>JBBMJY010000012.1:25116146-25138121 GCA_037833715.1 Toxotes lorentzi
AACCAACCTAGTGCTGTTCCTTTAATCCCAATGACATGTTCCAATCTTTCCAATAGGATACTATGATCAATAGTGTCTAATGCAGCAAATGCATCTAGTATAGAGACATGCTAGAGATGTGCTATTGTCACTGGTGATTATAAATATGAATGTAACTTTGATTCTTGGGCCTCTGTTATTCAATCTGTACACACATCCTCTGGGTCAAATCAGCAATCATGCACGATCAGATTACTTATCATTCACTATGCAGACGACACCCAGATTTACCGCAGTTCATCCTGACTGGCGAGCACACAGAAAGGACCACCAGCCCACATCATTACAATAGGTATGAAACTGCCAATCAAATTCATTCACTTATTGATCAAACATGCTGGATCACCCCCTTAGCCTCACTTTAACCATGATTTTTTCAGTCTTTTGTGTTTGTTTGATGTTATTTTCTGCTGGCAGTTTGTTTGTTGAGTGTTCCTGCATGTCGTCTTAGCTGTCGCTCACGGTTTATCATTACTGACGTACCTGTGGAGCTCCATAGATGTAGAGCACCAGCGGCTCGTTTTCAGGGATGACGAACCAGGCCTTCTGCCAACCACGCCCCCCTCCTTTTTCCATGTGGTGCAGAAAACTACAAATCACACTGTTCTCTGCTGCCAGTGAGGCTTGTTTCTAAAGGAACGAGAGAGACAGATTGAGATAGAATCACACATCAACTCCTGTGTTGATCTGTCAGCCTTTATATTCGTATTTTCTGGGTCAACTTTTCAAAGACCTAAACTCTTACAGCTGAAAGCTGAGGATAGAAAACATGTACAGTACATTCACAAATTCAGACACAGTATGGATTTGTCACAGTGATGTCACAGCGATGTCACACTAACCTCCAGGATGGAGCGCCTCCTCTGAGTGCTGCTGGTCAGGGCGGCGGGCAAGGGCAGCACCCCCACCAGTGTGGCATAACAGTCGACACAAACACGATTGGTCCTGTTGTTGTCGTACGACAGACGAGCACGAAACTCCGAACATTTCCCACAAACCACCTGGTTACAACACGAACGGTCAGTGATTCTGGCCTCAGTTTCAGTGTCTATAGGTTTTACGAATACTATAAATGATACCGTGCAGATCTGTGAATGGCAAACATACGTGTCCGCAGGCTTTACAGTGGTGTCGTCTCTTGGTGATGGAGTTGAACGGCTCCTGACACTTCATACACAGAGTGACTTCCTTTTCTCTGATTGGAGTTGGAGCTCGTTTCCCCAGCTCCACACAGCTCTGAGAAAGAATGGAACACAGAGTAATAACTGAGCTTCTTTGCAGACAGTCCTGTCGTCCTGACGTCTCACGTGTGGTGGACACACTGAACAGTTACCGGGGAGTGAGGTGGTGTGGACTCATCATCTCGTAGAGAACAGTTCAAATGTCTGAAGCTCTCCACCGTCTGCTCATGTCTCTGGATGGTCACCTGGATGGCCTGAACACACACACACACACACACACACACACACACACACACACACACACACACACACACACACACACACACACACAGAGCCATACAATACTGATTATTCTCCAGTATTCAAATGGACGGGTCTCAGATAACAGTGCTGACAGTCAGTAACACTAAATAAAAGCTGTGATGTTAAGCTGCAGTCAGTGAAAGTCTCCACCTGCACAGCTTTTCCTTTAAACATCTGTTTCACTGGCATCATGTGAGGTCAGACATGTACTCTGTAACCACACCCAGCAGAGTGCACCTGTACATCACTGAAGCCAGGTGAGCAGTTAAACCGCTGTGGTTTAGTCAGCGGGGGCTGAATTCAACTTCAGCAGCAAATAAAGGGCAGACGAGCACAAGTCCAGCTTCAGTACAAAAACCAGACTGTGTCTGTACCTGGATCCAGTCTCTCTTCTCCTCCTCCGTCCTGGGGTAGGCAGGGACACACAAACAGAAAATCAGTCAGACAACATGACTCTGGGGAGGACTCACTACTCATCACTGTTGCTGAAGTGACAGGTCTCAGTGAGACTCTGGGTGTTCGTACCTGGCCTGCAGCTCCAGGGATCTCTGTTTTCCAGACACTAGGAACGTCCGGGGAACTGCAGCACTGCTTGTCTCCTTCAGCTGGAGGACAGAGAGAGGGACAGAGAGGTTTTTTTGGGGGGGGGTCTGAAAACTCATCATCAGGAACAGAAAAACTCTAAGCTGCTACACAAAGTGTTTCCAGGCTGAGGCATCTGCCATGGGGGGGGCTCACTGAGGACTGACTGAGGAGGGGGCTCAGACTGTGGTATGTCACAATTACTGTTTCATGCTGCAGTAATAAAAAAAACGTGGACTGTTACCTTGAAAAATCTCATCCAACAGTAACTGCACTGAGAAAAGCTTCATGTCTCACCTCCATGCCGTCCACATCAATCCGAGCACGAACACTGTACTTCTGACCAATCAGACGCAGCTTTGGGACGCAGTACAGCAACCTGTCATTGAACTGCAGACAGAGACAGACCTCATCAGTCCTGTAAACCAGTACAGGACAATACAGTAGAATAGAGTTGGACAAAGTAGAAGACAGCAGAGTACCAGTATGAGATATCTGTCCTGCGTGGTCCCATTCTTGTTGGAAAGTTTCAGGATGTGTCCTTCTTTAATGAGCTCGTTAGTCGGGTTAACGATGTCTTCCTCTCCTCCCAACAACTCGTACACCTTCAACAACTTCCTCATTCGCTCCTGACAGACAGAGGTAGGACAGACAAAGTTTCATCAGCTTTTTATCAGTGAATTTTATCTGCATTTTCAATTTATGCATAAAAAAGACAAAATACTACAAAAAAAGCTTTTACATTTTACTTTTACATTTTGCTGAGGAGAAAATGCTGGTGTGTGGAAAAAGACAAATGTGATCGATGCTGATGGAAATGACCTTTTACAGGCATCTGCCAGAAAGACCAACACAAACACATTGTGACGTATGCACAATGTCCCGGATCCAGATCAGAAGAAAGTTTTTGACATCCTGGTCTTATCCCAGGTTTTCTCACCACCTCCCAGCACAGCTCAGCTGAGGGGGTGAACACTGTGAAGTGACACACTTCAGCAGCAGCTTCCCTTTAATCAGCAACACTTAATTAGAGCCGACAGCTAACATCCTGCTGGGAGGAGGTGGACTCACTTAGAGCTCAAATTCACAAGATCTAAAACCAGTCTGGACTACACAAGTCCATATTCCTGCTTCATAAGTCAAAAAGCTGAACAGGTACCTATAAAAGAGTCATGTGAGTCGACAGTCGGCAGCGGCAGCAACATTTTCCCCCCAGAACCATGACTTTACTCTCAAAACACTATGAACTGAATTTATTCCTAAAATATGACGGACCCAGGCTTCACTTCCCCAGAAGAAACCTGGGGGATTGCCTAAGGTTCTGGTGCGGTGCAGTGGTGGTGAACTGCACCGCACACAGATACAAACTACAGTAAGTGAAAACCTGAAAATATCTGAATATATATATATATATATATGATTCTGTTCCTGAGGACGAACCCTGAGGATCTGAGCCATGAGCAGTGGATGAAAACCATGATGGCGTTAAAGGAAACACACAAACACACACAAAAGGCAGCAGTTGTGTTTGTGAGGAGCTTCAGACAGTTAATGAGTGTAAGCAGAGCGGTCTAATTAAAGATGAAGTGAAGGTTAATGACAAACTGACAGCGTTTGATCTGGTCTGAGTCTCTGTATGTGTGAGCGTGTGATGTGGTCTGAACTTGCAGACCTGGGTGATTATGGCTGACAGTTCTGGGTGTTGACTGTGTGAACCTCTCTTACCATCTTCCTGATGGCAGCGTTGGAGTGTTCTGCAGCTGTGGCGATCAGCTCCAGAGACTCTGCAGAGAGAGACACCAAAGGAGAGATGATACTGTTTACTCATGATGGTTACCCATTTCCTCTGTCCTCAGACTCCGAGCATCTGCATTGGGACCGAAAGCAGGAATTTAGATCCCGGTGTCTCCAGGAAATTCTCATCAAAATCTTTGTCTTGTTTCCTGCAAGAAGTAGTTTGCTCAGGCTACTTTACAGGTCAGAGTTCAGCTGTGTGACGAAATCATTTTAGTGAACAAAGTGGTCTGTGGTCCAGCGGGTGGTTTAATCAGATCTGCAGACCTCCATCCCAGATTAAAGCAGTGGCTGACAGAGGTGCAGCTTCAAGTTACAACTACAGCACAAGTAATATTTGCATAGGGTCCCTGCGCTGTTAATTTTGACATCTGCCCATGTCCATGACTGTTTGCCTGCAGCGCAACTATGGTTTTGTTATGCACGAATGTTAATCTGCCGACTCTTCGTGTAGAGCAGATAACGATATTGTTATAACGATAACACTGATCAACTGCTTGCATGGATCAAAAAGCTTATGACAGAATCATTCCTGTGCAGTTTGGTTATAGTCTGCTTACAGTCTTCATTCTGGATCTTTACATACACGACAAAATATGGAAGAGAAGTCGAAGTTGATGATGGTGATCTGCCCACGAGTTGACAAACTTTTTAATTACTAATTATATTAATAATTAATTACTAATTATTTACTTTTACATAAATGACCATTTTTCACAGCAGGGACAAAACCTAACAACATGTACCCAGAGTCAAGCAAGACCCGGTCCAAACCTGGTACATGTCTGGACCTCGTTTGGTCAATGTGTGAAATCAAGGATGTAGCCAATGTAAATGACTACTCTCAATGAAAAGTCGCTAAACGTCAGCAGATGATGTAATGAGCTCACTCTGTGCGTCCCTGTAGTCCAGGGCGTCTTCTGGAAGTCGGTGCAGATAATCTTTAAGAAGCAACTCGTAGCGAGGAATCCTCTGAACCGGCTCCAACATGTGATGCTGCAGAGTCAGGTTACCACAACGCTCCTCCCTCTGCACAAAAACGACAAACACACAAATATTCACAAATAAACAGCCAAAACAAGAACAACCGGACGACTTTATATCTCAGCCGGAGAGTGGAGCAGCGATGTCAGTGGCCTGTACCTGGATCTCCTGGATGATGCTCTTGAACTGAGCCGATCTCTCCATCCACGTGTTCACCAGCTCCATCGCTCGGTCAAAGTTCTTCACGTACTCCCCGTACATCTTCAGGAAGGGAGCCAGCTTCTGCAGGATGTCGCCAATTCGCGGGTTCAAATCCCTGCAGACAAATGAGGAACAAAGTCAGAGCAACTCCTGAGGAGGAGAATCAACAGGAGGAGAAGAGGAGGAGAAACGTCCTCACCACTCCTCCATCCGTTTCTGCAGCGCCGGCAGCAGAAACTGCTGATGGAAACAGTAGATGGAGCAGATGTTGGAGAAGATTCCCTGAACCACGTCACAGGGGAAGGAGGAGCGAGAACGAGCCTCCTCCAGGAGTCTGGCACAGAAAACCTGCAGGAGGAGAGCGGGGCAGGTTCAGAAACTTTTGAATGGGGGCCGGCAGAGGGGGGCACAGGATTTTACAGCTGAAACGGTTTGCACCAGTCAGCGCTGCAGTGTAAATACGGACACGTTTCCATGGCAACAGTGACAGAGCAACACTGATTGAATCAGGAGTGAAGAAGACTTGGACTTTGAGGGGTGGTTCAGGTTCAGGGCACAGAGCAGGTGACTCACCTGGTCCAGGAGGTGGAGCTTAGAGACATAGGCGATTTCTGTGTGCAGCAGTTCATTGGCAATGTTGAAGACCCTCTGCTGGACAGACAGCTGGACAGAGACACAGAGTTAAACATCTGCAGGACGTGTTGAGTTTCATTAGTAACTGAACATCAAATAAAACAGACCCAGGTCCTGTTCAGACCTGGTATTAAACTGCATCTCAGGTGATCCGGTCACAAGTGGACAGATACAGACGTACAGTATGAACACACCCAAGACACACTGAGGACACATTTGAGATCCGGTCACTCAGACCATATTCGGAGGTGGTCTGGGCCTGGACCGCCTACTCAGCTGACGTCCTCTGTGTGAGCAGATGTACATACTCACTGTGAACAAATACAAGTGGTACAGGTCGTGTGAAAATTCGCTGATCATCAGAATCCGGTTGAAATTTATTGATATGTTTGATATGTGTCTGCGGACAGATGCTGTCGCCATGACAGAGTCACTGTGTGTGACGCACGTCACCAAAGGCCAAGTTCAACATGGTCAACATGTTATCGGGCGTCGCAGCTGCGGTGATCCCATCACGTGGTCTCTGTGTTGTGTTCAATTAGAAAATCAGTTTCTGTCTTTAGTCTCTGACTGACTGGTTTGATTTGTTGTTCAGGTCTTACAAAGCCTCTTACAAGGTGTTTTCAGGTGTTCTGCCCACTCAGGGTACAGGTGGGTGGTACAGGTGGGTGGAGCTGGTGGGTGGAGCTGGTGCTGCCCTGTTAGCTCGTCAGCTTTGTGTGTGTCAGTGGTTAATGTGTCAGTAAAGGTGCCGTGTGTCTGTAAACTGTGGTCTCACCTCAGCAGAGTCCTGTCTGTCTGTCTTGGGCGGGGGCAGTACCAGTGTTAGCTCCGCCTCCTCCTCTTCCAAGTCACTGTCTCCCTCCTCAGAAAGCTCCCTCCTCCTCCTCGCTGCTCCCCTCACTTCCCCCTCCTCCTCCCCTCCCTCTCCTTCCCCTCCCTCCCCTGCATACGAGGATGAGCTAGAAAGATGGGGCAGGAGGGCGGGGCTGCAGGGATAGGCCACGCCCCCATCATCCACGCCGGCAAAGCAGAGCTCCTCGCTGTGTGACGGAGAGCTGATGCTGTCGATTCCACTGTCCCGGTTTGCCAGTTTCCCATCTGTCTGCGAGGAGGGGAGGGACAGACGCTCCGAGGGGAGCTCCGATTGGTCAGGAAGTGACAGCTGCTGTTGTTGCTCCCTCATCTCCATGGCAACCACATCATCCTCAAGTTGCTTCTCTGAGGCGCTGTAGCCCGACTCCATGGACAGGCGTTTATGATGAAGGTCATCACAACATGCCACCACAAGCTCTTCTTCATCATCATCATCATCTTCATCATTATGCATATTGGCCTCCTCCTCCTCAACCCCCACT
The DNA here is from genome assembly GCA_037833715.1 of Toxotes lorentzi. NCBI lineage: Eukaryota > Metazoa > Chordata > Actinopteri > Toxotidae > Toxotes > Toxotes lorentzi. The sequence goes on from JBBMJY010000012.1 coordinate 25,123,222, forward strand.
GGGATGTCATCATGACCTTCGACCTCAGATGGTGGCTCCTCATCAGGTGGGGGAGGAGCAAGGGATGATGAAAATGGTGGTGATGAAGGGCGGGAGGAGGAGAGTGAAGAGGAGGGGTCAGGAAGGCGGGGACACAGAGCCCCCCCAGTGATGTCAGGAACCACAATGATCTGCTCACTGCAACCACACAATAAACACAAACAGTAAACCCAATAAAACGCATTTAAAACAAATCTTACACAGCCACATTGCTTACATCTCCTCTGACCAATCAGAACTCACCGCTCAAACTTCTCAATGAGTGATAGGACACAGGTGGGGGAGGCGGTGCCGTCAGCACGGGTGGGTGGAGTCCGCCCCCCACGGGGATCCGCTGGGAGGGGTCTACAGGGTGGGGTAGGAGGGAGGGGCTTGTCTGGAGCCCTGGGACGTGGCCTCGACACACCTGCCTGCTGCTGGAGGTGGGGGGGCTTCGGGGGGACTATGGAGGGTGGGGTCACAGGTCAGTTAGTGATGTCATAAACTCGTTAATGTCTTCGATGTTTGAATAGAAATAAATGTATTTCAGTTTGAATAAACTGTTTTACCCTGAGGTTTAGGCCCAGGCAGTGGAGGTCTGCTCTTGCTCTGTGGTGTTATTGTGGTAGCTGGCAGCTCCGGAGGCCCCGTGTCATTGACCAGCAGTAACCCCTTAGCAGAGCCGCCATGCTGTGTTAGTCCCGCCCCTCCCTCCAAGGAGGCGGGACCTGAGGAGGAGGAGCTAGGCCCCGGGTCGGAACTTGGCTGCTGGGGAGCATCTGTTTCCAGCAGCCCCTGGTGGCTGCACGGTGAGCAGGATGGCTCTAGAGAGAGACTCTTGGTCAGCAAGCTGGGACTGGAGGAGGAGGGACCTGGGGGAAGGGGGGTCAGAATGAAGACACTATTGGAGAAAGGCCACGCCCACAGACTGCCAAAATAAATGTCTGTTGTTTTTCAGGTCTAAGAATATTCAGAATACAACAGTGTGTAAATACACCAACACACATGATGAACCAAGGCAACAGGAAGCCTGATCCCACACACCTGCATTCAGGTGAACTAAGTACATGTACATGCCAGAGCATCTTTGACAAAGGAAATATTAAATCCTGCAAACTCAGCAGGTGGTAGATCCAGACTGAACTGCATTCAATTCAGACCCGAGACAAACGTTCAACCTGACTCAGCTCACCTGGGAGTAGTGACGAAGGCTGTCACCTGACACCTCACCCGTCACACCTGTAATAATTACCAGGAGGACGTAATCTGGAAAAAAGCGCTCAGGGTTTCCCTGTAAGGTCTGTAAGTCTTACCAGTCTTTTTGTTTTTCAGACTGAATCCAGTTGTTAAGAGGGGCCCACCGAACTGATCCAGGCTGTCAACTGGTCAGCTAGCTAGCTTTAGCTTGTAGTTTTCCTTCTGACTTTTCTCTTCAAAATCTTGAGGTTTAGTGACATTGTTAACATCCCCTACGCTCCTTCAGACACCTGCTAATCAGACCATCTATGTGTTTGGTAGGAGCTCAGATCATGTCACTTCATTAATACATAATTGTGTCTTGTGTACAGGCTTCACAGACGTTCAGCATCACAAGAGTTCACAGAGTCAGCAGAACAGGCGGGGATGAAATCAGCTGATTGTAAAAACAGCCTCTACACACACACGCACACACACAGTAATGGCTTCCATATGACGTCTCTGGTTGTTGGTGCTGACAGACGAATAAACAAAGACATAGATGTTTGTGGTCTGTTGATGGCTGCAGCTCATTGGCTGATGGGAATCATTGACAGTAAATGCGTAAAGGTACCACAGCTCCCATCAGGCTTTGACACCATGACAGTGGCTAAGACTCAGGCATAAGAGCCAAGTAAGCTTTTTCCCGGCAGGTTCCTAAAACTGAAGCACACAGAAAGACTACAAACGGCACAAAGACTCACATCACCAGGCAAAACACCACCCCTCGCTCAACAGAACCACCGACCGCCGACCCGAAGAGGTGAAGTGACTCTCACCATATATATCTACACACACACGACTGACCACACAGCCCTGGATCATGAGTGGCTCATTCTGCGGCGCCTGGTTTACATCCATCTCCAACGTTCAGGACCGGTCTCGTTTCCATGTTAATGAGAAGAAACCACAGTCACAGATACTGTTCCATCACTTCAGCTGATTCACTTTTAACAAACAGAAAACAGCATCACTTCTGGGTCGAGCTGAGGCCAGAGGCTGATACAGATACATGGTTCCTGCTCTCTGTCCCACGTCCTCTTCTACCACAGGTGATCACTATCATCTCATTAACCAGAATCACACAAAATCAGACCAAAACCCAGAACTCAAAGGAAAACCCACGCTCCTCATTCTTCAGTGCAGCACACTGAGAATAATCTGGGAAATTATCAGCCCTGAACTCTGACCTCCACGCTGCATTTACACACTGAGCAGTGACACTGGATGGAAAGTGTGACCTGCAGGATGGTCCAGACACCATACGTGGTTCCTTCACATCACAGTTTGACCAGTGTCTGGTTGATTCTGCGTTTTCTGTTGAGTCGCTGTTTTCTCGAGCTGATCAATTATTCATGAAGGGTCGGAAACCTGTCATATCATCAGTGGTGCACCAACAACAATGAAATCTGCTGACTGACCGGACCCGCTGACGGTCTGCAGGCTGCCTGTTGGTCTCAAATCAAACTACAACATTTAAATCTGTTAGGTGGTTCTCTGCTCTGCAAAAGATGAAGAAAGCTTGTCTGACCTCTGACCTCTGCATCAGAGGATACAACCCCAGAGGAAACTGCTGATTTGATTGGTTGATGCAGCCCTGTGGGGAATATTTCAACAACATACGTAGGTCGTTTGACCCAACCCTAGGACACAACCCATAAAAGCGTACCAGCAGTAGGTATACTGAACCTTCGTTGTCATGGTAACAATAATAAACATGTGGTTAAGATTGTGGATAGAACAAAAAACACATGACAGGTTCTGATCAAGGTTTCTTCCTGTTCAAAGGGAGCTGTTTCTTTCCACTGTCTCCTTCAGTGCTGATCTGGGGTCAGACTCTGGGTCTCTGTGAAGCTTTGAGACAGTTTTGATTGTGGAAGGAGCTATAGAAATAAAACTGAATTAAATTGAAAGGTCATGGGAAAACATCAACAGGCTAATGTACAGCAGATGGTGTGTGTGTGTGTACTCTATTTATAAAGGTCTAACAGTAGCGATCTCAGTCACTGAACTCACAGACTGTGAATTAAGTCGATGTTCAGATTTTCTTGGGCTCAGACCAACAGTCAGTACTTTTTATGCTTGTGTCTGTTGTTACACTATATTACCCACAGTTCCTCCAATACCAACATGTCACACCCTCCAGTCTGGAATAACTGAGATACAGACCTGGTGGACTTCAGCCCGAGCTCAACCACAGGAGGTTGGTCAGGTCACACAATAACTAGTTAGGCTGGACAGGAAGTAGCCTGTCCACTGGTCAGCTTCTTTGTTTTAGAACATACAATGTTCATACATACATATGGCAGGTAAGGTGGTCAGTAGATAGGTGGGTTTTAGCCACACCTGCCAGTAGACAGGTCAGGAGAAAGGTAGGTAGACAGGTAAGTTGAGCTGGTAGTGAGTTGGTAGCTTGATTCTGGTTACTGGTTATTAGGAACATATGCAGACAGGATGGTCAGTAGGTAGACAGGTAGTTTCGTCGGTCAGTAGCTTGCTTGGTCAGCAGCACCTTTGTTTCTCCATAATACTTTTCATTATGTGAACATGGGAAGACCATATGCTAACACAAAGGCAAGGTAACGTGATGAAGTTCCTGTTGATAAAAGATATCAGGGCTATAGGCAGACACAGAGTTCAGGTGACTGTAGGCCTGATCATACGTGGGACTCTGTGAATGGATGGGTGGGGCAGTCAGGTGAATGGAGGAGGAAAGCCTGAGAAGATTGACGATACCAGGTAAGTCTGGAGACCAGGGCTGAGGGCTGTGGCTCAGGACGTAGAGCGGGTCGCCCACTAATCACAAGGTCCGTGGTTTGATCCCCGGCTCCTCCAGTCTACGTGTCCCTGGGCAAGATACTGAACCCCTGAGCAAACTGCCCCTGAGGAGTGTGAATGTGTGTGTGTTAGAAAAAGCACTGTATAAATGGGTGAATGTGACTCGAAGCTTTGAGGAGTCGATAATATTACAAAAGTGATATATAGTATGTATATAACTCCATTTACCACAACACACACAGACGTCAGTGATGCATGTTGTGTTGCAGACATGCTGACAGACAGGAAACACGTCAGAACCAGCTGCTGCAGCCGAGATGTTTCTGCTGCACTGTTTGTGCTGCAGTGTTGCATTAGGAAGATCCCTGCGTTGGAGGACAAATGTCCTATATGTACCAACCCTTCCTACACACAGCCTGCACCTGTCAGCCTGCACAGTGCGAAGAGTCAGTGCTGTACGAGAACAAAGATCGGGTGATAATCGACAGCCGAGTCTGAAGAACTCCCAGTGCACCGTGCTCACAGAACCATCAGAGCAAAATCCACTTCACAGCACTTCACGTGGGTTTTTACTCCCATCTGCTCATTTTTCCACGGTTTACATATGAGACTCTAAGCAGCTTCAACTCATCCTTTAGTATGTTCTGGTCATTAAGGAGGTTCTAGTGGTCCTTAATGTGGTTCTAGAGGTGTGGGTTCTGTGGGCCCTTCATGTAGTTCTAGTTGTGCCTAAGAGGTTCTAGCAGGCCCTTCAGAGATTCTAGTGACGGCTGAGGAGGTTCTAGTAATCATCATGGATGTTCTAAGTGGCTTTTGGGTGATTGCAGAGGTTCTGTAAATCCTTCACACAGTCCTTTATGTGGTTCTACCTGTCATCCAGGAGGGTTAGTGGACATGGAGGAGGTTTTGGTGGACTTTTCAGAGCCAGTGGTGTCTGATCTGATCTCACTCGAACTGCCATGTGTTCTGCTGCATTTCTACCTGTGTTTTTACTGATCCAGATCAGAAACCAGATACAGGTCACATTTTACACCAGGGAAGGATAGGTTCTAAAAATGACCGGAACCTGTATACAAGTGTTTCTGTCGTGGACAGACAGGACAGGAGGACAGTCACTCGGCCTGCAGACCTCCCTGATTCTGCAGAGTTCACCTTCATCATTAACGCCATTTTAAGGGTTAACATGAGGAGACTCTGCTCCCTGTGCGCGCGCATGTGTGTGTGCGGTGGAGGGGGTGTGTCCCTCTGTCCGCAGAGACAAACCAACACTGCACACGCACTGATTATTAACACCACCTCCATCCCTCCAACCAGCTGTTCATCCACATCAACCTCCACCTTTAAAACCAGTGGATTAAGAGTCCATCAATACACACACACACACACACACAGTCTGGGTCTCTGAGTGATGTTCGTGTCAGTGCTGATGGAATATAATACATTAATGTTTTCATTAACAGTGATATTAATCACTATTAAATCACCTGATGTGTCACGTGCCTGCAACATTAAACTGAATGATGTATTTTAATAGAGATGCTTTCAGCTGATCTGAGAGCAGCAGCACAGACCAACACATCTGGCAGACGCAGTATCATGCAGCCATACTAGCCTACATTCACTGCGGCGAGATGTCGGTCAGTGCGTGCGTGTGCGTGACAGCCTGTGTGAGCGCGCATATGTCATTCCCAGCCCCCATCATCAGGATTATCTGGATTCTTCTCATTATTTTTCTCTATAAACCAAATGAAAATAAGACGCAGCGGCGCGATGAGGCTGCAGCTGTGTACGCGCCGCGGTGCGTGCACGCGCATGCAGCTGTGAATGTGTGTGAACGTGGTGTGTCACAGTGTGTAGAGACTCACCCCTGGTCAGGTTGCTTCTGTCCATGTACATCGCGCAGCAAAACACAAATCCGGTCATTAAAGATAATGTTGATGCGGGGAGAGAGCGGCTCTCCCGGTCCACAGCACGGAGAAGAAACCGGGTCAGCGCCACACACGCGTGCGCGCACACACGCACGCACAAACACACACTCACACAGGCACGGACCGGACCAGGGCGGAACGGTTCGAACCCACAGGCGCACCGACAGACCGACGGTACGACTGCTGACCGACAGGATGTCGCTTCAGGAGGGATAAGTAGGTTAGATTCGCTCGGTTTGGTTCAGTGCGCTGCCCGGTGTGTGAGCGGGGGGCGGCAGCAGAGAGAGAGAGAGAGACAGGGAGAGAGGGAGAGAGAGAGAGAGAGAGAGAGCTCTGTGTATCCTCTCTCTGTCTGTCCGCCATTCTGGTTTCCATGACAACAGAGGGGGGGGGGGTCTGATCAGACGTCTGATCACATGGCTTCATACAGTCACATAGATACAGCTCATACACACACTGGATGTGAAGCGTGTGTGTCATCTCATAGAAACTGATCTGATATTGATCTGTTATTGATAGACTTCTGCTTATCGTTTCCAGTCTGTAGTTTCAGGTGAGTGTCTGACGCTCATGGCGGCACAGTCAGGTGTCACTGCTGATTATTAAAGAGGGAGAGTTTGACCACAGAGTCCAGACTCTGCACAGCAGACCCACTGCAGCAGTCAAACTGTGCAAACATATTCATCAGCCCGGCTGTGACACGCTGTTTGGGATCCCAAATCCCCAAATATCCATACTAACAGAGGGAGACCCCTGAAGCAGCACTGGCTCTTTTAAATTCCTCCGAACAAGGATAATCAATGCTGAACACTGAATCACTGCAAATATTCAACACTGATTTTCCTTCTTTAGCTAAAAAACACAGTTTCAAGCATCAACTTTTCATTTGGTTCGACTCAGCTGTCATCGCACCTTCTTTTAGTTACACATCCCACAGGTAACGTGTCCTCAGGTCCTCATGTTTGTGTTTCAGCACTGAGCTGTTTTCTGCCTGAAATTCTGAATGAAACTAGAAGTACCGCATGGTGGTGGTTTGCCTCCGCCCGATTGGGTGCCTGTTTGTAGCAGATGTGGAGATTATGGGTGTTTTGTAGTGATAATGACAATGTTTGGGAAGGTTAGTGTTGGGTGTTGACAAGCAAAATGTACACAAGATCACAGTGGCCTTGACCTTTGACCTCTGACCTCCAAATCATATGGACTCCATGTTTGACAAGCAGTGATAATATGTGCAAAGTTTGAAGAACATCCAGACATAAAATGAACACAAGGTCACAGCGACCTTGATCTTTAACCTCCAAAGTCTACTCAGTTCATCCTTGAGGCACAGCTGACATTTGTGCTAAGTTTGAAAGCCATCCCTCAGATGGTTCTTACGATATCGCATCACCATGCCAAGCATAAATAGGGTCGTAGTGACCTTGCCCTTTGACCTTTGACCTCCAAACTCCTTTGGGATCTGCCTTAAGTCACAGTCAATATTTGTGCAAAGTTTGACAGAGAGACGTCAAAGCGTTCTTGAGATTTCGCGTGTAGAAGAATCTGGGACGGACGGACGGACGGACGGACGGACGGACGGACAACCCGAAAACATAATGCCTCCAGCCTTGGCTATCGCCTGCGTGGAGCCATAAAAATCACACTTGCCCTCAGATACAGTCCAACAACAAATGATCCACGTCTCCGTCACTCTGACAGTCGTGAAAAAAAAAACTAAAAATATCATCTGGCACAGAACATTTTGAAACTAAAATTATATGTAAAATAATAAAGGTCTTCTATTAACAACTATATTCATCAGAGTGCCAAAACATTTCAGAGCAAAGGAAACTTTTTTTATGGAATAAACCTTCCCACCTTATCCCAAGAATGTAAAAATGATTTGTGTAGACCGATTACAGCACAGGAAGTCCGGGAGACTATCAAATCCTTACAGAGTGGGAAAGCTCCAGGCCCTGATGGGTTTGGCCCTGAATTTTAAAAGAAGATGACAAAGTTGGTGGTAGGACCCCTGACTAACATGTTTATTGAGTCCTTTGAAGAGGGCACACTCCCACCAACTTTAAATCTGGCCCACATCTCTCTGATTTTAAAGAAAGATAAACCTTCTGATCATTGTGCATCTTACAGACCGATAAACTTGATCGGGGTTGATTGCAAGATACTATCAAAACTCCTGGCCAGAAGACTAGAGGAGATGTTGGCTGTTTTAGTTAGGCCAGACCAGACAGCATTTATTAAAAATAGATAATCCTTCTTCAATGTCCGCAGGCTGCTGAAGGTAATACAATTCCCACATAGTACAAAGAGAAAGGTCCTCACAGTTTCATTAGACGCTGAAAAAGCATTCGATTGAACCATTAGCTCAGACTATTAGGAGCCGCCATGGATTGTCTGGTGTTACCATGGGAGAAAATTAATATACAATTTCACTCTATGCTGATGATGTTTTGCTATTTATTACCAACCTAGAGAGTTCCATACCCATTTAAATATCAATTCAGATTTCAGGGTACAAAGTTAATTATAACAAGTCGGAGGCCTTGCCACTGGGTGACTTTGGGGACAGGGTAACCCTCATCAATTTCCCTTTCAGAAGGTCATCTTCAGGCTTTACTCACCTGGGCGTCAGAGTGTCTGACAAAATTAAGAGTTTTATAAACTTAATTTTATACCGACTCTGACAGCAGTTCAAAGAGATCTTATTAGGTGGTTCGATCTCCCTCTGTCATGGACGGGTAGGATCAGCCTGATAAAGATGAATGTGCTCCCTAGAATATTATACCCAATGCAAATGCTTCCACTTAAGATCAATAGGAGAGCTATTTGAAATACTGAAAGATCTCTTTCAAAATTGATATGGTATGGAAAGAGATCTAGAATAAAGATGAAGACTCAACAATTGCCAATAGACACGGGGGTCAGGCCCTGTATTTGGGCTTGTCATGCCTGGCTCAAACATTTTCTTTATCAAGAGGATCTCAGCCTTATTTCAACTGAAATAGGTGAACTTCCTGCTGATGTTAAAAATAATCTTCATCTTGCTTAGTACACTTAAGATCTGCCGTGATATTACTAAGCATGTTGGCCGGGGAGGTTTCTCATCGGCCTTACAACCTTTGACTAGAGCCTTTCCTCCTGCTGTAGGGAAAAGCATTTTTAATGATACTCAAGAGAACTGAGACTTGTAGCTGACACAGCTTCAGGCTAAATACAGAATACCACGCGACCACTTTTTTGGTTTTCTTCAGGTGAGACACTTTGTGAAATCTTATCTTGTATTTCATTTGTATTACATTAAAACAAACACACCCTTGGGTTACAGTACTGTCAATACTGAGACACGTAAACTCCACCCCTCTGCACTCCTGAAATAAATACACCTGAACACTTCAACACATCTGAGCAAAGGAAAAACGAGCGCACCCTGTCATCATCTGGCAGGGGAGGAGATAAAACTACAGGCTGACCTCTGACCTCACACACACACACACACACACACAGCTCCCCTCCCCCCAGAGCAACAGTGAGCGACCCAGTGACCTAAAGAGAGAAAAGCTCGTTCATCTATCCCCCAGGACATAGAGAGAGAGAGTGTGTGTGTGTGTGTGTGTGTGTGTGTGTGTGTGGCTACACATTGTGAGGAACAGTTTGACCAGTTCTCACCTTCAAAGGCTGTTCAGGTTCAGTCCAGGTTTTAGGGTCCAGGTGAGGATCAGGTTACATTTTTTGATGTACATGTGTGAATCAGAAGCATGACGGAGGACACACACACACACACACACACACACACACACACACACACACACACACACACACACACACTCTGTGGTTTATCTTTCCTGTTCAGCAGCTGAATCTCTCGTCTATTTTTAACCCTCAGCTCTTGGTTCGTGTCTGTCTCTACATGTCCTGCTGCACGCTGACGGGACGGGGTTCAACGTTTCAACCAACCACAGTGAGGCTGCTGCAGGACAATGGACGACTTACCACACGTGTGTCATACAGACATGTCCCACATGTTCAAAGATCATGATCGTGATAGCTGTCATATCTGACAATGACACGGTTTAATACCAGCTGCTGAAACCTCATCCACCTCTAACTAATGACACAATGAACGTGTGCTCCACCTTCAGCGTACAGTACAGTACGGTACAGTACAGTACGGTACAGTACAATCCAGTACAGTACGATACAATACAATCCAGTACAGTACGGTACAGTACAGTACAGTACAATACAATCCAGTACAGTACGGTACAGTACAGTACAGTACGGTACAGTACAGTACAGTACGGTACAGTACAGTACGGTACAATACAATCCAGTACAGTACGGTACAGTACAGTACAGTACAGTACGGTACAATACAATCCAGTACAGTACGGTACAGTACGGTACGGTACAGTACAGTACGGTACAATACAATCTAGTAGAGTACGGTACGGTACAGTACAGTACGGTACAGTACGATACGGTACAATACAATCCAGTACAGTACAGTACGGTACGGTACAGTACAGTACAGTACCGTACAGTACGGTACAATACAATCCAGTACAGTACGGTACAGTACGGTACGGCGCTGTACTGTACCGGTGTACTGTACCGGTGTACTGTACGGTTTTCTACTCCAGATTAGCCGTTATGAGCTGCAGCGGCACTACACACACACACATCTGCTCAAAGCCGATTTTCAAAACGATGAACCTGTTCCTCACCTCGTCTTTATTCCACATGAGACGGTGAAGTCGTGAGGATAAATCCCTGTAGTGAGACTGAGCTCCACTGTTTCACTCATCACACAGTGAGAACAAGATGTGTTTCTTTTTCATATTTTGGATTATTGTGATGATACAGCATCACATGACACACACACACAGCTTTTTCTCATCCATTGATGCTAAACATGGAAACATCATGTGACCTGTCTGACCTCAGTGTCATCAGAGAGGGAGAGAGAGTGAGCTTCAGATCTAATTAGATTGAGACTAATGTAATGAACTGCGTCTGTGACCTTCAGTCTCACGCATTAAATCTCCTCCAAAAACCCAAAGACTTGAACCTGAACCTGAACCAGACTCGTTTGTCTCTATTCTGTCAGTCTCTTAGGGTTTGAGACAAAATGAGATGTGGACGTCTTACTGAATGTTCTGTATCCTCCTCCATCATTTAGCTGCACTGAGCAGGGTTAGTCCACGCTGAGACTAAGTCAGTGATAGCTGGGTTGTGTCCGTACTCATGTGCTCATCTGTTCATGTGTTCATGAACGACCAGATGACGGGGAGCAGGAGACAGACTGAAGCTGCACAGGAAAGTTGACTCACCTGTCCTGCAGGTGGAGCTGCTGCTGTGTGTGGAGCTCAGGTGGTAGGAAAACCTCATGGTGCTGAACTGACTGGAAAAGGAGGTGGGGGGAGGAGGAGGAGGAGGGAGGCCACACCCCAGCAGGCCGCCACGAGGTCGGTTCAGCTGCATGCCAACACCTGTACAGGTACGTCAGTCCACACCTGTATGCAGGTCTGAGGTCAGGCTGGAGTGGCTGATGCAGAGGTTTGACTTAGTGTTTGTTTTCCTCCTGTTTCAGTTCGTGTTCATGTTTCCATGTGTTTCACAACCAGACTCTTAATCTGAAGGACTGAGCTTGAAATAAAGTTTGAGTCAGTCACCGGAGCCGGAGTCAGAAGCTGCCACACGTCACCTCTCATTAGAAGCATCTCTGCAGGTCTGAGGAGGTTTTGTTGCTGCTGGAGTCCATGTGGAGGTCAGGCCGGAGCAGAAGTGTCTCCCCCCCTTCATCCTCCCTCCCTCTCTCCCATCTTTTCCTCTTTTCCTTGCCTTCACTCTTTAGGGAGACCAAACTGTACGAGTCTTGTCCTCTCCATGTCTGTCTCTACGTCTCCACGTCTCCTCGGTCTTCGCTGACCTTAAAGGATCCACAGAACCCGTCAGGAACCAGTTAGTGTGATTCAGCAATAAAAACCATCCCCAGACCTGCTGCTGCTGCTCAGCTGGTTCACGTTTCCTGTTGCTCACAGATCAGATCAGTGGCAGCGTGGACACAAAGAAAATGGAAAACTAAAGTTTCACAGAGGAAACATGATCCAGAGGCGATGCCGCTCATGGACTCAGCTCTGATCCAGAATCTGCAAACTCGGCTTCCAGGCTTCACTTTTCCTCCAACTTCACACTTTCCCTGATTTCTCCTCCTGCTGCTGCTTCACTGCAGACTCTTCCTCTCATTCCAGCGTCGGTTTGTCCAGACAGAGGCAGACAGACAGGCAGGCAGACGCTTCGTCGTCTCTCTCTCGGCAGCTTCAGTCTTTTGTGTGAAAATCTGATCTGAGCTGCAGACTGACACCACAACTCCTCCTCCTGTGGCCAGAAAGTTGATCCCAGACCCGCCCCCCCCCCCCCCCCCCTTCCCGGTCTGTTTCTCATTTTCTCTGTCTTTTTTTTTTTTTTTGAGGCTGAAATTTGAAGCAAAACTGTGGAGAAAAATTCCAGCAGCGTTTTTTTCCTCTCCTCCATCAGACACAGAGACAGTCTGAGCTCTGCTCCAGACCAGCAGATGAAAGTTTAGTGTAAATCCAGCAGAGCTCCTGTGAGCCAGCAGAGGGCTTCAACAGCCGCCACGTTTCACAGCGACTCAGCATCTTTAAACCTCTGGGAGACAGATCTGAGTCCAGTTGAGTCAAGATCCTGTTTGGTGGAGTCATCACTTAAAGTCGGGTTAAGTAAGTGTTGACTGAAATCCATGACGGGTGCATTCAGACCCCCAGGAGAGTGGGATCCTGTCTGCAGGATCAGGGCTATCAGAATCCAGCACAGGTTTAAAGACCATCAACGTCCCTGAGGGTCGGACCCCGGTAACCCCTCAGTGTGGCGTTCACGGCCTTTCTCCTGCTGACTCTGCAGAGAGCAGCAAGATTCAAAACTGGGCTGTGAGAACCAGACTGTGACTGTGGAGGACTGGAGCTTTGTTCACTCTGACAACCTGTGTGTGTCAGAGAGGTCAGAGGTCAGCCTGCAGTTTTATCGCCTCCCTGCTGGATGACGCCAGGGTGCGTTTGTTTTTCAGCCTCACGAGGGAGCAGTAATTTTTGTCCTCCACAGAGGGGTGGGGTTTAAGTGTCTCAGCACTGACTGTTCAGTCACCTGTGGGTGTGTTTGATTTGTGTGTGTAACACTTTCTCATGTCACAAACACGTCTGTTTAAAACCACTTTATTGACATGAAGAGTTTAAAACATGAAGGCTGTGACTGCATCAGGGCGACGGCGGCGTGAATCAGCGGGTCTCAGCTCGTCTGCTCCTCAGGCTGTAACGAGGCTGAAAAGAGCAGAGGTCAGAGGTCACACGGGTAAAACCTGTTTTGGTTTGATTTGTACAGTTCGGTTATAATCCTTCAGATTTCAGTCCTGGCAGGTTTGCCAGCGATCAATTTGAAAATAGATTTATTGATCTGCTGTGATCAGAAAACTCTGGACTGCTTCTCTGGATGAAAATCATCAGAGAAACATTTCCTCTTTAAAATGACGAGCTGCAGCCGCAGAGCCCGCACTCTGCAGGTGATCGATCAGTGCAGGTGATCGATCAGTGTAAATATGTTTCAGTGGTTAAATCTGAAAAGGGATCAGAGCTTCACACACTGAAACTAAAACCACCTGTGACATCGCCAATAACCTTTAATCACATCTACCTGTCTGTCCTCCACCAGGACGCTGTAGACCAGAGGGGAGGAGAGGGAGGACGAGGGGGAGGAGGCGAGGAGGCGGGAGGATGATGAGCAAAGAGGACGCCTGCCTGGACCCACTGAGGCATGATGGGTAATGTGTAGCAGTGAGGTGGTGTCAGCTGCTGGGCTCAGAACACTGTCAGTACTCCAACCTGCACGCCCCCCCCCCCACACACACACACACACACACACACACACACACACACAGAGTGAGAATAAGACACTACATGGCCAAAAGTATGTGGACATGAGGCTCCAGCTGTTTGTTTCTTTTCTTCTAACAACATTTAAGGAACTGAACATCAACAATGGGAAAAATAGTCAGTCTATAATCTCAGAGTCTGTGGTCCAGCAGGGGGCGCTCTTAAAATCAGCTTGACCCATTGCTGCCATATTGATCTATCAGTGAAGTAAGCTTATCAATAAAAATGGTGGGGGGGACAGCATCGATCTGGTAAAATGACCAACACAGATCAGGCTGTTTGTGGCTCTGACTCATCTGAGGACCCAGGTGAGGCCCGGGTGAGCCAGCAGAGGACCAGAAACCAGGGGAGCAACGTCACCTGTCCAACCCACCAGACTCATCCTTCGTCAGATAAAACTGAAAAAACACCAGCTACGATCTCAACACGCTGCAGCTGCGTGAAATCATGACTGTGTTGCATCTAAGTTCAGATTCATTCATTCATTCGTGTAAACCTGCTGTTCCTTTAGTCCTTTAGCCTGTCGCCGTCTGTGTGTGGGACAAACACAGAGAGACAGACAGGCACTGACCAGTGTGTGAGAGGTGAGACAGGTCTGAGCTGTCTGTGTCCTTTTCCTCTTCTTTTCTTTCTTCCTCCTGCGTCCTCCTCAGCGCCTCCTCTCTTCCTCTGCTCTCTGATCTCTGGAAGACGAAGTCGGTCAGACTGAGAGACACCGTCCCCTTCACCTGAGTCCTGTACTACGAAGCAGGATCTGTTGTTAGCCAGATAACTTCAGGTTTAACTCTGGGTCACATCACCATGGCAACTAATGCTGCACAGTTAACCTGCTCCAGATCAGATCAAAACCTGTCAGCAGCCCAAACTACTGACCAATCAGATCACTGGAAACACTGAGTCATCATTCCTACAGGATCCTGACAGGGACAAAAGAGTTTCCAGTAAAGAAAGTGAATAATAAAGAGCCTCAGGTCTGTTTGTAGATGAGTGGATGGTT
>JBBMJY010000012.1:25140492-25164097 GCA_037833715.1 Toxotes lorentzi
ATTTTCGTGAGGCCGCATTCGGTAGGGTTGTTTTTGGGAACTAGTTCAAAAAGGAAAAAGAACAACCCGTTTGTTCACGCCGGGGGGGGGGGGGGGGGGGGGGGGGGGGGGGGGGGGCAGCGCTCAGGATTTGATCAAAAGTAACATGGAGCTGCTGTTAAACAGACACGGTCTGATGACACCTGCTGTGTTCACACCTGAGCTGCTGTTCGGAACTCAAACATCCGTCTGTCTGTTACCTGCTCAGGTGACAGTGGGTGAACCCCAGCGCTATCCGGCTCTGGCTCTCTGACGTCATGTCCTTGCAGCGCGTGTCCAGGAGCTCCAAAGCTCGTGCCCAGCACTCTCCGTACCTGGGCTGAGAGACGAGGCTCTGCACGCGCCTCAGCTCCATCCTGCCGCGCTCTGAGTCCGGACCGGAGCCGGAGGAGGACAGTCCAGAACCGGCGCGGAGTCCGAGCATCACCGAGACGCTCTGCAGCAGCAACACGGAGGCTGCACGCGCTGCCATCTTCACCTGTCTGCAGGTCAGTCTGCTCGACCAATCACAAAACCGGATTTTTAACCTGTCAGAGGTCACGACGGGTCAAGTTTCTTTGTTTTTGCCTGTGCCAGTGCATTGTGGGATCTGAAGTCAGTCCTCCGTCCTGCTCAGGCCCGCAGGTTCCTCTGGGGGCGCTGGAGTCTCGTCCTCGGCATCGGACGGACGGACAGGGTTTTTCAAACTGCTGCTGTTTGTCACTTCTGTTGATCAGAGACCACGTCCGTCAGGTGGGCGGAGAAAATCCTCCAGAGGAGAAAGACAGTTATCACAAAGTCTGTTAATGTCAGAAACTGGTTCAGAGTAGATCCTCCGTGATCCACCACACAGTCTGAAGCTGTTTCATTTAGGACACAGTAGCTTCAGTCACTTATTGGTCTTTGAACATTTGACAGGAAGTTAAACCACTTTCTCTTCTTCAGTCGTTTATCAGCTGCTAACAAACCAACCAGAAGAAATCTGAACATGTGGCCATGGGTCTGTTCTCCTCAGTGAACTAAGTTCTCTTGATGATCTGGTTCCTCGTCCACCAGCAGCAGACTTTAGTTTCCTGTTTCTTTATTTATATTTGAGAATAAATGCGGCTGTTGTTATTTCTTCCTGCAGGGGGCAGCAGTTTTCCTTAGAGGCTGGATCAATGCTGAGAAACAGACTGAGCTCGTACTGCAGGACCCTCCTGGAGCCAGTTGACCTGCAGTGACCCTGCAGCCTGTGGGTTTTGGGGTCTGGGGGCAGTTACCCAGTGGGCCCAGTTTGTGATTCAGCCTCAGTTTTTATCTTGAATTCCTGAAACAGCTGATGATTAAACATGTTACTTTTTCAAATGTTAAACTGTGGAATTTAATTTGGACTAAAGCTCAGGCAGCAGATTATTCTCCAGCTGAGGAAGAGGAGGGTGATGTTTTGTTCCAGCAAAGCTGGTTCATCAGCCAGAGAGGGCAACTGCCCACGGGCCCTGGGCCCCTCTGCTGGTCCTGGTCTTGTGAAATGTTTTAGTTAATGTTTGTTGCTCATGTGTTGTACAGTTGTGTTTTATTAAGTGACTTTAATGTTTTGTGTGTTAGAGTGAACAGAGAAACCTCATTAAGGTCATATTATTCCATCACAGGAGAACTGTAAGGCTGCATCAACAGTTATTTCCTTCAATAATATGTGGAATTTCCCCATTGCAGGACCATTAAAGGTTTATCTTATCTTCCTTCAATAATCGATTGATTGATCAGTGAAATTTAATTCAAAATAAATTGTCACTGAGAAAATATTCACCAGTGAAGTTCTGGTTTTTCATTTATCAAACTTCAATAACTACAATTTAATTTTCTGTCAATCGTCTAATCAGTTAATCAGCTAATTATTTCAGGTCCTGATTGGGTTCTGGCGAAATAATGACGGACACGTGTAGTGGGGGTCGACGGGGGCCCCGTGTTCAGTTCAGCCTGCGATGGAGGCCGATGTGTTTGTGTGTGTGAGAGCTGAGCTCCAGTCAAACAGTCAGACCACAGATCAGGGGACAACAAACGCTTTTAGTTAGAAAGAAAAATAAGAAAACAGGTAAAAACTAGTTTTGTCTACAGCGACAGTGTATTGGAGTTTCCACTGAATTCCAACCAGAGTAAAAGCAGAATATTCATCCTCAATATTAGCAACTATGAAGTCACCACACACATCACTACTAAGTCTAGAAACACAACATGGCTTGGCTGACATGGTGGCTTCTGGCAAGACGCACAATATTATAGGCACTAAACTCTGGAACATGCAATATGGTGGCTGGTTACTGTAGTTTGTGCCGGGTCGAGTCCTGTGGAGTGAGTCCGTTCACAGAGGGACGTTTGATTTCTGCAGCTGCGTGAGAGACTGCATGCTAACAGGTTCACTGCTCAGAGCAGACTGGGCAGCAGGCGGAGCGCCGCGTACACAGGGGGGAGGAGGCTCAGGTGGATGCAAACAATGTCACCTGTATGAGGTCATCATGATGCAAAAAGGTGACTGGACGAGAACTTTAAAGAACGAGGCACATTTATTTTATCCGGGATGAAGACATTCACTTTTTTCTGGTTGTGGGTGAAAAGCTCAATTTTCCAATGTCATTGCTAAAGTGCTGGAGCCCCCCCCACGAGAAATCAGAGACTAAGGTGCAAAGAGTGAAGTTTACAGATGTCAGAACTACTGAGCGTTAACATTCAAACAGAAGCTGTAAGTTCAGATCCAAGAGAGATTCAGACACGCAGAACACGCCGGAGCACAAAATACCCACGAGACGTTTGTGGAGCAAGGAGCTAATAGGGCGGTGAGATCTACACTTTACCTCACGTTCCTCACAGACGAACATCTGTCACCAACAGTTTGTGACAAACATGAAACTCTGCTGCTTCAGAGCTACATAAAAACTGAGAGAGAGAAGTTCACTAACAAACCACCAATCACAGAGCTCCACATTCATGGAAAGATGATGCTGTTGAGAAAATGATTCTGGATCACTTTTGGATGAATTCCATAACCACGGTGATGTGACTATTTCCTGTTGTTCCAGCTGTTTTACTGTAATTTAATTTGCGGTTTCATTGTCTAAATATCTGCAGTGTTTATGTTCTAATGTTTCTGCCACATTCTTCTGACTAAGGTTCAGATTCTTTACTTGAGCCCTGATGTTTGTGGGTGTGCTACATGGTTTTTGCCACTAGGTGGGGCCTTTGAGTCATCTGAGCACGTTTTGAACTAGAAGCAGCAGAAGAAGAACTGAACCAAACAGACTGGCTGTTAAAATGCATGGAAACAAAATCATCTCAAGTCACGTTTTGCCCCAGAATCCAACTGAGTCTCTCGGTCTGAAGGGAGTTTTCAGACCTGTGCTGTTCAGTCCGCTTGGTACAGTTTGCTTGGGCTGAACACAGCAGTCGTACTCAAACTCTTAAAAGGAAGTAGTCTCAGTCCAGCCCCAAATGAATTCTGGAGCTTGTGGATACTTGTGAATGTGGTCCAGTATTGGTTTTGCACTTCCTCATAAATAAACACTACAGGTCACAAAATGCAGTTCAACACATGGCCAGTGGGGGCGGTATCAGGAAGTACGGTCACCAGCAGATTTAAATCAAAGAAACTCAGGTGCATACTCTGCACTGTCATTCACTTTTTTTCTGTTGAAAAGATACTGAACATGTTTAGCAACTCATCTACTGGTTCAGACCAGAACAAACCACCTACAGGACTGAAAACACCCTTAGATGATACAGTCTGGCTTCGACTCATGGATGAGTTAACGGAAGTGGTGCGTCGTTGTCAGTCAGTGGTTGCTCTTGGTACTGCTACTAAGAGACTACAGACATGTTTCTGTGGATTTGCAGAAACATATTCACTTGGTGAAATATCAGCCACAGATGCAGCGATTGCTGATGCGAGGCTGTTACTAAACCAATGCAACACCATTCAGTAACATCAATGGACTGCACGGACCAGCCAGGAGCACAGCGCGAGAACCTTGTTTTTCTGCTCCATTCAGAGATGAAACCGATGAAATTAAGGAACGTTTTATGAGCAGTTCGTGATCCTCTCAGTACGTCTGTGGCCATGTTGCTTTTCTTCACACTAGTTTTTTATTCCGATGGCACCTGCAGCACCTGCTGTATTTTTGTGTTCACCAGCTGCTGAAAGTGTATTTGAAAGTGAGAGCAGTTAAGAACAACAACACGAATCATTTGAATATCAGTTGCACTCTCCGTCCCGTCCTCGTTGTTGTCTTAACTTGTTCTGCGCTCATGAATCTCTCCTTCACGCTCTCTAATCTGGACTTACAGACTCAAAGTTAGTTTTCTGCTCAATTAATAGTTTTGTGTTGCCGTCTCCAGCTCATCTGACTCTGTATGAACCTGAACCAGACCTCGTTTGGGGTTTTACTTCTGCAGAACACAACATCACTGACATGATCAACAGTAAAACCTCAACGAGGTCGACCCCTGCGTACGTGTCTCCAGCTGAATGCCTGCAGGGTCTCTGAGCAACATGCAGGCGGTTGATTGTACAAACTGGAGGAGTGCAAACTGTTCCAGACATTCAACACGAAGAAACAATAAACAGTGAGTCCATTTCCCACTCTTTCATTAAGACTAAAAACTAAAATAAAGCTACTGTAAAAGTGGGTTTGGTTTGATATTAAAAGTGCTTCCTTTGGAAATAAAAAGGCTACCAAAACAAACAGAATCAATGAAGACCAGTATGGAAGAATCTCTAAACTGGAAGAACACGTCGCTTGAAATACTTGAAAGACAAACGAGGAGTGCTGGAGGTTTTCTTATCAAACAACTGACTCATCTGTTGTTGAGGCGGTTTCAGTGTCTGACAGGACGAATCGAGAACTCCTCAAGTTCATCAAATATTTCAAACAATAATCAAATGGGTTTCAAAGACTCCATTCAGAATGAGGTCTATGTAGAGTCATGGATTTGATATAAACAGATTGGCTACCTGTACCTGGGGGCAGTCTGGAAGTGGATGGAAAACATTACTGACCCCCTCTCTTTGTTTATTGTGGGTTTAATGGAAAATGAGGAGGAAAACAATTGTGAGATTTTCAAGAAACCAGTTTAAGGTGCAAACCGCCGCCCCACATCACCTCTGAGGCTTTCAGTCAAGGACTAGTTTCAGTGAGGGACTATCAGTCAATAGGAGGACTTTTAGTGAGAGACCGTCAGTTAAGAGCAGGACTTTAAATAAGGGACTGTCAGTCAGCAGCAAGGCGATGAGTAAGGGACCGTCAGTCAATAATATCAGAGTTTAAAGCTGTATAACAGAGACAAAACAATAAACTATCAAAATAAAAAATTTGAAAAAAAAAAGGTTATATTCCGGAAGCAACGTTTTGTTCAGAGTAATGTGTTGTTAAGCGTCGGTTTTTAGTTCCAAACTACCCCCCCCTCCCCTCGGAGACTAGCGGGACACAACAGCTGCCTTTTGATTATATATACACACACACTTTTTTATCGGTTTTTCCTTTTCGTTTGTTTTCCTAGAAAAAGACACTATCCATTCTCCTCTCCAGCTGTCCGGGTCGGTTTTCTAATCCAGAACTTTACAGAGTCTCCAGACAGAATCAGACGAAGCAGAAGCTGCAACAGTCCTACCAGCTCTGCGTGACGCTATCCTTCTATCTGAAAACAGTGTAAAAACATTAAACCTCCATGAACAGCCCAGTTACACTCGTCTTCCACCTGGTGCTGACTCAGTCCATCAGTCTACCGATCAGTCAGCCTGTTCACTGGCCCAACCAATCAGCTGACTCTTTCGCTGACGGCAGTCCGTGACTCTACGGTTTCCTCTCGGCTGGGGCACGGGACGGCGGACTGGGGGACGATGTCTCTGAGCTCCCTGCCTTCACCTGCTGCCTCTGGCTCTGCCCGGAGCCTGGCCCTACCGTCTGCCCCAGGAACAAGGCCGACACTGGCCCCGGCTACTCCAGGAGGTCCAGTAGGCATGGAGCTGGGAGGCCTGGAGGTGCTGTTTGATCCTCTTTCTCCTCCTAAAACCTCTCTGCTTTCTGATGTCACGGCTGACTCCCGTCTCCCCTCCACCCTGACATCTTCCACGCTGACCTCTCGGCTCAGTGGAAGGCTGCCTCGGCCAGGCCGTGTCGTGCTCAAATCTTGGGGCTGTTCACTCTGGTTCTGCTGAGCAGGGACCAGATTGGTCCTGGTTAGGCTGGGAGATGACCGGTGGGATGAGAGGTGCTGCACATGGGGCCTGTTGAGCTGAGGGTGGGGCTGAGGGCACAGCTGTGTTTGAATCCGCTGAAAGTGTGGTTGTGCTTGGGACTGGGCTGGCCTAGGCTGGGAGAGAGACTGTCTGGGTTGTGGTCTGTATGGAGACTGGAGTTGGTGTTGTGAAGGGTGCCTGATCTGTAGTTGGGGCTGCGCTTGATGCCTGGGTTGCAAGTGAGGCTGGGCTGGGGTCCTGGACTGCTGTTGAGGCTGACTTTGGGCTGAGGTCCTGGACTGCTGTTGAGGCTGAGTTTGGGCTGGAGATCTGGGCTGGGTTTGAGGCTGCATTTGGGCAGGGGTTCTGGCCTGCAGTTGAGGCTGAGTTTGGGCTAGGGTTCTGAACTGGGATTGAGTCTGAAGTTGGGTTGGGGTCCTGGCCTGGGGTTGGAGTTGAGGCTGCAGTGACTGCCGGGGCTGGGATTGAGATTGTTGTTTGAGCTGGCTTTGAGGTTGAGATGGGTGCCTGGGCAGGGTTTGAGGTTGGAGTGCTGTGGAGGACTGGGTTTGTGGATGTGGATGCCTTGTTTGGGCAGGATGAACATGCAGAATGGATGGGGACTGAGGAGGGTGTGGCTGAGGTGGAGCATGCTGAGCCTGAAGCTGGGTTTGGTGCTGGGCTTGGGACTGGACAGGCTGTGTCTGGGCTTTTTGGGAGGATGCCTGGGGCTGACCGTGGGTTTGGGGCGGGGGTTGCTGGGGTCGTGGCTGGGGCAGGACATGCCTGGTTGGAGAAGACTGGGGTGCTGGATATCGAGGCGTGGCTTGGGGCTGACTGGGAGACTGGATCTGTGGATGCTGTTGGGGACGGGGTTGGGCCTGATGGCGTGGTTGAGGGGGAGGATGCCGAGGTTCAGGCAGGGACTGAGGCACAGACCTGGACTGTGGTCTGGAATGAGCTTGCTGGGTGTGCAGCGATTGTTGGGTGGTGATCAGAGGCACAGTCTGGGACTCAACTTCAGGCCTGGACTGGCTGGAGGGTGCTGGGTGTCCAGAGGCTGGAGGAGGAGGAACAGGAGGAGGAGGCTGATCCAATGTGGAGGCAGAGGATTGTTGGTGGCGATGATGATGATGGTGGTGGTGGTGATGATGGTGGTGTTTGTGAGGTGGCCGGTCCTTCCTTTTGTGGCTTTTTGATGGACTAATGCTACTGCTGCTGCTGCTACTCCTTCCTCCTCCCTCTACTCCTTTATCGCCTACATCTTCACCCACTTCCTCTCCTCTGCCTCCTCCGTCACCAGCTGTTATTCCCGTTTTCTCCTTGTGCTTCCTTCCTTTATGTGTCTTGTGTCCATGTGATTGGCTTTCATCTAAAGCAGTAGGCTGCTTCTGTGATTGTGATTGGCTCTGCTCAGATGGGGCAGGCTGAGGTTCTGAAGTTGGAGTCCCCTCTCCAATAGCTTCTTCCCCCTCTGCTGTGGCCCTCTTTCCAGTCTCTGCTGTCGTAGCGGCTGGAGTCTGAACACTCTCCCTCTCCTCCACAGTCTCTCTCGTTTTGCGTTTTTTGATTGGCAGAGCTGTTTCCTGGACGACAGGTTTGGTGGAAGACTCCTTGGCTGCTCTCCGTTTGGCCTCAGCCGCTAAGATGGCAGCGGCAGCGTAGCTCCCAGCTGTTGAGCTACCAGAGGTTGATGCCGAGGAGGTGGATGCTGTGGCAACTGATGATGCTGCTGAAGTCGAAGCTGGTTTCCTGCCCCGTTTCTTGGGGGCAGTTTGTGGTGGGGGCGGAAGTTCCTGCTCTGATTTCCTCTTCCTCCCGGGACGGGACTTGGGCACCAGGGCAGGAGACACCATCTGCAGGGGAATTGCCACATTAACAAACAGCATTAGCATCAACATTGTTACTGCTTTAAAAAAATCTTCAACAATAATGTAAAGGTCTTAAAAGTTAGTGAGGGTCAGCTCTAGGCAGTTCTTCAAGATCCTCACCATGAAAATCACAAATATAATTGCACAGCCTTGACAAAGTGCACAGCACCTGTTACAAGACACCCTTAGATACAAAGTCCTTCCATCACCTGATGGCGTCCCCAGACTAGGTGAGCAGTTTGTTTCCAGTTTGGCCAAACTCTCTCTCTCAGTCATTGTTGGAACTTTTCTGACTCAAAGTCCATTCTCACTGTCTCAACAGGTAAACAGGTACCTCACCTGGGACTAGTTTACCTTTTCATGGCCTACAAAGAGCTGCTGAAGGATTGCTGTGATGGAAAAGGGAACCACAAGCCCCTCCACCACAACATGGTGATGATTCATAGATGAGATGGTGCCTTAAAGATGTGATAATTTAAATGATATTATAACATCTTCTGACATTCGATATAAGCATTTATGCATGTGAAAAAGATCTCCAAATGTGTGTTGAAGGTCAGTTTTGTTTTGCTGTTTAGATGGAAGAATTATGGGAAGTTGCTTGGGAAAAGTGTATTTGTGCTGGTTAGCTTATTGCTGTGATCCTTAGACTGAATGACAGACCAGTCATACCTTTGAGGCAGTGGAGGTGGTGCCAGTGGAGGACTCTGCCTTGCTGAAGGGCATCTTGACCAGCAGTTTGCCCGGAGTTTTCTCAACCACGCGCTTCATGGCCACGCCCTCTGTAGCTTGCCGCATCTTCCCACTGCCTACACAAACACAATGGAGGATAAACACATACACAAAAATCTGAAGAAAACAAGAAATACTTACAAACTCTGCTGACTGTTGAGGTCAATATAATGAAGTCAGTTTTAGTATCAAGCGCCTAGTACCTTTGGGTCGCCCACGGCCTCGCCCAGATGGTTTCACCACCTTCGGTTTTTTGGGGGGACGCTTCTCACGCCGGGAGGGGCTTCCACGTCCAGTGACAGTGAAATCAAAATCGTTGGGGTCAGTGGTCGTGTCGCCGACCTTCTGGAAGTAGGCAATAAGTTCCACCTTGGAACGAAACGCCTTCCCCTCCGAGCTTAACAGTGAGACAAAAACAAACATCATCACTGAAACTGTGCTATTATTGCATGTCATCATGGAGGACCAACACAGCATCAGGGGTGGCTGTGGCTTACTTGATTAGGTAGACATCAAACTTCCCTGCAGAGCGTCCGGACTTTCTTTGTTTGAGTTTGCGAGTCCAGCCTTCAGGCAGTGATGGGTCGTCATACAGCGGCCCGCGGTCCCGAATGATGGAGCGCCGCTGCCTGGGAGAACCTGCGGACTCACTGCCGCCCACAAATTCTGACCCTGGTGCTGACCCTGGCTCTGACGGGCCTGCCACTGGCTCCAACACCTGCTCGGAGGAAGTAACATGAAACCAGGTTTTCATCCAGAACATGCTTATATCACATAGGATAAGGTGTTAAAATTCAGTCCCTACAGGACTCCACCTGTTCTGGCTAACCTCTGACTCTTGTTGTTGGCAACATCTGCCTTTACCTTGCTCTGTGGCTCTGCCCCCGTCTGTGACTGCAGCCGGACTGTCGTGGCCGTTGATGTGGTCTCTGTCCCCCGGTCGGCACGGCGACGCTCCCTGCGGGCCTTCTTGGTCTTACTGTGGGACCTGTCTCTCTCTCTGGTGGGGGCCTGGGGGTCACCAGCTCCCTCCTCTCCCTCTTGACCCTCCTCCCTGTGAAAAACAACATTCATGACAAATAAGTGTTTCCCTTATTTGTCATTCTGGCCTCCTTACTCAACACGCCCACCTAACTCAGTGATTGGTTAGCTGTGTGGAGGTGAGAAAGTGGGTGGAGTCTGAACTTTAGATGATTCGTGATGAGACGAGACGATAAAGACACAAAGACAGAGTGGCTGGAAGGATCAGGGACAGGGATCTGGATCGGGTGAAACTCTCAGTCACAGACTCTCACTCTCTGAATCAGCTGGTGTTTCAGGCTTGAGTCTTTCTGAGCTTCTGAGCTCATCGTCCATCTCAGCTGATTTTCTCTCAGGTCCATTTCTGCAGTAAAGACGTCAGAGACACTGTGAAGTGGTTTCACTGGTCGTAAATGTATTTCAAACAGAAGTTCTGAAAGTTAAACCAGACTGACTCGCTAGCCTGGCAACATGAAGCTACAAACAACCCATAATGCATCGCTCTCTGTGAAGACTACATGACTCTGGTTCTCTCTTCATTCTAAAAGAATATCTGATGTTGTCAACATGTTATTGTTTTGACCCCGACTTTTTGAAACCTTATCTCTAGAATAACACATCATCCTATATTTGGGCGAGTACAGTGGTTTGTTTGACACAGAATGAGGCTTTTTGTAGTGAAGTTAAAGCCTCTGACAGTGTCCCTGAACGCACCAACAGGAAGTTTTCAAATCAGCCTCTGCTCTGAACCTTTAAAAAGACTCTGACTAATCATCTCCTGTGGTGGATTCTCTCTCTGCAGCAGGTTTCAGGTCTGTGGTCAGAGATAAAATGAAACTAGAGCCTGGCAGGAAGTAAAAGAAGATGTAAACAGTGATGTCTGATTGTGTTGTAACTTCACACTTCACTCATCATGTGTCTGAACGTTTCAGCAGGAGAGTTCATCCAGGTGGTTGTAAACAGGAAGTGACGTTTACAACACCAGAAACTCTCTAACAGCTGATGTCTGCATAGACACGAACCCTCATCTCTGTTCTTCTACTCTTACATTCTTTGCTGCCTTTAAACTGACAAAGTCTCAGACTGTCTTTTATTAACTGACATGTCCGCTTTTGTCATTTTTCTGAGGAGGCTCTTGATTAGGCTGAAACTAACAGCTTTTTTCATTGTAGATTAATTATGAATTCTCTTCATTAATTGGCCGAGTTTATGAAACATCATGAGACAGTAAAAAATCTCAGAGTGAATCTTAAAGTGATTCAGTTTACTATTTATTTATTAGTTTATTTAACAGGGACAGTCCGCGTCAATAAACTCTGCTGTAAATACATCGGAGTTATCGTCCGTGGCCCCGTTACAAAGTCACTCTACAGAAGAGCAGTGGCCTGCAGGCCCCGGGGCCCCCTTCAGTGATCCATTGATCCAGTCATGGCTGAAAATCACGCAACAGTTGAACTTTTCTGATGAAACAGTTTTTCCTGTTTCCTAAAACTTCAAATCAGTCATTTAAAAATCCAAATGTGTTGGTGTGTCAGGCTAAATCAGATTCATCTCTTCTGCCTTTAGATTCACGTGTGAACAGGTTTAATTCTGCACCAGGTTTACAGACAGGTATGTGGTCTACAGGTGTGTGAGCGTTGTGTTTCAGAGCAAGAGGAAGCATGCGACTGTACTGAGTAAATTCAGTCAAAGAGCCGCCACAGCGTCAGTTATAAAAACACTGACGGTCAGGATTCAGCCACAGCTGCATCTGAGTGAGTACCTTACAATATATTATTATTTAAATGAATGTCGAGTTCTTTTGTATTTAAAGATCATGAAAGCTGCTGGTCACATTAGTCGATTAATCGATTACAGAAACATCTGATAACTGCTCAGTCATTTTCTAAGCAGATTGTCTTTGTTGTATATTATTATAAACTGAAGATCTTTGGCTTTTTGACTGACGATCAGACAAAACCAACGAGTCAACGTTTTATGACCTAAACAGCACAAAGGCTGCAAATAAGAATTTTCATTATTGATTCATCTGATTTTTTTGCTTCAGCTATAAAATATCAGAGCAGTGAAAAATGTTCATCTTGGTTTCTCACAGTCCACGCTGTCTTCGATCGTCATCTTTAAAATCATATCAAATCAAATATTCAGTTTACTGACATAAAAGATTTTTGCTTGAAAAATGAATCAAACAAATCATGAATTATCAATGCTGTTGGCAGGTACGTTTTTTGACGTCTTCACGCTGAGCGCCGTTTCCCACATGCAGAGTCCATGGATCCAGAACAAACCACCTCTCAAAGAAAAGTCTGACTTGACACCAAAGATCAGAGGCCAGAAATTTTGACCACATCCCAGTCTTCACTCAGTGAACGGGGCTGGCTCAGGTGTCCTCACCTGACCTCAGTTATATTAATATGTGAGTCTCAGTACTGTTCTACTGCCAGAGATTCTGATGGAGACATAAAAAAAAAAATCTAAAAAATGTATAATTCTGCCTTTTTCTTTAAAAACATTTGAAGAAACCATGTGAGGAGTGAACTGCTCTGCTGAAGTGATCCCATCTCGTTTCTGCTCTGAGGACTGAAAGCAGACGCTGCTTCAGTTTCAGTGACACGCGGAGAAAAGTCTGGAAACTGTTTCCACTATTTTCTGATTCTCTGCAAACTGAAGAACTGGCTTTGTTAATGTCATGGTATTTACAGACGTCTCTCAGTATGTCCACTGAGCCGCACTGTGATCAGATCTCGTCATGTAAATTAGGTGGGCGGGGCTAACAGGTGGAGTGTCTCAGGTAAAAGATTCAGTTGTTACTTGTAACCAGATGTTAGTTGTTGTCTGCTACTAAGAGTGTTTACATGCACATCAGTGTCCTGGTTTTTATTATATTCAGGATCTGAGGTTTACATGGACCATGAAAGCCTGATCAATCCGTATGTTCACATGATCACTGTGGTATCCAGGTTTCTGTGTGCAGGTGTGTCCTGTTTCCTCAACATGTCAGATTCTCACACATCAAACTTTGGAGAATGAACACAGTCTGGTTTCTGAACTCTGCTGGATTTAACTTCTCCATCTGGTCACATTCATATGTTTTTAAGACAGAAGAAGCTATTAAATAGGTTTCATTCTCAAGTTTGTGAGTAAAAGTATCTGTCACATGAATTCAAAGTCTGACTTTTAGCAGTTCGATAAATGCAGGTCCTGGTCTGACTCCAACACAGACTTACTGATCCCACTTTTTTCTCCTGGTACAGTCGCAGGTGTTCCAAGGACGCCAGGTCCTGATGTGATCCTGTCTTTGAAAATATTTGTGAGGTAACACAAGGTCACAGACACTGCAACAAGCAGTCAATCAATTAAAATGAATCACAAACTAACTGGATAATCAATTAATCACTGACGTTATTTTTCAACCTCAGAGTTCCTGATTAAAGTGAATGAAAAGAAAAACAGTCACAGGATCATTTCAGTTTGGCCTCGTTCCTAGTTTGGATTTTAGATAGTTTTCACCAAAAGGTGACCAGTTTGCATCCCTGGACAGATCAATTGATGAACTAATTAAATAATAAGTAATCAATTTAATGCCCACGTGTGAATTTTACATAACATCAGAGTTCTGCAACAAAAGTTGTACTAAAATCACAGTCCACATCAGGTTAGAGAAAAAAATGAAGACCTATGTAAAATTAATTTCAGACATTCTGGTCTGTTTTTAAGACCCGCAGTTACCCTGACAGATTTGCTTTTCCAACTGAACATTTCCATATAAAAGGATGTCAGGTGTTTCCACCTTCAGGTGTGAATCCACCTGAGACGCACTGAGGACACGTTTGAGATCCGATCCCTCAGACCACACTTGGAGGTGGTCTGGGCCTCACAGATGGACCGCCTGCTCAGCTGACGTCCTCTGTGTCCTACAGGTCGTGTGAGCTGGCTTTGTCCACGACGTCTGAAATTTCAAAAAGCCCATAGAGAAATATGAGGAGCGTGGAGCAGCCTGGGTGATCTGGTTTGACTGGAACACACTGAGGATCAGACCCAGTCTGTGCTGGTTTGATTTCTTCTTCTTCTTCTTGTACTTTATGGCGGACTAGATACAGGAAATGCTTTGCTGCCTCTGGTTGACAGGACAGCTTGAACAGCTGGTCTTTGCAAAAAGACCGTGTTTCGTACGTGTTTATTTGCATACAGAGCGGGAAAAAGAGATCTGATCACAGGTTTCAGTGGAGACGCAGGTCTGAAGTCTGATTCCAGTTCATATATAAACCCAGTGGAGAGTAAAAATGCTTTGGATAAATATTAAATGTTCCATGTTAAAAAACTAAACCAGATTTGTGAAGTAATTGTTTCGTTTTAAAGGCAGAAGTTATGAATCTGACTGAGTCAGATGAACACAGTAAGTCTCATTTTTACATCTCATCAACACATGGCCAGCCCTGATTCAGTGCCTGTTGATCAAATCTAACATAAACTTTAATAATCAGCACAGGGTTTAAATCATTTTCAGTCATCTATTCTTCATCCACTCTATGGTGTCACTTCCTGTTTTCTAACATGTGTATGTGAGTATAATCAGGAAAATGGACTTAAAGTAAAATGTCCCTGTGACTGTTACACTTCATCTGTGATAATATCAGATTATTATCACAGATACATTACAGTGTAAACAGAATTTTACTATTGTAGCTGGATGAGGTGTATTCATATGATGACGACTGTTTTTATGGATTAATCTGCTGATTATTCTCTGAACTCACTCAGAGCCCAAAGTCAAACTTCAGTGTTTGTTTCCTTCCAACAGCTTTATACAACAAATTATTATATACAAAAAAATAAATAATAGTTTGCGATTGTTCAGATAATAAAAGCAGCACATTGTCTCATCGTTTGCAAACCATGAAATAATTTCACATGAAAATGACTTAAACATTTAAAAGTAGCTACTTATTCATTTTCTGTCAATTGAGTAATCGATTAGTCCACTAGTAGTTTCAGCTCCGCTTGAATTTACAGTAGTTTAGATTTTAACAAACTACAAGAACTACACCCCCCCCACCACCACCTCCAGACCTCATGCTGGAAAACAGTGCGTGTGAAGCTGAAGCTGCAGGTGGAGATGAAGCAGCAACCACAGGAACAGGAAGTGAGCTGCAGAGGAAACTGGGACACACACACACGGAGTGTCCTGTACTGACACAGTCACGGGTTCGACTCCCACCTGAAGCCCTGGTACACACACAGACAACACACACACCTGCCTGGCTCAGCGGCTCTGAGGCAGCTAGATGCTAATGGGACTAATAATGTGTATCAGCCCGCGCACGCGCGTGTGTGTGTTTGGGGGGGGGGGGGGTTAACACAGGTTACTGAGCAGCCTGTTTGTTCTTCTCATGAAAACACTGTTTGCTAATCAGTTAGCATCAGTTAGCTCCCTGTCTGTCTGGCGGCGGCGGCGGCGGGGCGGAAACACCGCCGGTAACCAGGGCTGTGATGTTTGCGACGGACATGCCACCGCCTACCACCGGCCTGACTTCCCGGGTAGCTGTGTGAAAGTCAGAGCGGCCCGGCAGCGCACGAGAGAGCGGGCTAAGCTAAAGCTAACCTCCGCTCCGGCTACAGCAGCTAAAGTACAGACTTAGCAGTAAGTTGGTGACGTATTCCCGCTAACCCCGCTCCGCCGCGACAGGCCGCGGAGAAAACCAACGCACTTTTACTTCAATAAAACACACGACAGAAAAAGCTCGGCGGCGGCGGCGGCAGCGGCGCTTTAACGGAGGATAAAATGTAAAAAACCCACTTACAGTCTCTCCTCTCCGCTCTCCACGGCGGCCATTTTTATTTAAATAAATAATTTTATATAAAAAAAAAAAGCCTCCAAACATCTCTGCTCCCTTCTGCTGCACCCCGCCCCCTCCGACTCCATTTCCAACCGCCGTCAATCACCAAACACCGCGAGATGTGCGCTAACATGAGGTCAACGCAGCGCAGGGGTGGTGTAATCCCGCGAGATTTGACTGACTGAGACGGTCAGGCTGAGGCATTCAGGGCCGGCTCAGAAATAAACCAGGGTGTCTGCAGATCTGAGAAGTCTTAGAGTCCAGGTCCCTCAAAAAACAAAATCAAAAAACTCCCGAGAAGGTTTGAAAAAGTTTTAAATTTCGTCCTCAATGTGTTTCTCTCTCTCCATTAACATCAGTTAGAACTCTGTAAGGAGACACTTGTTAGGAAGCTCATCCACTCACAATGGACCAAAAAGATTTTGTTCCTGCTTCATCCATCCATTAGTTTTCTGCTGCTCATCTGGATCCAGCTGTGGACAGATTATGTTCCTATGAATTAAAATAGAGTTAATGTTTGTTTTCCACCATTCTTTGACCAGTGTGACTGTGATGGAGGGGTTTATCCATGCACAATAAAAACATCATCAGTGTTTATGTTTAGTTTAGCTGATTTACTACTTTTTATTCATTTTTTTAAATGAATAAAAAGTAGTAAATCCACTAAACAAAAAACTACGCACTAAAATACTTATAAATATGAATGACAAACAGATTTAAACAATAAATTGAAAATGTCAGTTAAGAAATGATACTCATACTTTTGTGTTGCTCATTTGTGTTGTGGCTTTTGCGTGACGTTTGCATTTGCGTGGCCTTTCTCAGCCACCGTACCTGCAACATCTGCAACAAGGACAGTTCAGAAACAGCTAATAGAAACCGCAGAAAATGATTAATGCAAAAGATTTTAATACATTTTTTAAAAGTGGGATTCAGCATAATCTGACTGCTGTAATACCATACAAGCTTTTACACATTATGAAATCACACATCCCACCTTCACAGTGCCAACGCACTTAATCAGTATTTATCATTTAGATAGAAATTGAAAAATCCTTGTTTTCTGTCCTTTATATTTCTTTTTTTTTAATGTACAGTCAATCTGTTTTATTCTTGAATAAACAGTAGTTTGCAAGGGCAACTGCCACCCAGTCCACAATACACCAAAGTCCTACATGGGCCCATGAGAGGCGGTGCCGCCCAGAGTGGGGCTCAAACCCATGACCCCAAGAGACTGAATCTCATGCTCTACCAACTGAGCTAACCAGGCAGTTGAACTAGTTTTATCAGCTTTTTAAAATGAAGGATTTCCTGATTTGTCATTTTTGGTTTGCTGCCCTGCGTGAAGCTGTTCGTAATGTGGGGTTAGAAAAGTGCTTTGTGCAGATATAGATGACTGCGATAGAAGTTATTGTTCAGATGTAACACTGATAACCTCAGTGTGATCAGTTGCAGTGAAGTGTTGCAGCAGCAGGTGGCAGCAGTCTGAATGACTGAGCTGAGAAGAGTTCATGAGGCCCCATCACTGCTGGCTATCTGTTTTCCAGGATTTAGTCAGAGCCTTTAAGTGTGCAGTTTCAGACTTCATCTATAACTCTCTTTGGACTGTGAGGGTGGCCGAGAGACCCGGTACCCAACAATAAGTTGTGGCAGTCTGGAGCAATTCCAAATTCCTTTTTATTTAACAAAATTAGAGTCCTGTTCCAAAAGTGCACATTGGGCCAAGCAGGTAGAAAAAACTAAGCAGAAGGGGGAAAAAAATAAAAAAATATATATATATAATAATTCACTCTCAAAAAAAAAAAAAATACACAACAAAGAATTTCACTCTAAACTGCCCTTCTAGCTACGCCCCTGTAATTTAGGCCCAAGGCAGGAGCTACAATCCAGAGCTGTGTCTCTTTCCTCTCTAGCCTCCGGCCACCACAGCCTCCTCACTTTAATACTGGTGGACTCCACCTTCTGAAGAAATCAAAATCAATTATGTCCTCCAGCACACTTACAATAATAACAATATCAAATAACATCCTATCAAATAGAAGTTCACTTACTTTAAAAACACATATTTCTTTTTAAACAAGATAGTTATACCAGTTATTTCACAACAAAAGACAAAACACCCCTCCCAGTATACCACACTTGGTTTCTTCCCCTGTGAACCCCCTATTTAACCAAGTGCACTGCTCCATCTCAGGTTTCCTGGTCTGACAAAGGAGGAAGTGCAACAAAGGTGGCAGGTGAACACAATTTAAATTCAATAAATCAATTAAACAATCACAATGTGTCTTCTCCCCTTCACCCCCCCTCCAAACATTCATATCCCACACATCCCACCAGCAGTTTCCACCAGGTATTAGCATTCTAATAAAATCTACCTGAGAAAGGGTGTGTAGTGCATGTGCCTTACTTTGGGGCACAATGAAGAGAAGTTAATAGTGGAGTAATATGATCTCTCTTGCTAATTCCTGTTAGTACTCTCGCTGCAGCATTTTGGATCAGCTGGAGGCTGATCATAGTCCAGGTTAGAAGGGGGTTGGATCAACAAAACACAGGACTGTCCCACAGGAGACAACAAAGGTCCAGTACACCTAATGCTGGTAGGGTGCTATGGGTCGTATCCGAGGGTCGGGACAAATGACCTGTGTGTTCGTTTAGGTTGGAGGACTTGTTGATATGGAACCTGAGAGGGAAACCTGCAGGCAGGCACAGGTAAGAGAGAGTTAAGTATGAGCCAATCAAACATGAGAACAGACACAAACATGGAATCCAGAGGTGGATGTGTAGGTATCACTCAGCAGACTGAACCATGTGACTGGGAACAGAGAGATGATTCACGATCTTTACGCTGCAGGAGGAAACCAGATGCCATGCCCAGCAGGTGCGCACACACACACACACACACACACACACACACTGAGGTGAACTACTGATGCATACAGGAACTCCCCAACAAACCACACAGACAGAAATATCTGAGTTCCACAAAAGGAAGCTACATGGGTGTGTGTGGGATGAGGGGGCGGGGGGTGTGGGGGGGGTCTCTGCTGGCACTCCACACACACACACACACACAGACAGACATTTGTTTGTGTGTGTTGGGGTGTGATGTCAGTACGGTAAGAAGGAATAAAAGTCCCCACAGACGCAGTGACCTGAACTGAGCATTAGTATGTAAATGTCCTGTATGTAATGGACATACAGAATATACTGTATATATAATGCAGTATATGTATACAATGCAGTATAATGTATACATATACAGTATATTACATCCAACCCTCATGAGTTTACAGTGTTCACAGGATCACAGCTCCTTTCACAGTGTGGCCTTAAACCATAAAGTCTGCTACTGACTTGGCAGACTTTATGGGGTGAAATGTTTTGAGCACAGATGTTGATCATGGAAAAAATTGAGTGGTTTCAAAATAAATGTCCTGTCTACACTTTGACAGCAAGTGGTGTGTGATAAACAGCACAGTGTGTCTGCTCTGGTATTTCCTACCGACAAAATAATCCAGGAATAAGTGATTTTTAATCAGAAACAGGCTGCACACCTTCAGCTCACTGAGGCCTAAAAACCTACAAGTTCTGAAGAAAAGTGCAAAACCCCTTATAATCATTAGAAATTACACATAGTTACACGCTGCAACAAGTGTGTATGATGACAGATTTCTGAGCAGGTAAAATGGGTGGATCACTGGAGTACATAAAAGAATAAAATCATCTGAATCAGAAACTACAGAACAAGGTCTGAACCAGCTGGAGTGCTTTATTCTAAAATCTCAAATTCTGGTCTTATCTCAGTTTCAGAAACATATGTAGTTTTCCGTGTTTTGTCTTCGTAGGGTAGCGATGTGGATCAGAACAGGACCAGGATCGGACAAGGACAAAACAGCTCTACACAAACATAAACCACATCAAATAACAACAAAAAAAACAACAACAACAAAACAAAACAAAGAAGCTCTGCTCCGTCCTCCGGCCTCCGCGTCCATGCCACAGTCATCATCAGTGGGCCGGTGGACTGTCCAAACATTCAGAAAGGTTCTACCTGCCACCTTTCTACCTGTCATTCAGGGTCAACGTGAGAGTGCTGCCAGCGTGGTCTGGACTGAGCTCACTGACCAATCACAATGGATATAGGTGGTGGTGAAGGAGACGCTGATGACGACGATGTCACTCCCAGTCTGCCCAGTCAGACAGACTGGGAGGACGTAGTGGATGCAGGGGTTGAGGGTGAGCTAGGAGAGGTGGAGGAAGGTGAGGCAGCAGAAGAGCAGCTGGAGCAGCTGCTTCAACAGCTGAGCCTGAGGACAGAGAGAATGAATGTCCCTGAGAGAGGACGACAGAAACACAGGTTTACAGAACACCACAGCTCTTCATCCTTTATGGTGAACTGAGCGCAGACTGGATCCTACACTGACTCACTGTCGCCTCTTCAGCTATAAAGTGGTATTACAAGTCAGGGTGGGCTGGGGCTAACTGGTTAGCATGTTAACCTCAGTAGAAATCACAACACGTTTTTGACACAAGGTCAAAACTGTTATTTCTTCACAGTCGGCTGACTGCTGATCTTAGTTAACGTTTGAATGATTAAAAGGAAAATACTTTCATACTGTCCCTTTAAATCACATCCACAAAATGTATTTAATTCAGGATGAATTCACTTAACTAACTCTTTAAAAGACATTTTATTTGTTTTAGATAAAACGGTCTGTTTAGATAAAACTGTATGTCTGTTACACAGTTTGACTAAAGCCCTAAAACCTTTTCCCTGCCTCTCTCTTTTCACCGCTCTCAGCACGTAAGACACAAGCTTTTATTTTTGATGACCACACACCGGAAGCGGCTCTTACTGCAGCAAACTTGTCGGCGGGCGGAAGTTTCCGAAGTCGTGAGACTGAACCTGGGGTGTGTGACCGGAGCTCCGGTGATCCATCCATGGTCTGAACTGGCTTTTCTTAAACTTTTTAACGGGTTTGTTCCGGACTGCTCTGATGTGACGGACCGCTCCCGATCCCGGTGTGAATGCCCCCCCCCCTTCCCCACCCGATCTCGGCGGCCCGCTGTTAGCTTTTAGCTTGTTAGCTTCAAAGTTTAGTCAGTCCTTAGTAAAGGATGTCGGGCGGAGACCTGACGGAACACTTTATCTACACTCTGCCGCCCACTGTCCTCTGGGACTTCTGCAGGGTCATGGACGGACTGTCAGACCTGGACTGGACCCGTTTTGGTGAGTCAGAACCAGGACTGAGACTGTTTGCAAATGGCAGTGGAGCCGGAGGGGAGGGTGTACTCGTATCTCTGTGATCTTACATGTCTATCAGTTTACCCTTGATGGATTAACCCTTTATCAGACAGAAGTGGGTGTAGAGAAGTTGGGGGTGGGTGGTTCTCTGTATCTGTCTCGGTGGTTGGCTGTGATTGGCGGTCGTTGGCTGTCGTTGGCTGTGGATGACTGTGGTTGGTGGTCGTTGGCTGTGATTGGCGGTGGTTGGCTGTGGTTGGCTGTGATTGGTGGTCGTTGGCTGTCGTTGGCTGTGGATGACTGTGGTTGGTGGTCGTTGGCGGTGGTTGGCTGTGATTGGCGGTGGTTGGCTGTGATTGGCGGTGGTTGGCTGTGGTTGGCGGTGGTTGGCTGTGGTTGCCGGTGATAGTCCGTCAGGACAGCAGTCGTCCTCCTCTCAGGGAACAGAACCAGCTGTGGCCGTTGCAGCTGTTGTCTCACGTTGACACGTTTCACTCATTCACTGTGGAGGTCACATGTTGTCAGGGGACCTCCCTGTTACTGTTTCCTGTAGTTCAGGGCTGGGTTATCAGCATGGGTCGTGTCTTGCCCTCTGTGGTCAGTCTGCACTGAGGCCCCGGGCCCTGAGCAGCGAACATGTTAACAACAGATGAACAGCAGGAGAAGAGAAGCTGGAGCAGAGCTGAAAAATGAAAGGATAATTCTGGTTTATTTCCTGTTAAAGATAAATCCACCTCGGCTGTAGAGGCTCAGGGAAACGGGGATTGGCTGTAAACCTCTGAGCCACAACACCCACGTGTATGGGAAACACACCAGGTTGAAAGAAAGTGGAATTTTCCTATGTGGGTGACACAGTCTCAGAAAGACAGATCATCAGAGTAACGCTTCAGAAAACCCTGTGTGTGGACCGACCAGCTCCGTCAGCTGATCAGGATCTGACGGCTCCATCGTATTTTCCATTCTCATGTGGTTATGAATCAAAACAATGTGGGAAAATTGAGCGTAAAGCTGCACTCACATGCTGTGTGACGGTGGAGATCTCACGTTCATGATGCGTGAGCGTTTATCACACAGCTCTCTGAAAATCCATTAAATATTTCAGTCATTTTTCAAGAAGAAAAAGCCAAAATGTTGCTGCTTCCAGCTTCTGATGTGTGAGAATCCGAGGCTTGTCTGTGTCATGTGATAGTAAACTGAATCTTTTCAGATTTTGAACTTGATTTGATAAATAAAACAGTTTTATGACAGTTCACAACTTTCTAAAAGACTTTTACCAGGAGCCATTGAGGGAAACCAGCAGACTGATCCACGATGCTGATCAGTTAGTTGCAGCACTGATATGGTTTCAGAGTTGGTTGTGTGAGGGTTAAAATGCTGTGTGACTGCTGTTGGTTTTAAGGCACCTCTGAGCTTCAAGCTGAATAAACTGCAGCTTCAGAAAGTTGGATGTCCACGAAACTCATAACTACGGTGACTCTGATATGACCTGAATGCAACATCACATGACTTGACTGCCACCGATCCAGTCTGATCTGAGGGGAAGTCGAGGTAACGTTATTAATCAGCTGGACTCTGTTCATTGGATCGATAACTCCTTTTCTCTCTCGTAGCCTCAGAGGTCCTCGGTGATCAGACCGCTGTGCGACTGGCTGAGAGGAGGGAGAGGCGGACCGACTGGGTGATGAACCAATGGGGGAACAGGAACGGTACAGTTGGGGAGCTGATCGACCTATTGGAACGTCTCCAGCTGTTCCGCCCCCGTGATGTCATCCTAGCCTGTGAGTTCACCTCTGATGACCTCTGACCTCCGATGACCTCTGTGTAGAGGTTAAACTGATATTCAGCTCCTCTGTCTCTGTCTGCAGGGATGTCCAGTCTGAGGCCTTTCTCCTCTCTCCACTCTCCTCCTCCTCCTCCTGCTCCTGCTCCTCATCATCCTCACTTCTCCCTCCCTCAGTTCGACCCACCTCCCAAATCCTCTGAGGCCCCGCCCACTCTGAGCACCTGCAAACTGAGCACGACAGGTAACACACACACACAAGTGTTTGTTTTTGGTGGATTAGCAGATCAGGGGAGTGAAGGGGATAAAACAGATATGATGAAGGGTTATTCAGGTCCCAGGTGTTTCCCATGAGGCTGTTAAAGGTGAAACAGTTACCTGGTAGGGGGAACACCTGGAGAAATACCACCCCATCAGTGGACCAGAAAAACTGTCCCTGTCTGTCTCTCTTCATTCCAGAGAGTCTTCACCAACACTCTGTGTACACTTCTGATTAAATAGACGTAATGTCCTTTATTGAATATGTGTCAGAGGACAGAAGAGTCTGAGCTGATCCACGTATTGATTTATCTTACTGTCAGCTCCCTGCAGTAAGATTGATGAGCAGCAGCGTCGTCTGACACCTCACCCCTCACACACCTCACACCTCACAGCTCACACACGTCACACACGTCACACACGTCACACACGTCACAGCTCACACCTCACACACGTCACACACGTCACACACGTCACACCTCACACACGTCACACACGTCACACACCTCACACACCTCACACCCCTCACACACCTCACACACCTCACACCCCTCACACCCCTCACAGCTCACACACCTCACCCCTCACACACGTCACACACGTCACACAGCTCACACACGTCACACACCTCACACA
>JBBMJY010000012.1:25165274-25177990 GCA_037833715.1 Toxotes lorentzi
AAAACCA
Source organism: Toxotes lorentzi (assembly GCA_037833715.1). Lineage (NCBI taxonomy): Eukaryota > Metazoa > Chordata > Actinopteri > Toxotidae > Toxotes > Toxotes lorentzi. The sequence continues at coordinate 25,165,282 of JBBMJY010000012.1, forward strand.
TCCACTCATCTACAAACAGACCTGAGGCTCTTTATTATTCACTTTCTTTACTGGAAACTCTTTTGTCCCTATCAGGATCCTGTAGGAATGATGACTCAGTGTTTCTAGTGAGAGTTAAACCTGAAGTTATCAGGCTAACCACGGATCCTGCTTCATAGTACAGGACTCAGGTCTCTGGAGTCGAGTTTGACCTGTGAATTTGTGCTGCAGATTAATAACAGACACAAAGAGGAAGATGCTCCACAGAATGGGCAGGCTTAATCTTAGACCCCCGTCCCCCACCAGCTCCTGCTCAGCTCCTCTGTCTCTCCTTCAGGTTCAGACATCCGAACATCGTGGACCTGTTGGGTTTCAGTGAAGGACGAGGATCAGTGTGTCTGATCTACAGCTACATGGACAACAGATCACTGGACGACCAGCTACACAACGTAACACACACAGAATGTAACACATACACACAAACTAACACACATACAGTGGATAGCCATATTTGACATCCAGCTGGGCTGGCAGAGAGTCCCCCCCCCATAGTCCCCTGTTATACAGGTGTACTTACCTGTCAGTTTTGATAGAACACACTGCTCTACATGACAGTATTCCAGCAAATGGATATTATTCTTCTTCCAGTCTTGTTTGTTGCCTGTTTGTGTGTTTATGGGCCCTGGTCCAGGGGAGAACCCGTTAAATCTTGGTGTGGAACCTTTCCTTCCCGTTGTGAGACAGGGTTTCCCATCAGGAAATAATGTTTGGATCCTGATCAGACAGGCTCCAAACATCTCTGGAGCTGGGGTCCAAGAGTTGGGGCAGATCCTGATCCTAATCTGGATCTGGTGGAAGAAAATGCTGAATCCACATCACACACACAGTTGGACCTGTTTTGTGTTCTTTGACAAATACATCAATGAATAATTTCTGTCAGACCCTGACACGTGCAGGGATGTGTGCGCTCTGAGTGTCATTCTAGTTTGTTTATTTGTTTTTGTTTGTTCATTTTAAAGACAAACAAATGTAAAGTGTAGGAACTCAACACAGTTATATACACAATGGAACACACACACTCTGTAAGCGTCATCAGGTGTTCTAAAAGCTTTGATCCTCATGTGATGTCGTGTGTGTGTGTGTTTTCAGGAGTGTGTGGTCCTGTCCTGGTCTCAGAGAGTCAGTATTGTTGAAGGAGTGTCAGCAGCACTGCAGTTCCTCCATTCCCCCCCTGACGGATACACGCCGCTCATCCACGGAGATGTCAAGAGGTCAACATGACATCATCACACCACATGACATCACTTCATTTTCTACCTCTCTGGGTTTCGGTCCTCCACAATCTGCAACACTTTCATTTCACTGAACTACTTCTTTCTTATTGTAACTGCTGCTACTTTTTTATTAACAAACCTCTTTTCCTTCACCCTAAAACTCTCCTGATAGCACCTGGTTGCAGCGGGACCTGAATATTCTGTGTCTGTGTCCTCAGTTCAAACATCCTGTTGGACCGTCACCTGGTGGCGAAGCTGGCGGACTTCGGTCTGGCTCGGTTTGCGTCTCAGGGCTCACCGGGACGCTCGGCGGCTCAGACGGCATCAGTGGGTAAAACGGAGACGATCAGAGGAACGCTGGCGTATCTGCCTGATGAGTACGTGAGGAACAGAGAGCTGGGGCCTGCCGTGGACGTCTACAGCTTCGGAGTGGTGAGACACCCCAGGGGCTGGTGGGAAATGTAGTTTCTTAGTTTACCAAAGACTGTGATCTGTAGATGGGAGTCAGCTGATGGACGGGTCTGAAATCAAAATTAACTGTAAAAAAAATCCCTCAATAAGAAAGGTCATTTTAATGTGTGAGGGGTTTGCTTTTATCTGTCATTTTCATATTTGATACTTAATGGTTGAAGTGACCCGTGAGTCACCCGCTGACGGTGAGCACGAACTTTACATTATCAAATCAGTAAAGACAGAGAGGCAGAGGACGATGAGAGGGAAAGCAGCAGATGCAGAATGGTTTGATGGTGTGTCACCTGGAAAGCTCATATAATCCTGATAAATGGAGCAGCACTGTCTCCAGCTGGAGAACCTTTTGGTACCTACCCTATTTGGAGAGTAAATCAGTAATCCTCTCTGTGTAAGACTCTCCACCGTTAAACAAAGACCTAAATCAGGTGACGGCTTCACACATCACAGGACTGACACTTCATTACTCTGGGACCCTGCACAGGTGCATGTGTTTCCTTGTTGATTCAGTTATTTGCTTATGTGACAACAGATGTATGAGAACACAGGGTTTCAGCTTTGAATGAGTTGTGCACATGAGTTTGTGCTGAGTCGTTCATTTGGACAGAACTTTGTGACATGCTGCTTGGTGTATATCCATATACTTCACTGTATGTGTGTGTGTGTGTGTGTGTTTTTCAGGTGTTGTTGGAAGTGCTGACTGGTCGTCGAGCTCTGGAGAAAGACAGGAAGTCAGGAGAGAGATACCTGGTCAGAGAGAGAGATACCTGTGGTGTACCTGTTTTCAGACAGGTCCACCAGGGTCCAAGCACAATATTAAAATATTTAAATGTTTGTGTGCCAGTGTTTGACTCAGTGCTGTTCTGCTTGTGGTTCTGGATCTGGTTGTGACTCTGTAGAAAGACCTGGTGGAGGAGGTTGCAGACGATCCAAGTGATTCATCTGCAGCAGCCTGGAGGAAACAGCTGGACCACCGATTGATCGCAGGTCAGGGTTTAGGTCGATCTGATAACATCTTCATCACGTCTGAGCCGTCTCCTGTTATCTTTAGCTGCTGTAATACTGTTGTGTCCTCAGGGGGCGCTGCACATCCTGCTGGCTGTATGGACATGGTGGGTCTGGCCTGCAGGTGTTTGGACAAGAAGAGGAAGAAGAGACCGACCATGACCCAGGTGGGTCTGTGGGGTCAGGATTATCTGGCTCCGTTTTCCATTTGTGTGCTAATTATGAATTAAAATGAAAATGTTTCAAACACGTTTGAAAATACAGAATTTCTACCAGAATTCAGATCAAACCCGTCTCTGTCATCATTTACCATATCGTTTATTATTATTTTTACTGTGTCATGTTCTATAATATGTTTCAGGGAAAGTATTTTCAGTTTGCATTTAACCATTTAATATTGTGTATTTTTGAACAAATATTAGAATTAAGAATGTGACTTTAAATGTTGTCTTACAGCATGTGCACTAAATGTGGAAAGTTAAATCTCAGTTTGAAATGATTTCAGCCTCAGACTTCACAGACGATTGTTCAGACCAAGATTAAAGGAATCATCAGGATGCTGGCTCACATTGTGGTTGTATTCCACTCTGCAGCCTATAGGGGGCACTGGTAGTCCTTTACACTGCCAGTCTGGTTTGTTTTAATGTTCAGCAAACTGATGTCAATGCAGATAAAAGTGAAAGTGGTCTGGTGTTCCTCAGGGCTCCTGTTTGGATCATCTTCTGTTCCTCACCTTTATGTTTTCCTCTCAGGTGTTTGACAGACTTCAGGACATCAGCAACATGGTGAAGAGGACCAGCTCCTCCTCCCTCCTCCATCCCCTTGCTCCCCCTCAGCTTCCTCCCCCCTACCAGTCCTCCCCCAGACCGGTCATCTCCCCGGACTGTAGTGTGGGAGCTCTGTCCAAGCAGCTGTCCAAACTGGGACCACTCGAGGAAACCCTCCAGCCTTCCCAGTCCTCCTTGTCCTTCTGTGCCCTTACTCTTCCTCAGGTGCTCCACTCTGTCTCCTCGTTCGGCGGCCCGTGTGAAACTGATGAGAGTCGAGGTTTCTCCCAGTACGACCTTCGCTCCCAGTTCAGATCTAATGGGAACAGCTCCAGGTTTCTGTCCCCGTCCACTGGAGACCAGTATCAGTGTCCAACTGGACCCACAGAGTTCCAGTTCAGGGAGCCCTCTGTCCCCACTGAAGACCAGTACAACTTTCCTCCTCAGCCCAGCAGCTCCAGTGACAGGTCAGAGACTGGGGCCCTCACAGGACCAGACATTAGAGGGCAGACCACAGCAGGGGCCGCAGCAGGGTTCTATGGCGTCCCAGAATGCCTCTCTCCTGCGGGTTCCCTGCAGTCGTCGTCCCCGGGGCCCTCAGGTAGGGAGTTACTGTTACTGTAAAAATCTTCATCTCAAAACAAACTTTAGTTAATTGTGTCTGAAAACCGGGAGCAAATCCTCCAGTGCATCAGGATCATTTCAGCTCATTTCCATCACGTCAACATGTTGAACTGCCTTTATTTTGAAATGAGACTCACTGAGTCAAAAAAGACTGTTTCCTTTACTAAATTTATCCTTTACTAAATACTAAACAGTTTTTTGTCCTGTGACATTTATTCAGTGAGACACTGACAGACTGGACAGTGTGAGTGGATTAAATCTGTCTGAAAACAGGTCCATCCGTTTCCTGTCTGTGTGTCTTCAGTTCCCATTAATCCCAGTAAGCAGCGTCTCCTGGAGAAGAAAACACTGTACAAGGAGGAAAGGATTCAGACCCCTGAGCCGCTGCCGTCTGATGACCTCTGTACGTAAAACACACTCCCATATTTATCCCGTATCAGCTCCTATCATTTTACCTTCAGTCCTTTATTCTAACTCATCTCTTCTTTTTATCATGTCATACTTTGTTGTCATAGTATTATTATTGTTTTCTCATTGTTTTATCTTGTCCTCTGTCATCATGAGACATTGGTCTGATCTGATCCAGATATTGAGGTTTTCTGGATCGTCCCACCGCCCATCTCATTTTCTCACGTTTCAAATCTCATATAATCTCATATAATATACTTTTCTCATCTCCACCACCTCACGACAGTATGTTGTTCATCTCAGTGTATCGTCTCGTCCCAAGTCATGTCTCACATGTTTGATTAGATGGAGGGGGGAGTTCAGTGGAGTCCAGAGGACCAGAGGAGAGCGATGAGTTGGATTATCTTCCTGCCAAACACAACTGATGCTTTCATTCACCGACTCAACATAAACCTGCAGAGCAGAGAGGCCACATGATGGGACCTCAGTCTGATGCACTCGCACACAACTGTGAACTCATGCTTGTACCATGACCTGCTGTATGTTGACCTGCAGGCGGCGCTGTGTCACAGATTTCAATTGTTGAATCCATTAACTGTTGTCTGGTTGGATGTTCTCTGTGGACGTTCCACCTGTGGTGAGTTTAGAGAAACAAACACGAATCACCACCTGCTCAAAGAGAATCTCCTCAGTGCAGCGATCCTCCTGTGAGCAGCACCAAAGTTCACTTGACGGTACCACACCCTCATCAGCGTGGATGGGTCACTGAACGGGGCCCCAGGGTTTGGGGCTCCTGCACCAGTGACTGTTAAGAAATGACTGGAAAGTTAATTAAATGACTACAAAGAGACAATAACCACAAACAGACACAGAATGACTACAAACTATGCAACCACCCCTGCTCCTGTACAGGATGGTGGGGACCTTTTACATGTCTGTGTACAGGGGCCCATTGTCTTATAGTTGGTCTGTGCTGATGAGGCCCTCTGTTACATTACATCAGCTCCGCTGTCACTGCCTGCTGGACTGAAAACAGTCTCACACAAAAGTCACAGAAACGTTTTACTATTCCAAATTCTTTGTCATAAAATACTAAATACATAATATTTCACAGTTTGTCATGTTTTCTTTGAGACGTGACTCAGAATGAAGTCAGCTTATTTACTGTAATGAAATGTCATGTTTTAGCACTTTGAATTTTACAGATTTGACACAAATAAACAGTTGTCATGTGGTACTCTACATATATGCATTATGTTCTTCTTTCCGTTTATTTCCGTCACTTGTTCAACAACTCATTTTATGTAAATGTAATTGTTCCACTTTCCTTATATCCTTCCTTTCAGAGCAGGTCTGTTTATCCATGGAGTGAATGTCTTGAATTTCAAGCCACCTTTACAACAACTTCCTGTTAAATATTATTGTAGTATATTTTACATTGGTATAGAAATTGCCTTAGAAAGGCTTTAGTTTTGTGCAGCTGCACATAATGTGACTGCGGTTCTCCTGGTCCTGACTGTAAGGTTCTTTAGCAGAACTCTGCTGCGTTACACATAAGTATGAAGCCTCTTTCTGTGAAACTATAAACTGCACTGGCTGTAGCTGGATTTAGTTATAATAAGTCCTCGGTAGTATTAATCAATTATTCCAATTTTTCAGTTGATTAATAATTATTTTCATACTCAGTGTGGTGGAATTGGCCGCTCTCTGGCCGGTGTCACGGTGATAACGGTGTGAAGTTACACTCGTGGTGATAAACAGCTGTTGACCCCTGCAGAGACCCAGTCACCCATTAGACGGACTTTTAGTGAGCGGGACGGTGTTTTCACTTTGTTTTATTTAAACGACGACTGTGTTGAACGTTAGCCGTTTGTTTGATTGTTGTTAGCAGCAACATGGTGGCTCCCGTCCCGGCGCACATCCCCTTAGTTCTGCATATTTAACAGCGGCTCACAACCTCCACGGTTCGCCCTCACATCGGTGCATGGAGCAGCCGTGCAGGGCACTCACTCGCCGCTGGATCTGCGTTTGTGTATGTGTTGGGCTAAGCAGCTACCGGCGGCTTTCTGCCGACTCCGCACAGCGTTCACCGGGTAAAATGTCGGAGTGTTCGGTGCAGTCTGCAAGCTAGCAACGGTACCGCGGTCCGTCTCTGAACCACTGGCTGAATCTGTGCCAGAAGCCGGTTCTTAAGTCCGGGTCTGTAACGGAGGCCGGTTCGTCGGTGTCTAATAAACGTTACCGACCCCGGGTCAGACGCTGATCACTGCCCTGAGAGTTAGCCCAGGCTAGTTAGCCACGGAGCTAGTTAGCGGGCTAATGCTAAGCCTGCACTGTTAGCGAGCGGGATACGATTTTAAACATTTGACACCACTCTGGGCTGAACTTGGATTTTTCTCCCTCATTAAGGACCTGGAGGAGCGGACCCGGACATCGACATCATGGCATCTGAAGCGGCGACCCCCGCGGTGCAGCAGCCACGCTGGAAGCGCATCGTGGGTTGGACCGGCCCGGTGCCGCGACCCCGGCACGGTCACCGAGCTGTGACCATTAAGGAGTTGATGGTGGTGTTCGGCGGAGGGAACGAGGGGATCGTGGATGAGCTGCACGTCTACAACACAGGTACAGGGGTAACCGCGGCCCGTTACTCGGTACGGTTATGTGAAACCCTGCTACGATTTGGTTCTGTTGATGCTGTCTGGAGGCTAACGGCTAACTTTGTTACAAAGCTAAGTTAGCGTGCGCTGTGATTTTATTCTGCGGGTGTGAGTGAAACCGACGGCTATTTAACCTGTTAGGATAGCTCCTGCCGCTTCTCTGCGTGCTAGTGGGATTAGCAAGAAGCTAACTGCAGCTCTGGCAGAAACACGGAGAAAAATGGCGCGTTTTTACTGAAAACACTTGTGTCGTCACAGAGACACGCCCCCTGCTACAGCAGCAGAAAACATGGAGACCGCGGGAAATCAACGTAAAAATAACACGAAAATTAAACATAAAACCAACATGGTAACAAGATAACATGAAGTAATAAGCAATTGTCATAATTTATATAAATAGAAATATGGTCAGTTTATCAGGTAGTCACCCAGGGAAACTAGTAGAATAAGTTGTGACACCACTTTAACCTGCAGACTAAGGATGTGCTTTAATGAAGTACACCTGTAACATGTCTAACTTGGTGCCCCCCACCAGCCACCAACCAGTGGTTCATCCCTGCGGTCCGCGGTGACATCCCCCCCGGCTGTGCCGCCTACGGCTTCGTGTGCGATGGGACGAGGCTGCTGGTGTTTGGAGGGATGGTGGAGTACGGAAAATACAGCAACGACCTGTACGAGCTGCAGGTGAGTGATGTCACTGCAAGGGCGGGGCCACAATGGGAGGTTATCACTGGTGCTGAGCAGGAGCCTGCAGTGCTTCATTATGCACAGCAGAGCCCCCACGACAGCTGTGGAGCCCCTGAGCAAGGCACCAATCCACCCCAGCAGCTTTTTGTGAGTGTTTCCTTCACTTGAAGGAAAAATGAAGGAATAAGCTTAACTTTCCAATTAATCATTTTCTTTTTCCAAATTCTCTTTAAATGTTAAAGTATTAATACAAATGTAACTTGGAACTGCAATGATTGGAAAGACAGGTGGAGAGTTTGATTCCATGTCACTTCTCTGCTGTTTCATGTATTTAGTGATCATTTCGATTTTCAGATGACTTTGTTTTATTTAAGGATTTTCCAGGTAAAACTGAATAAAACACACCCATCTTTCAGAGCAGTAGCAGGAGCTCTGATTGGTCAGAGCTATAATGATTAATTAAACTAGCTGTGAGTTGGTTGGATGATAATTGTGGGCTGCTGTCACACAGCTCAGCCTGGTCATCCTCACAGTCTCACTCTGTGCCAGTTAACTGAGCTGAACTCTCCAGCATTTCAGCTGAGAGTTAGCTGAGCTTCAGCAGAGCAAGAAATCCCCCAGCAGATGTCACCACGACCGTCCCAAACGGAGCTGCAGCAGTTACTTCCGTAATCAACTGTCAGCAAATGAATTAAATAAATGCGGGTATTTTTAGAATTTGTCATTTCAGTAAGTAACTGGAAGCTGAGGCCTGATGTGTCTCTAGCTGACATGGAGAGAATGATTTGAGCTGTGGTTTCATCCTGTCCTGATCACTGCAGCTGCTTCTTCACCTCCACATCAGATTCAGAATCCAGTTCCAGATTTTTGCGATCAGTTTCAGAGCTCCTCAGGTTCAGGCAGCTGTCTGCGTTGTCTCAGCGGCAGGTCTCTGAGGTCTGATCAGGTGTGTTGGTTGAGATCCACCTGAGATCATGCTGCCTTAGTTTAGATGTCCTGTGTTGCTGAAACAAACTCTTTACTTCAGGCGAGTCGTTGGGAGTGGAAACGTCTGAAGGCCAAAGCTCCAAAGAGCGGCCCACCCCCTTGCCCCCGCCTCGGACACAGCTTCTATCTGATTGGAAGCTACTGCTACCTGTTTGGAGGACTGGCCAATGACAGTGAGGACCCCAAGAACAACATCCCCAGTTTTAGACCTAACTGACCTTTGACCCCTCTCAGGTACCTGGATGACCTGTACTGTCTGGAGCTGCGTTCGGGCTCCAGCGTGGTCAGCTGGGAGATCCCAGTGACGTTGGGTCAGCCTCCGCCCCCCAGAGAGAGTCACACGGCCGTGGTGGCGAGCGGCCGCAGAGCCAACAGACTGATCATCTACGGAGGCATGAGCGGCTGCAGACTGGGAGATCTGTGGGTCCTCCACATAGGTGAGGCGCGTTCAGCACAGGTGAGACAGCTACAGCTGTCTGACTGTGACGAGTGGTCTGGTGGTTTCATCAGGTCTAAACTAACCTGTACTGATCTCTGATTGGCTCCTGCTCTGATGATGTTACAGACTCTCTGACCTGGAGTAAACCGGCCCTCAGTGGAATCGCCCCCCTCCCTCGCAGCCTGCACTCGGCCACCACCATCAACAACAAGTAACACACACACACACACACACGTCTGCTGTTAGTGCAGGTGTTAATCTGACCTTTAGAGTGAACTCTCACTGCCTTTCTGTCTCCCTCTCTGTCAGGATGTATGTGTTTGGAGGTTGGGTTCCTCTGGTGATGGATGATAGAGTGGTGACTCATGAGAAGGAGTGGAAGTGTACCAACACACTGGCCTGCCTCAACCTGGGTATACACACACACACACACACACACACACACAGGGATGGGGCTGATCCAATCCAGTATCGGTATCAGGTTCCGATACCAACAAAATTCATTCACAGATTGGAAATTTGTGTTCCAACCTCTGGAGATTTCCGGCTGCTCTGCTAGCTGGCTGCAAAATGTGGAATGGATTTCCTGAACGGAGGCGTGTCTCAATGAGACATGGCAGCTAGCAGGCGAGCATTGAGCAGCACGTGGTAACCAACTTTTCAGCACAACGTGTCTGCTGTGTGGAAATATGTTGCAGTAGAAACACCCCAAAGCAACACAGCAACGTGCAATGTTTGCAAAGCCGCTGTACCGAGGGGCGAGCGCGGAGCAGTTAAACTAATGACGACCTACAAATTGTAGACAGAGCTTTGAGACGTTGTACGGAGCATCTGCCCCTCGGGATATTTGAGATTTGAAAAACCTTGATTTGTTGGTGCTACAAAAGCCAGTGCTGATCATTTCATTTGGAGAGGGGTGGTGTAAGAGAAGGTTACCCTTTATGGGTATACGTTTATATTTATACTATTTATACTGTGTGTGAACCCCCCATTTGAACATCAGGTGAAACCAGTGGCAGCCAGGTGTGGGTGTGACGTCACCCATGTGTGTGAATTTTTTGTGCACGCGTATCTTAGTGCGCGTACATGAGACAAACAAAATGTCCGCCCACTTGTGAAAAATCAGTAGCTATTAGAACAGGGAAGGTCTGAGGGGACGTTTCCTGAACATGGAACCACAGGCCTGGTTTACAGTGTGAGGACACACATTCACACAGACCCTAACCCTGTTCACAGACAAGCAACATCAGGACCATGACGCTGAAGCACAAAATATGTGTTACCTGTTTACCTGTCTCTCTGCTCAGACACCATGTGCTGGGAGACGGTCCTGATGGACAATCTGGAAGAGAACGTCCCCAGAGCTCGAGCAGGTCACTGCAGCGTGGCCATCAACTCCAGACTCTACATCTGGAGCGGCAGAGATGGATACAGGAAGGCCTGGAACAACCAGGTGTGCTGCAAGGACCTCTGGTACCTGGAGACAGGTGAGGAGTACAGTGCTGTAAAAGACGCTTCACATGGATAAACAGTGAGCTGAAAGCAGTTCCACAGAGACAGCAGCAGCAAAAACAGAAGACGTACTCTCATAAAAAAGCATCAAACAGCTGAACGTTGATTAAAAGCAGCTTTGGGAGGAGGGAAGAACAGTAGCGTAGTTAGTTGTTATGGAAGCGTTAATATTTAGAAAAGTTATTGGGTTGATGATTATTTAAGATTTAAAGCTGTTTATTCGATAGGGTTAGGGTGTCTGGTGGGGGTTAGGGACAGGTTGTCTGTTTCAGCTGTCTGTCTCACTTCAGAGCGTCCCTGTGCTCCCTCCCGGGTGCAGCTGGTCCGGGCCAACACGTCATCTCTGGAGGTGAGCTGGGGGCCGTCACAGACCGCAGACACTTATCTACTGCAGCTGCAGAAGTACAACATTCCTGCTACACCCACGACCACCTCACCTGCCTCCAGCTCCGCCCCCACTGCCACATCTGGAGCCAATTCCCCGAAACGCACCGCCCCAATCGCTGTGGCACCAGTCAACCAGGCCGTCCCACTGTCTGGCATCACGCCGGTCCCCTCCCCCACTGCCTCAGCACCTGGAAGCCCATCTGCAGCTGCTGCCAAAGCATCGGGTGGGTTTACACACCTGCACAGGTACATCTACAGCTAACAGAACAGGAAGAACAGATCTGAATATTTCTCACCTGTCTTCTGTGTTTCTGCAGCTGTCCTGAAGGTGGCAGCAGCTCCAGGTGCAGGGGGTGGAGCGTCCATCATCACAGTGAGACAGGCCACGCCCAAATTTCCGGTTGCTGTGCCAACACTTCCTACAGGTGTCCGTATGGTGGCACCTGCTCAGGCTGGACAGGGAACGGTATGCAGATCATGTTTCTGATTTCTTAACTCAAGGTCTACTTACTTTTACTGGAGCTTTTACCCACAACCAGTTTGTGGTGTTGTCATGAAGATGGATCAGTTTTCTCTGTGTCCTACCTCAATACACTGTATGACCACCTGTGACCACGTTCCACATTTAGGTCATATGATGAAACCTAAACTGTTTCCATGACAACTGAGCAGCTCCACCCGCTGCCAAAGACCATGAGATGTGGTTGAAAGGTCTGGATTCTAACTGACCGTGGAACTGAAGCTACACTTCGTGGGAATTTTTAAGGTTGCTTAGTTGTCATGGAGATGTAATTGTGTGCTCAGCGTCACATTTCCATCACATGGTAACAGGTATATATATCTCACGTGACAACATCAGAATCGTCACCATCCACTGAGGTGGTGGTGAGATGTGACAGCCCAGGAAAACAGTTGGGCTTTATAGTTGAACGTTTTTGTCAAAATAGTATTTTTGACATTAAGAATGACTTTTAACTCACAACCTTGGTCCCCCTGTCTGTCTGCTCTCAGCCTGTAGGTGGCAGTCCTCAGATGAGCGGTATGGCGGCATTGGCGGCGGCGGCAGCTGCAGCAACTCAGAAGATCACTCCATCTTCGACGACAGCCCTGAATGTTCCTGCAGGAGCCACGACTGTGAAGACGGTGGCTGTCAGTGCGGGATCCAGCAGTCTGCCGGTCAAAGTGGCTGCTCCTGTCACCATGGTACACAGAGAGTGCAGCTGTCTGCAGAGGTTTACACAGTTTGTCATATTCGTCTCCTAGCGGTAAAACTGCAGAGCATTCAATAAAAGGTGCCACTTCCAGCTGGAAAAAGTCCCAAAGCACAATGCTGCCACCACCGTGCTTCACTGTGGGAATGGTGTTCTCTTGCTCATGTGCAGTGTTATTTTTGCACTAAACATACCTTCTGGAATTATGGACAAAAAGTTCAACCTTGGTTTCATCAGACCATAACACATTTTCCCACATTCTTTTGGGAGACTTCAAATGTGTTTTTGCAAAATTTATCCGGGC
>JBBMJY010000012.1:25220455-25231389 GCA_037833715.1 Toxotes lorentzi
CTAGATAATCTATATCTGCTGGAGTAAAGTTTAGGTCATTGCCCTCTGTAAAACTGGCACATGGCAGCAGAGATAATGAAGATGGAATAGTTAATAATAACTATATGCTTTATTTATATAGCACAACAAGTTTACAAAGTGCTTCACAGTCATAAAAACAGGTCACAGAACACATAACCATCAAAACCATCATAACCATCATCAAAAAGCACCGTGTACTGAGGAAAAATATGAACGAAAAGACAAATAAGAACTAATTAAAACCAGTTCATAAAGACAAGTCAGCAGACGTCCAGGACCCTTGGTCTGCAAGGCTTGTCGTAACGACTTTCCCAGCTGACCCACGTCCTGTTCAGACCAGGTATGACCCTGTGTCTCAAGTGATCTGGTCACAGATGGACAGCTCAGTTCAGGTGTGAATTCACCTGAGACGCACTGAAGACATGTTTGAGATCCGATCCCTCAGACCACACTGAGAGGTGGTCTGGGCCTCACAGATGGACCGCCTGCTCAGCTGACGTCCTCTGTGTCCTACAGGTCGTGTGAGCTAGCTTTGTCCACGATATCTGAAATTTCAAAAAGTCCTTAGAGAAATATGAGGAGCGTTGAGCAGCCTGGGTGGTCTGGTTTGACTGGAATGCACTGGTTGACAACAACAACAACAACTTTGCAAATAGAAGTGATGTACGTGTTTCTTTGCATACAGAGCGGAAAGGAGAGATCTGATCACAGGTTTCAGTGGAGACGCAGGTTAATGCCAGGTGTGAACTGGGCTTCAGAGACGGTTCTGCTAAAATAAAGCACAGCCACCTGTGTCCCATGTGTGGATGTATTTTTCAGACCTGTCACACACCCTCCAGACAGCTCACTTTCCGTCTGATCATTATTCGTTACTGTTCGTTACCATGTGAGTCCTGTCATGTAGTGATTGTCGTGACCTCTAAAATATAAATTGTTGCACAGTAAACCTCACGCATAGCTGGAACATTAGTTAGTAATTATTAAATCAGTGGTTTTGTGAGCATATCTTCATCTGTCCTGTGCTTCTCACAGCTGCATAATCTTTTAAACTGGATCTGCTAAAAACCCGCTTGTGGTCCAGTCGATTAATCCCTCTCAGATCCTGCATCAGTTGTTCGGGTTTACACGCTACATCGATTAAATCCAGCAGTTGTGGCTCAGCATTCATTTTTGCTCCTGAACGCCAAGCGGGCACAGGATCAGGTTCACAGAGTCTGAATTCAGACCAATTTATAACTTCTGCTCGGAAAACCTTTATAGAAATAAAGTTTCTTGTTTGCCTGAGCTTCGCCCTCTGTCTCTGTCTCTGCAGACTTATTACCGTGTCAGTAACATGGATAGTCGTCTGTCCAACCCCGATCAGTCCCTCACTGAGGATATCGTCATGTTTTCAGCCTCCATCGCTCATCTCTACTCCAACCTGACCAAACCCATCCTGGACGTGGTTGTCACCTGCTACACCCTGCTGCGCACAGCTCATTCTAAAGGTAGATTTGTGTTACTCATCAACATTCAAAACATAACACAACAAAAGTCAGTGTGTCTGTGTAGCTGTTTAAAGATAAGGTCACTGTGATCTTCCTCCAACAGGAGCAAACACTACATGGCCGTCGGTCATCGCTGGCCTGGTGGTGGCACTCACCGCCAAAGTCCTGCGCTCCTGCTCGCCACGATTCGGGAAACTGGTGGCCGAGGAGGCGAAGAGGAAAGGAGACCTGAGATACATGCACTCACGCATCATTGCCAACTCTGAAGAGATCGCATTCTATGGAGGACACAAGGTAAACAACACTGACCGGACACGGGAAGGCCCTCTGCTGGACAGGAACACATAAATGCAGCTTAAAATAATAATTTGAATTTAAATAGGAGGCCATAAAGTCATTGCTGTTTGGGTGTGTTTGATTTTTGAATTGGAGCTGGAGCTGGCCCTGTCTGTCATGTTGAGTGTGGGTGTGTTTTATTTGTAGGTGGAGATGGCCCAGCTGCAGAGGAGCTACATGTCTCTGTCGTCTCAGATCCATCAGATCCTGCTGAAGCGACTTTGGTACGTCATGCTGGAACAATTCCTCATGAAGTATGTTTGGAGCGCCTCCGGTCTTGTGATGGTCGCCGTGCCCATCATCACCGCCACGGGATACTCAAAATACGGTAGGCACACACTGAGAACTTACCAAACATGGTAAACACACTCAGTAGAATATAATATGGAAATATATCCATATTATAATAAATGCACAGTCAGACTGTACACACACAGTTCATACTGTGGCTTCTCTGCAACAAAACAAAAACAGACCTTACCAAGTGACAACGAATAATTAAATATACTGATGCCTGCTGTGCGACCTTTGACCTGTGATCTTCAGATTCTGAGGAGGTGAAACAGGCGGCAATGGTAATGAAGGAGGAGGAGTTGGTGAGTGAGAGGACGCAGGCCTTCACCACAGCCAGAAACCTCCTAAACGCTGCAGCCGACGCTGTGGAGAGGATCATGAGCTCGTACAAGGAGGTGCACATCCTCCTCCTCCTCCTCTTATTATTGATCTGATTGAGCCTTTCTTACTGAAGCTAACTGTGTTTATGTTCCAGGTGACAGAGTTGGCAGGTTACACAGCTCGTGTCTCTGAGATGTTGGATGTGTTTGAAGATGTGAATCAGGGAATCTACCGTCGGTCTGCAGACAGAGAGGAGGCACTCGGTGCAGGAGGAGGAGGAGCTGTGGTTCAGCACGGTCAAAGAGTCTGTGGTCGACTGGAAGTCAGAGGTAATTTGTGGGTCAGAACGTCAACACGCGGCTGGGTGTTGCGTGGTGGTGTGATCCCGTCAAAGGTCTCTAATTACTGTCACGTTATATTAAATAATAAAATAATTCTAATTAAAAATGTTACTAAAATAAAATGAAAACTTTTACAGAGTCAGACTACACTCACACTCGTTTTAAAAACCTTCATGTGAATAAGATTTCAGAGTCAGAATCAGGTTTTCACATTACAAGGAATTAGCTTTGGTGATTTGGTGCATACATAGAAAATAACTTCAATAAGAGTCATGCAATATAAAAGAAAAATATAGAAAACAATAAAATAAGATAAAGTAAGATAAGGCCAGGACCAATCTTATTTACAAGATATACAATATTAACAAGACAGTGTGTTTAAGTGTTTAAGTTATGTTAGCAGGATACCAGATATGGTATCCAGATATGGTATAAGTACACAGCTTTGGGGGGGATCCAGTGCTGATGTTCCAGATGTCGGAGACATTCTTCTCCAGCCACAGGTTCAGGTTCCGGTTACTTTATTTGTACCCATAGGTCGATTTGTTTTGCAATCAGAAGATAGGATAATGACATCCTTTGACACATATACACAGAACACAAAACACAAAGAAATGTAACACAAAACCAACACAGCTGACTATAAACAGGATGATAAAAAATAAAAGTGCTAAATGTGCGCAAGGCTCCACCAATCAGGACATCAGAGAATAACTCTGGTTAAAGGTAAGATAAAATAATAAAAACCTCTAGACTAAAACCAAGGTTAAAAGAAGTTTAAAAGAAGTTGAGGAAGAAAAAGTAGTTAAAAAAGCCAATAACAATAAATTTAAAGCCCGCCTAATAAATAAATATGAAAATAAATACATAAATGAATATGTGCAATGTATCACTACAGCTTGTTCAACTCACAGCTTGTTCCTGCTGCTGTGACAGGAACAAAGCTGTTTCTATATCAGAGGGTTTTTTCATCTTGGGACGATAAACCTCCGCTCGGAAGGAAGAAGCTGAAAATGGCAGTGCAAAGGGTTGGAGTCGTCATTTAAAATGGAGGTTGCTGTCCTCTGTACCTGTCTACTGTACAGGGACGCTGGGCTTGTCTGTGACTCACCAAGCAGACGACTTGACCACTTAACAATTTGGTTTGAGGACTTCTGTTTTAAAGTTGTCTGACCGAACCATGACACTAAAGAAAATGATAAAATGGGTTCTATGAAAGCATGAGAAAACATGGTCGTTATGGTTCAGTCAGTGTGAAAATGTGCAAGTTTCCTTAAACAATGTAAACGTTGATGACCCTTTTTACATACCACGTCTTCTTCGAAACTCAATTTGCTATCAATGATAGTCCCAAGATATTAGTAAGATTGCACATACTCAGTGGTCTGGCCTTTAATTAAAGTGACTTCATGTCTGTGGGGTTTCCTCCTAAAATCAATGAGCATATCTTTGGTTGCATTTAGCTGCAGGTAGGATTCCTCACACCACTGAACTAAATCTTCAATGACTGGTCCATGATGCTTCTGTTGTCATGTCTGCTCTGACGCATGTTTGTGTATAAAATGAACAGTAGTGGTGACAACACACACCCTTAAGGAGAGCCAGTGGACAAACACCTTTGGTCAGACAATGTACTGTTGACCCTCACTCTCTGTGTCCTGTTGGTTAAAAAATCAGATTATAATTTAAATCAAACTGCTGTAGGAGCCTTTCAATTCAAATGTGGGGTTGTATTGTATTAAAAGCAGAAGTCCACAAATAAAAGCTTAGCATGTGTCCCATTAAAATCCAGATGTTTAAAAAGCATGTTGAGCAGAGTCACTGTAGCATCCTCCAATCCTCTTTGAGGCCTGTATGCAAACGGCAGAGGATCCAGTGCATGTTCAGTTTGCTTCAAGACCTCAGATCTGACCAGTTTCTCTAAAGTTTTCATTCAAATTGAAGTCAGGGCGGCTGGTCTAAAGTCATTCAGTATATTGAAACACAGGACTCAGCTCATGTGCACAGGACTTGACTAAATGCCCACATATATTATCGAGACCGTGACCTTTGTTCACTTTTACTGCACAGAACGCCTTTTTGACTTCATGCCACTCAGTGTTAAAGTGCATAGTGTCTTTAAGTTTATGTTTCAGTTGCTGAGTTTCTGTGCTAAAATCAAAGGAATTAAAACAATGGCAGGGTTTGACTGATTTGGTAACCCATGATTTGTTGTTGGGAAATATTTGAACATGCTTACAGGGAATGATCATTTCCCAGCAAAAATGAGCATGTTATGTCCACCTGTGAGTCCAAATCATTCCCACAGGACTGTGTAAAAACATCCCAGTCCACTTAGTTAAAACATCCCTGGAGGCAGAGCACTGACTCATCTGTCCAGACCTTTGCGTCCCTGATCGTTTTCTTCTCCCTCTTTAAAACAGTCTTATATGAGGGCAGCAAATGCACACAGTTATGATCAGAGGAGCCCAAAGGAGGGAGAGGAAGAGATTTGTCTCCTGTCCAACCCCCAGAGGGGGTTGGACAGGAGACAAATCTCTGGTATGTGTCTTCTTGAGAAATGGAGTGCAGCCTCTGTACTGTATCAAAGATGATGCTGGAGGTGGAGGCAGCGTCCGCCTTCGGGTGAATGTACACCGCCGTTATGAAAAGTTGTGGAAACTCATGGGGCAGATAAAAGGGACGCACCGATACAGAAGTTCCACATGTTGGGTACAGATGCGCTCTCTGACCGTCACAGATGTACAATACTGTCTGTTCACATATAAACATACTCCACCTCCCTGGTGTTTCCCAGTTACCTCTGCCTGCCGTTCAAAGCAAAATGGAGCTCCGAATCCATCGATAAACAGGTCTGGGTCACGGTTGTGATTGGTAAGCCAGGTCTCAGAGTAAGCCATGACACAGCAGTTCTTAAAGTCCTTCTGGTACCGGACATTGCCCTGAAGTTCGTCTACTTTGTTTCTCAGGGATTGTACGTTCCCCATGATGATAGAAGGAAGAGGGATGCGCTTAAGCTGGCGTTTTCTACTGCGTAGTCTTACTCCTCCACGCTTTCCGCGTTTCCTCTTCTTGTTGTTCCTCTTTGTCTGACCTTCTCCATGAAAGTCTCTTAAGATAAAGTTCGGTGGTTGCGGCACGAGGTTGGTCACAGGCACTAAACTGTCCCAGTTTAGCTGTAACAACGTATCTCTTGAATACTGCAACCTTACCGGGGTGACACCCTTTAACTTCCCAGGTAAAAGGCCGGTAAAAGAGGAACCACAGAGTGATAAAAAGGATAAAATCCATCTTGGTGGAGCCAATAAGCTCTTCGTTATATATTCCTCATACAGCCTCACATGATCCACCAGCAGATGGAGTCAGGCACATTCAGCAGGGACAGCTTGTCCTGGAGGAGAGCTGGAAGGACTGTATTGAAGGCAGGGCTGAAGTCCACAAACAAGAACCGTGATGTAGGTGCCCGGGGAGTCCAGATGCTGCAGGATGAAGTGAAGGGCCAGGTTGACTGCATCATCTACAGACCTGTTGGGTCTGTAGGCAAACTGTAGCAGGTCCAGGAGGGGGGCCGTGATGGTCTTGAGGTGGGATAGAACCAGGCGGAACCAGACTTCATGACTACAGACGTCAGCACCACAGGTCTTAGTCGTTAAGTCCAGTGATCCTTGGCTTCTTAGGGACTATGGTGGAGGATTTGAAGCAGGCTGGCACATGGCATGACTCCAATGAGGTGTTGAAAATGTCAGTGAACACTGGAGTCAGCTCATCCGCACAGTGTCTCAGGATGCAGGGGAGCCTTGCGGGAGTTCAGTCTCCTGAACAGCCTGTTTACATCCTCTTCCAGGACTGAAAGGGCTACGACTATGGGGGAGGAGGAGGGGGATGTCTTCTGGGGAATAGGAATGTCCATGTTGGTGTTGGTGGGATGAGTGGAAGTGTCGGGGCTGCCTGATCAGAATCAGATTCAGAATCAGAAAAACTTTATTAATCCCCATAGGGAAATTCTTTTGTTACGTACAAACTCCCAATTGAATAATGAAGAAAATTGCACAGATAGGGTGTACACAAGAGAAACAATGTTTCTAAAATAAATAAAATTAAATGAAGTGAAAAAATAAAAAACAGTATAATGAAAATAAAAAATAAAGTAAAAATATTGCAATACCCCCTTAGAATATACATATACTCCAATATCAAAAGCAGAACAATAAAATCAAAATAAAATAGAAAACAGAAAAACATCTTCATATTTTCAGAAAAATATTTGCATATGTACATGAGGTTTGGGGTTTAAAGGTTTAAACTGACGTATACACAGTATACATGGAGTAAAAATATATTGTTTGATAGCAACAGGCAGGAATGATTTCCTGTGTGAACAATGAGTCTGTTGCTGAACCAGCCCCCCCCCAGTGACCAGAGAGCCACTGGTTACTCAGCATCACTAACATGTTTTCAGTATTCCTGAGAAGCAGATCAGCTGACCAATCAGTGAGCAGATTCAGATCCATTGGGCGTGGCCTCCTCGTACGCCACACATGTGTTTCCTCGTCTTCTTTGAGACAAATTAAATGGAAGCCATGACGCAGTGGCTTCGTGAAGCTGTTAGACTTGATTTGTCTTTCAGAGCCATTTAAACAAAGCTTTTTTTCAGCTGCAGTGCTCAGTGATGAACACAGTGACAGGGAGGGATATGAGTTGAACTCTAAGTGTGTTCAAACTCCTGAGAGTCATCCAGCTTCATCGTGGAGGCTTTCAGGGTTCTGGATTCAGTTTCTCATGTTGTTGTCATGTTGTTGTCTGTGTGCAGGTCAGGTGATCAGTGTGGAGAAGGGGATTCGCTGTGACAACCTGCCAATCATCACACCGACCGGAGACGTGGTTGTGTCCAGCCTCAATATCCAGGTAACACCTGCACAGACACATCTTTGCTTTACTGTGTTGGTGGGAACCCGTCATTGACATAATACATTCCCCAGCCCCCTCTCCCTAACCTAAACCTGATTCTGAGCTGAACCCTACATCAGGGACTGAACCCTCAAACAGCCATTTAAACTTGTGGGGTCCAGCATTTTGGTCCTGGTTCTCAGACCTGGACCACAGTCCTCCTGTTAGTGACCTCGACTTGAAATGCTTTATTTGAATGTACATTACAGCAGAATTGTTGGTAACACACGTGACAACAAAGCCTAACTACACAACACTAAACGTCCGGCTCTCATCCCTCCATCAGTTCTACGGAAGCTGGTTTCACCAATGAAGCAGTTCACAATCTGAAACGGCCTGAGCTACGTTAAGTCCCTGGTTCATCCAGGCCTCACACTAAAACCCAGATCTGTCGTCAGTCTGCAGGGTGTCATCTTGTTGCTGCCTGGATGAACTTGTCTCTTTGGAATTTGTGCTTTTAAAACGGCTGTTTCTGATTGGTCCTCACATGTTTGTGAGAATGGTGATGATGTCACTGTGGTATGGAGCACACTCAGTGCTGTCGCCTCCCTCTGTAAGTCCTTTATCTGGTCTTCATCTCTTTAATCTGTTGTTCTTTCTCTGACTGAGGTCAGAGATCACAGCAGACCCCGCAGCTCATTATCATTTAATGAAACACAGTGAGAGAGAGAGAGAGTGTGTGTGTAATAGAGGGATTGAACAGAGCGAAATTCTTGCGGTAAAGATGAAAAGAGAAAGAAACAGAGATGGAAACATGACAGAAGAAGAAGAGGGACATTGATGGAAACAGAACCTCCTCTCTGTTTCCTGACCTTTGACCTCTGCGCTCAGACAGCCTGCCGATGTTCCACTGCAGTATTTGGCTGCATATGAGAGTGGAGACTAGAGCGAATGAGAAGTTCTCTGTGCTGACTGACAGTCAACTGAAAACACACAGATTAATGAAAATGTGACGGTAACGACTCTGTCCTCGTCCTCACTGAGGACCAGAGCTGAGAGTAGGAGACCTTCAGATCAGAGCAGATCACATCAGCTGTCAGTAATTAAGATTTATTCTGTCAGTAACTTGATGAATGTTATGTGTGTGTGTCTGTGCTGAGGCAAAGGTTGTTTATGAAATAAAAGAAGCGTCACTCTGTAACTACTCTGTGTGATCTGAGAGTGTTTCTGTATTTCTGACAAATTAAACAGAGTGAGACGTCCTCTCTGATGATCCATCTCACATCTCACATCAGTGTCATTAGTCACATTCTCCAGTTAAACGTTCATTCATATCAAAAGATTCAAAATTCAAAAGATTTTTATTGTCAATTCACTATATGTGCAGGACATACAGACAAATCGAAATACTGTTTTTCCTTCAAGTGAGAGGTGCCGTTAAATAAAAATAAAGACAAAAAAAATAGAATAGTAAAACCTATGTACAGATACGTATTTAGCTAAAATAAAATAGAATAAAATAAGAGATAAGATACACCTTTATTAGTCCCACAATGGGGAAGTTGCATCTGTCACAGCAGCAAAGAGACAAATTCACCCAGAACATACAAAAAAATCAAAGAATAGAATAAGAAGGAAGACCTATGTACAGTCAGACTGTGCAGTATGGCAGCAGCATAGTTGGCATTAGTATAAATTTAGTGAATAAACTGCAGAGTCCACAGGAGATGGTTCATCAGCAGCAGATGAAGAGTTGGATTTTGGTTCATGGGCTAAGGGAAGAGGAGGGATGAAGCCTGGTGGATGAAGCTGTTTGAGAGTCTTGTGAAGCGGCCTGGAGACTCCGGTACCTTCTCCCTGATGGCAGGAGGCTGACGTGTCATCTGCAAACTTGATTGTGTTTGTTGCTGTAGCTGGGCACAGTCGTGTTGTTGCCAACCTGTACATTTTGCGGTCTCCCCTTTTTTTGAAGTTTATCAGCTTTATCATTGAACTGTGACCCTCAGGTGTGTCCGAATCAGTGATCAGGTCAAGCTGGGATCAGGTCAGAGGTTAGGACCCCTTCGATGTTTGAGGTGGTGTTTGGCCCTGTCAGAGCAGATTCGACTGTCTGTTACCATGTGACTGAGGTTCCCCTCCACAGCTCTGTTTGCTGATCAGGGACAGTGAAATGAGAAATGGAACTGAAGCTCTTAAGCACCACTTAAAAACAGACCTGCAGGTACAGAATACTGCAGTTTTTTTAATCAGTACACTCAGACATTTGATTGTGTATTTTTACTTTCTTTTCACTCATTGTTATGGTTCTGCTGTAACTGCTGGTTCTTAGCCAGTTTGACACCCAGCAAGACATTATCAGACAGGTTCAACCTTTACTGTCTTCTGTACTCTGTGAACAGCGTTCAGCATTGACCCTTTCAAAATAATGTCCTTCCTTCACAGTCTTTACCTTTAGAGTTTTTACAGTTTTAGAGATGCTATCTGCTCACAGGAACTTACAGCCCATGTGCTACCTTAGCTACCACCCAGAGAACACTACAAGCACCTGAAACCTCCAAGCAGTAACTGCCCAGATGAGCACCATAGCAACCACCCAAACCCCAAAAGTCCTTTGTCCCACATAGAATTAAAATCCATAAAATAGGCAGATTTGTTTTTCTCTTTTCCTTCATGTGTTCTCTCTCTTGCTGCGTCTCAGGTGGATGAGGGGATGAATGTGTTGATCACAGGTCCAAACGGCTGTGGGAAGAGTTCTTTGTTCAGGATCCTCAGTGGACTGTGGCCTGTTTATGGAGGAGTCCTGTACCGTCCAGAACCCCATCACATGTTCTACATCCCACAGAGGTAATACTACTGCTGTGATTACTAGTACTACTCCTCCTCCTAGGAAGTACTACTACTACTATTCTATGTAGAATGACGACTGTATCATGATCACCATTAACACTGTAGCACTACCGTAGTAGTGAGATCAGGGTCCAGGTGATCTACTGTGTACTGTGTTGGTGACATAGCTCTGTGAACTTTACAGGCCCTACATGTCAGAGGGGACCCTCAGGGACCAGGTGATCTATCCAGACTCGGTGGAGGAGATGGTTCAGAGGGGGGTCACTAATTCAGATCTGGAGAAAATCCTTCAGACCGTCCACCTGGTCTACATCCTCGACCGAGAGGGAGGTGTGTGTGTGTGTGTGTGTGTGTGTGTGTGTGTGTGTGTGTGTGTGTGTGTGTGTGTGTGTGTGTGTGT
>JBBMJY010000012.1:25288676-25301732 GCA_037833715.1 Toxotes lorentzi
GGAGAGGAGGAGAAGGACATGCAGCATATAAAACATGATACAAACAGGGTTGGACGTGGACAATGTTAGAGGACCAGTATTCACTGTGTGTGTGTGTGTGTTTGTGTTCTCAGGTATTACAGTGATATCCACAGTGCTGCATCAGGCTGTTATCAGGAGATGAACTCTGCTCTGACTGAACTGTCCGGGGTCAGTAAACACGAGGCTGAACATCAGTGTCAGACATGCTGAGGAAAACCTGATCACAGTAACTCTAACTTCACTCTGTCCCTCTGTCTCAGAGCTTCGCACCAGAGATGAACAGCCTCGTTGCTCTTCATGAACTCTACAAGTACATCAACAAATATTATGACCAGGTAAACGCATGTAGAAGTCACGTGACCTTACATCGCCACAGGTATTAAAACAAACACGATCTTTAGAGCAGAGTCCAGCTCACCTGTGTGCTGTGTCCACTGATGTTAAAGTCACGAGTGCGATGACTCAGGTCACTGAATTATTCACAAACTGTCACTGAACCTTTGGATCTTTCTGATTTAGACGTTTTTCATTCAGCTAACAAATCGTTTGAATAACCAGCTCGTTGAAAGGACTGAGAGAGAAGGTGAAGAATAAAGAAAAACAAATCCCACTGACAGCTGTCTGTCTCTCTGTGCCTGTCTGTCTCTCAGATCATCATGTCTCTGGAGGAGGACAGTTCAGGTCAGAAGATGCAGTTGGCTTATCGTCTGCAGCAGGTCGCTGCCCTGGTGGAGAACAAGGTCACCGACCTCTGATGACCTCTGTCCCCATCAACCTACCCATGGGAAGTGGTGACCTCTGACCCCTTGAGACAGCTGGAGCCTCAAAGAGGGAGAGGATGAAAACAAAGCTTCTTCAGCAGCTTAGAGAGACTGAAACTCTGGAAATCATTGGACTCCTGTTAAGATTGTGTCTTCCTGCTGTGTATCAGTGTGTGTGTGTGCGTGTGTGTGCTGGGGATATAAAATACAGTGTTTTATGGTGAGACTCAGGAGAACCCAGTTCTTTAGATCCCTTCACTCTGCAGCAGCAGCACAACAGTCGTTTACAGTTTAAAACCTGAATCAAACCTGAATCTAACTTAAACCTGACACCTGTCTGTGATGTAGAATGACAATCTAACCAATCAAATCAGGGAACATAATCTCCTGCTGCCTTGCACTACATTTCCCAGAGTTCCCTGCTGTGCTGTTCTACTGTCTGAGAAAGAGTCAAAAAGCACAATTTTACTAGTTTCTACTGATGATATGTATTGATTATTGATCTGCTGAACACAGACATGCTGGATGTTTTTTATTAACCTTATAGCTGAAAACATTTTTTTCCTTTACTGCTGAAACAGGAGTCATCTCTGCACTGACTATAAAGATCATGGTTGCCAGGTCTGTGTGTCAAAACCAGCCCAGTAACAGAACTCAAAATATGTCTCTGCTATTCACACAGCTTTTAAAGTCCAACAGTTTTGCTGTCATTGGCAAATGTATTGTAACTTCTACAGAATCAGACCGTAAACATTCAGAGTGCCAGCATCAACATGTCTGAATGCGTCTTTGAGCTTGGCCCTAAAATGGCTTCATGTATTTAGATACAGGATATTATCATGAAACAAATCTCTCAGGAGCATCACACCACATTGTGTGTGTGTGTGCTGATCTGGAGTCAGTTTGGTAGGAGTTGGATATAAATTAATTATTTCATTAACACATGGATTTTTTCATTTCTATGGATAGATAGATTTGTGTGGTGTGTGTACAGAGCAGCTCTACACAACTCATGGATAAAAAATTTGCCCCATGGCAGCACTCAGCAGCTCAGTTCAGACCTGGCAACCCTGTTAAAGATCCCAACATGCAGCCATGTGGGAGTTTTACTGAACGCAATAACAATCAGGGAGAGATTTTAAATCACGGTTTCAGTCTGATTCTAGTTTCTGATCATTTCTTAACAAAAGAAGCTAAACCTACAGTTTCTAGTACTCTGACTAAATCTTAATTTACCTAGAGCTCTCCAGGAAAACCTGACCACTAACAACCTCAGGACTCAACCCTCACTGGTTCCCAGTCTTTCCAGTCTTCCGCAGTTCCGGGTCGAGTCCAGATTGACTCACTGGGGTTCTCAGGTTTGCATAATGCCAGTGATGATTTTTATTTATTGGCCAGTCAGCATGCAGCAGATGAGTGGCTTGAAGAATGATGACAGGGCAATAGTTTCATGTTTAGACAAAGAAAGGAAATTCAGTTGTTCAGTGTTTTGATTTGTGTCATCTACAGTGATGGTCTTTGTCAGTCTATTCAGTTTCTAGTAACCAAGACCAAACCAGTTCAGGTCAGATTTGACAACCCTTCCTGGGGTTCCTCATGGACTGAGTCTGACTATATAGATAGATAGCTAGATACTTTATTCATCCTCAAGGGAAATTCACACCCTTGGGGATGAATAAAGTATTTACTTTTCATTTGATGGTGCTTCATTGGTTCCCTTTTGGTTTGAGTCTATTTGTGATTGGGCCCTGTTCTGCTTCTTCAGGCCCTGGTTGGATTGGGTTTGGTGGTCTTTCTGACCCTTGAAGTCCCTTGAAGATTGTCAGATCAGGTCTGAGTGTCCTTCTCCATCTGACACTCATTCTGTCTTTGGGTTCTTTGAGTGATGTTTGAGTGTCCCTTTTAGGATTAGATTTGATCATCCTTGGGTTTTGTCTGGATCAGATTTGGATGAAAATCAGTATTGTTATATCAGGTATGAGTAGATTTTCCATTGGCTAGTTTAGGATCAGGACCCAAATTTTGGACCCATGAAGGCCTCTTGTCTGCACTACATTCATAATTGCCCAGGATTAGGTGCTCTTTCTTTAGGTCTGTTCAGGTTTGTATTCAGTTGCTTGTTGGTCCAGTCAGGCCTGCATTCTGTTCTTGGGTCAGATCTTTATTTTTGTTGTTGTTACTTTTTTATTTAGGAAAACATGAGTCACAAAGAGCTTTTTGAATCATGTACATTCAACATGTAGCTTCAACAGGCCCAGTCTGACCTCAGACTGACTGGTCAGAGCAGATTCTTCCGGCTGCTGTGGAACAGATTTATCAGTGAGGTTCTGGGCTGATGTGGTTTCAGTGTGGAGATAATTTCTCCCACGTTCACACAGAGTTGACCTTTCTCATCTCTAAACAGCTGAATCACTGAGTGAGGTGGCTGTGATGTCAGAAATAGTAACAGGAACGGCTGACACAGGTGATCAGACATCGGAAAGGTGTGAGGAGATGGGTTATCCAACCTGTCCCACCACCCGACAGTTTGAGGTGCTCTGGAGTTGAAATGATTGGCTGATTGATCGATTAGCTGTAAACACATTTTGTACGCACAAATGTAAAAACTTAACTGGTTCCGATTTCTCATGTGAATATTTTATTTTACATATTTATTTTAGTTATGTGATTAACTCAACATTGATATCTTGTTTGATAAAACAAGACATAATTCACTTTGGATGTAAAGTATAATGAATCATTTGTCACTATTTTCTGACATTTTATTAAGGTTTAATCAAATGATGCGGGCAGGAATCGAGTGAAATAAACATGGAGCTGCTGAGCTTCCCAAGCGTCTGGGGCTGGGAGTCCAGCTTGGACTCAAAGCTCAGCTCTGTCAGGATGGTTTTTGTTGGTGAACTCAAAGGAAAATATCCACATGATTTAACTTGATAACTGTGAATGAATCCAGCAGCTCAGCAGTTCAGTTGAAATGAACTGATTTGCAGCCTTTATACTGTTTTTCTCTGCTGAAATAAAACCTGAACTCACAAGATACAGGTAGATAAAGGTAGGTATTTAGCTGTAGATTTACCTGACTTCCTGAATCAATGGACTGTAGTTAAGTTGCTGATTTTGTATGTAAAGCAGAACAGAAGGCCAAGCAGA
Source organism: Toxotes lorentzi (assembly GCA_037833715.1). NCBI lineage: Eukaryota > Metazoa > Chordata > Actinopteri > Toxotidae > Toxotes > Toxotes lorentzi. The sequence continues at coordinate 25,292,609 of JBBMJY010000012.1, forward strand.
AACTAGAATCAGACTGAAAGTTTTACTGGAACGCTAAAGTCGGACCTGTTAAATGAAAAAAAGAGCTGATTGATAAAAAAACAAAAATCAAAACAGTCTGAAATCTGGGGGTTTAAACTGAAATCTGGGGTGTGTGTTTGTGTGTCTGTGTTTGTTAGCTAGTCACTAACTTATTGTGTGTACATACTTGTAAGTCCTATTTATACTTATTTATCCCAGCTGTGCCTTCACTCTTGCAGCTTGGTGGCACTGTTTGTCTGGTGTGACAGCAGCCTTATTGATCCTGTGTCTCAGTGCATCATGGGAAGATAAATTAATTTTAATGTGTAACTGTTATTGAACCAGGGAGGCAAAACAACAAACCCATGATCGTGCATCAGTGCCCCACATCAAACCCAAACAACACTGAATGAATGCTACAGAGCAGTTAGCATAACATTACGCCAGGCTGAGAAAAACTCTCAACTCACAGTCAACTTGCTCAGCTGATTTGAGATTGTTGTGTCAGCTGCTGTTTCTGTCAAATTCAGATGTTAGGAGTATGTCACTTACTGGTTGCAGCTACTGTATCATCTGTCTGTAGGTCTGTAGGGAGAATGTTATGCTAACAGCTACAGTTGCACTGACAGGAGGTTACGATCCTTGAACAAAGATGGCAAACAGTCTGCATCATATCAGATATGCTAGCTGCTTGAAACTAGCTGTTTGTAGTAAAAATAAGATCCACTAGCAACAAACAACCTGACACTAAATGGATATTAAAACAGCTAGCAAAGCTGCACTTACTGGCTGTTTGTTGTTGGTAGTGTCTGAAATTTTACAGCACAGTTAGCACAACGTGGCGTTCTAGTTGTTTGAAATGAACCATCTGTGCTTTGTTTATCCTCAGGTTACTGTGAGCTCAACTCTTTTTTCGACGTGGGATAAACTGCTAGAAAAAACCTGAGGATAAAACCGTAACATCACTTAACAACACAGCTAACAGCCACCCAAAGCACATATCTGCAGCTTTATGATGATGATGTTGTTAGCTAGCTGATGCTACAGTAGTTGCAAACTTTTGGCAGCTTCTCCGTTGTTATTTTAGTAAATTTAGCCCCTGCGTGGGTACACGTTATGTTTCTAGCTGTGAGGTTAATCTGCTGAACCGTCCTACAGGCTGCATCCAAATATCCAGACGTCACAAGCAGCAACAATAACTCTTCAACAGAGAATAAAAGGATCATCAGCTGAGGCTTTTGTGTAATAATTTTTTTTTTTATAAATAAACTGCAGCATGAAGGAACAAAGAAGAAACTTTGAAGAGGCAAGAACTTGTGAACAGGTCTGCTCTGGTCTTACAGCTCAGTTCAAGCCTGTGAGTCAAGAGGTTCAAGGTTTGGATTCATCCTGGATATTGTCAGCTGTGTCTCCATGGCAACATTTAGCTGTTTTACCTGTTGGTGTGTTTTCTCTGTGTAGATTCAGTCGCTGTGGAAAACAGGCTGTTTTATTTTGTCTTCATCTGCCAACCTGCTGTAACCACACAGTGACAGAATATTTCACGGACTCTCCTGGACTCTCACTGTATGTTTTTCTGTGTAAATGGACGAACTGAGACTGAACCCACAAGGCAATAAGTAAATAATCAGACTCTGACAACCAGCAGTCGTCTCTGCAGATGGCCTGAGTCAAGAACCTGAAACAGGTCTTGTCTTAAATGAGACGTTATTTGAACGATGATCTTCCTCCTGATTGATTGCAGCTTCTCCACGTTTCTTTTTCTGGTATTTGTGATTATGGCTTTCTCCTCTGTGTTTATGCCTTGCGTGTTTTTTGAGCCTATGTTTGACCTGTAGTTGTAGTTCTCTGAACAGTTTAGACTTCTGCATGCGTGTGATGATGATGATGATGAAGATTTACGGTGCTTCTCCAGCTAATATATATATATTTTTTTTTTGAATAAAGACAAGAGGCAGGGCTCACACTGCCGTCTCACTGATGACGTATATCAATGGAGGTCAAAGGTCACAGTTTGACCTTTGACCTCCTGATCTCTGTATAGTTTTCTAACCTTCTGGACGTGATGAAACAGATTCTCAGCTCTGATTGGTCGAGCTCTGTTTGTTACTGCAATGTTTTTTCTACAAGGGAATGAAAACTTTAGTGTTTGTACAAAATAAATCCATGATCAGTTGTAATGAAGCACAGACTGATTTTCTATTGACTGTGTACAGTTTGCTAACAGTGTGTAAATGTGCATGTAAATACCTGTCTGAGGATGATGATGAGAATGATGAAGATGAGCTCATTTGCAATGGAAATGTGTTTTTATTGTGAAGAGGCAGGAGGCCACAATTTGTATCATGTAAAAATAAAGTTATAATTTTAACTGTTGCCTGTGCTGCTGTGGTTACTGTTTTTAAATGTTTTCATACTATTGTCCACATGAACCCAAGCTCTCAGCTCTGATACAGTAATATTAACAAAAGCAGTCAAAGTTGTCAAATGTTGAATTTCGCCTGAACACAAACATACAAACACGAACTTTGACTAAAACTGAAGAAATGATAAATGAGGATGTTAATCAAGATCTAACTGATCAAAGAACAAGTCAAAGTGATGATCACAAATCCCGATTCACTGTGACGAACACGTTATTACAGGCTGTTATCTTCTGCATACAACATCCATCTTGATGAAATTTTAGGAAGAGCCGAGTCATGTGACCTGCACACGCTTCCTAACTCGTATCTTGATGTCTCACACAGAAAGTCTGTGTCTTGCTGACATAGACTTTCTGTTGGAGTCTGCTGTGGCGTCTGGATCTGGATCAGTGGGCCACCTACGGCCCCCATTACTACTATAACTATTATTATTAGTCTTACTATCATTAGTTTTATAACTGTCACTGTATTAGTATTAGTTCTCTTAGTCTTCTTATAATTTTTAGTCTTTCTGTTATTAAGTGGAACCTGCACTGGGCTGTGTTCTCTTTCCTCCAGCTCTATTGACTCTGACGTACATTTACGAGAGAGAAATGTGTTGATATAATAGTGAGAACTAGTTTTAATTCCTAATGTTTCATCAGTTCTTTTACTTGTTTGTCCTGATGAGAATGACAGAGGCCAGTTCCTATAAAAAAAAAAATGCCATGTAACAAAGGAAAGAAATAAAAAGACTTCACAAGTCAAAACTGGCTGATTTGCTGATTAAAAATTCAAAGAAAGCAGAAATTAAGATAATACAAATAATTTTAAACAACTGTAGATGTGACGAGGAGGAAGAGACAGACGAAAGAGCGGGAAGAAATTAGGAAAGACAGAGACAGACACACAGACACACGCAGACACACACAGACACACACTCACACTCACACTCACACACTCCCCACCTCCCCAATGTTCTAGATCCGCCACTGTTCCCAGTTTGGGTCCAGCTACAGTGTTGTTGTTCATTGCGCATGCGCAAAGTCCGGTGTCCGGTGTCAGATTGTCAGCAGCTGTTGAGACCAAGAACTGTAGGACCGACAGAGCAAAGAAAACACACCGAGAATAACAGAGCGGAGCCGGTGCAGATCCAGTACAGAGGCCGCAGAGACCGGGCCGCATCCTGCGGGGAGAGCCGCTGATTCGCAGCTGGAGCTAACGGAGCAAGCAGACCGTCAGCTCTCATCTAACGAAGCTGAAGAGCTAACGGGCTAACGGACAGGCCACTGGCTCACGTTCAGCACGCTGCACCACACTCACCCGTTCTGACCCGGGTTAGCTTGTGGACCTCCTGAACCACCTTCAGTCGGACTGTCTCCAGTTCAGCCGGCTAACGGAAGCTAACAAGCTAACAGTCAGAGTACCGTCAGCCCAGCCGGGATAGTCCTCCCTGACCCGGTTCGTTTTTAGGACTGGGAGCCAGGATGTTGATAGGTAAGGTAGTTCTGACCCTGATCGGTGTCTCGGTACAACTGTGCTGTCGCTGCAGTTTGACTCAGTGACACGCTGAGCTCAGCTAAGCTAGTTAGTATTAGCTAACCGTACCAGGCTGTGGCTGTGACTGTCACACTCTCTCACTCACTCACACTCACTCACACATACTAACTCACTCGCACGCACACACACACACACACTCTCACACACACACACAGCTGGTCCGCCGATTTGAGTCTTGTGTGTGTTCGGTGAGCTGTGTGCGGTCTAAGGTTGGAGTTTTATGAAAAGTTTACAGATTTTTTTTTTGTGATTTGTAAAAGCTGTGTGTGTGGTTGCTTATTTTTTGTGTTTGTGTTGTTTTGTGTGGCATCACGAACCCGTCCTATCTGTCCTACCTAATGCCAGATTGATCATCACTGATCAGAGTGTGATCAGTGATGTTTCTGATCTGATCTCTGGGAACATTCCAGCAGATATGAAAGTTCAGACAACAGAAGAGAATGTTCTGTTTCCAGGTTTATAAACGCAGTTTGGTGTAACGGTGTAAAAGTAAAGAGTAACACCTGATTAATCTGCAAACAGGTCAACTCATATTTCAGAAGTTATATGCGTGTTAAGGAACAGATCACTAAATTTCCAGGTTTTTAAATGGAGTTTTGTGTATGATTGAAGCTTGTGGTAATGGTGTGTCAGGGGAGCTGTAGGTGTGTAAATCACAGTAGACTGGGGGAGTATGGCTGAATGTCACTCTGGCTCTGTGTTGTCCCCCCAGCAGCAGTCGGTGCTGGAACCAGAAACTCTGCCTCCACCAGCAAAAAACACCGGCGCAGAGGCAAAAAGCATCGGAGAGTCCGAACAGATGAGAACCGGTAAGAAACCAGCAGAGACCAGACACACTGATGACCCCCAAACACACACACATTGCTAACCACCCTGCGTACACTCACACAACGCACTCAGAGGCTATATTTATCTCTGTGTGTGAGACAGTGATTTGTGGTCTGTGGGCTGAATTTCCTTCCAAAGAATCACTTTCTTTGTTTGACTTCCTGTCAAAACTGTCACAGCTCATGATTTCCCCTGATTCTGCATCTTAAAGGAGGACAAAGTCATTAAAGTGTCCAAATTCATGGATGTGTGTTGCCCAATCTGCGATGCTAAGAGCTGGGCTCACTGACCAAAAGAGAACTGGAGTCCAGAGCATCTTTTATGGCCAGGAAACTGATGCTGTTTCTCAGAGCTGAATCAAAAAGAACATGTAATATATAAAACATCATCAAACAAATGACACACAGGAACACAGCATCCCAAACAGAACCGAGCAGAAACTAGCCACAGTCAGTGATGAAGGAGACGCGACCATGGCTGTAGTGCCCCTGTGCAAGGCATCCACCCCAGCTCCCTGGGCACCTTAGTTGGCAACCCTGTGCCCCAGCGTCCCTAGTGCATGTGCTTCGTTCACTTGGTGTGGGTAAAATGCAGAGAATAATCAATTTCCCCAGTTTGAAGTTTAATAAAAGTAATAAACTTAACTAACATAGTTGTTTAGATTGTTTTTACAAAACTACAGCGACAGAGGAGAGAACCGCAGGGTTGTAGCTAATTTAACAAGGATGGTAACGTTACCTGTAATAGCATTTTGAATTATCCATCAATCTGAATGAGCCCACTATGTAAGTAAACATGTTTTCAGGTCGTTGTGGCTATTAAAGGTTTACATGTAGAACAGGCAAATACACATTACAGGACATTTGACGCTTTTTAAAGTGACTCAGAACTGAGGGATGACAGGTGTGTTAGGGTGTTAGAGGTGTACAGGGAGCAGATGAGTCTTTAAGACATTCTTGAAGATAGAGACGGACGTCACTGCTCTGAGAACCACAAATGAGAACAGCCTGCACTGTATCTGTGTGCAGTTTGTATGACTGAGTTTCGACAGAGGGGTGCAGACCCAGAGGTTGTTCTATAGGCAGCGTTGGAGAATTCGAGTCAGGCAGACATGGGTGGGCGGTGCAGTGACGTGTCCTGTTAGGCTGATTGAAAACCAGATGCATGGTTTATTTCCCTTTTACAGAGTCAGAGCTGTGTAGGAACACACACAAAACAGACAGCTGGATGACCAATGTTCAATTTGACAAAAAGTGTCATGTCATCATCTACCGCTTATCTGGGTCCGGGCCCAGGTTGCTGGGGCGACTGCCGCCAAGTCCACAATGCACCGAAGTCCCAGTGACACACACCTGTTCTCTGAACACTAACCGTTTCCCTCTGCTCCCAGTCACTGTGCTAAGCTAACTGATGTCCTCCTGACAGAAACAGGTTTGGTGCTCGGCCACAGAGACTCTGCTCCAATAATAGACCCAGAGACTGAATCATGATCCCACAGCACACGCACACACACACACACACACACACACACACACACACACACACACACACACACACACACACAGCTGCTCTTCATGACATCTCTGAGTCATGGACATTGTTGAGGTTTGCCTCGACTGCACTGAAATAGACTGAAGAGTGTGTGTGTTACAGATCTATGATTCACTGAGTGTACATGGTCAAAATGACATCATCATCATCAGGTGTTCAGACTGTAAACGTCGCTACATTGAAAATACACCCGTGGGTTGTACAGGTAAAGGTGTTCAGATTGCTGGATAAAGTCACAGTTTAATGTTTACATTTTTGTATGATTGTATGATTTTGTATCTGAGCCAGACCCTGCTGTGAGGCACTCTCCACATACACATGTAGAGTAAAACTTGAGTTAACATTTAACTTTGAGCCTGAAGGCAGCACAGGTGATTTCTCACTCTCTCCTCATATGTTTCTGGAGAGAAGATGGAGGCAGCATACCAGTTATTCTTCCAACCCTTTGAATCAGGTTTTGAAGCAGAATTAGTATCTTTGTTTAAACATGGAAGGAACCCGGACCCAGGAATGCATTTAACGGCTGATGCTAATTTCTCATTCCTCAGAACAGAGCAGCCAGTGACCAGTCTGATCAGTGAGGTGAGACTCTATCTAACAGGAACTACACTTAGTCGGCCTGCACCGGCTCTTAGTTCAGATCTGTTCGGTTTTGTTCATATAGTGTTAAATCATAAGATTCATTATTTGAAGACACCATAGAGAGCAAGATCTTACATTATTATCGAGAAACCCAACAGATCCCATCACGAGCATCACTTTTAACAGGAAAAAACCTTGGACAGAACCGGTCACGGGGTGGGCAGCAGTCTGCCATGACTGGTTGGGTGAGACTACATGGGTGAGAGGAGTGAAATGGGGGAGAAAGGAGAATGTGGGGAGAGAAGAGGCCAGGAGCAACTGTACATACTGTTGTATACAAGCACGGTCAGACGCTCATCACTCATTTTACATATGTGGATAACAGAGGACATTTCAGACAGTCTCTCCTGGACACATTCAGAAGTTGACCTCAGTTGTGCACATGAAATGTGACAAATAAAAAAGGACTGAGGGAGAAGTTCAAGAAAGTTTATTAGATGACCTGTGGACCGGCAGGTTCAGGCCCTTTCTGCTGAGCTTTAATGTAATAGCTTATTTTTGTATTTTTCAGGCACGATGACCTCTACGACCTTCAGGGTCTGAATCCCGACAGCAGCCTTCCCCCCACACAGCTGCAGACGTGCCCCCAAAATACTCCATCAACCACCACACTGTTAGGAAATGTGCCAACACATCCAGAAGATCTCCATGAAACCACCACAGCACCTCGACAAAACCCTCCAAACAGCACCACATTATCCACTGAGACCACCACCCAGAGTGTCCCCCGAACTGCCGAACCTCCTGTACAGAACGACCCCCAGACCAGACTGGTGCTTCCTGAATGTACCTTCCAAACTGCCCTGCTGCCCCCTTTAAACACCCCCTCGACAGCACCAGTGACTCCTCAGATCTTCACCCAGTCACCTCCTGCCACATCTCAAAGTCCCGCCCACAGTCCCAGCCGACCACTGCCAACTGTAAACCAAAATATTACCCTGAGTTCCTCCACATTGCCCCACAGGACTCTTCAGAATGTCACTGAGACAGATCCCTCCGAATCACCTCCCGCCTTACCCCACAGTGTTACCCACAATGCCCCTCAATCACCATCTGGATCTGCCCTACATCCTGTCAAAGCCCCTCCTACTCCTCCATTAAGCCCCTCCCACCCGGACCCCTTCCTGCTGACCACAGTGACCTTCACCTCCAGTGTCTCTTCCCACCTCTACACCCCCCTCTGCTCCTCCTCCGCCTCCTTCTTCTGCTCCTTCGACTCTCTGGGTCCTCCCATTTGTCTGCCTTCTATGATGTCATCAGCCACCCATCAACTGACTACACCCCCTCCGGCTCTGAGTCCACCCCCTCCAGAGTTAACCCCGCCCCCAGCCCAGCTGCTGGGCTCAGATGATGAGGAGCAGGAAGACCCATCAGACTACTGCAAAGGTGAGACGTTCACAGAGTCTCTGACTCACCGAGGCTGATCTCAGGTTAGACGATTTGATTGATTATTTTGATTGATGAAGATTGATCCAGGGATACTGGGGATACCCTGTTGTGTTTTCTTACATTTGATCTGTCTGTGTTCCAGGTGGCTACTACCCGGTAAAGATCGGTGACTTGTTCAATGGGAGGTACCACGTGGTCCGAAAACTGGGCTGGGGACATTTTTCTACCGTCTGGCTCTGCTGGGATCTTCAGTACGACAGACAGTAAACACACCAATCACACACACTTGTCTTCTCTTGTTTTGAAATTATTTTACAACCTTTTGTACATATTCTGCTCTGTCTCATACTCCGAACCCATCTGTGCTTAGGAAGAAGCGTTTTGTGGCCTTGAAGGTGGTAAAGAGCGCTCCACATTACACCGAGACGGCTCTGGATGAGATCAAACTTCTCAGATGTGTGCGTCTCTCTCTCTCTCTCTCTCACACACACGTTTGCACATCTATCATTGTGAGGATACTCACTGACATAATTTCTAACCTGAACCCTAAAACCAGGTCTGAATCCTCAAACCAGAATTCAATTCAATTTTATTTATATAGCGCCTTCCACCCTCAAAATTGTCTCAACGTGCTTCACAGAGACCCAGAGTCTGACCCAGATCAGCACTTAAGGCGACAGTGGCAAGAAAAAACTCCCTTTTAACAGGAAGAAACCTTGATCAGAACCTGGCTCATATGGGGGACCCTC
>JBBMJY010000012.1:25301832-25315908 GCA_037833715.1 Toxotes lorentzi
CCTTTTCAAGAATTTTAGAAGTAAAGGGGAGATTGGATATAGGTCTATAGTTTGCTAAAATGCCAGGGTCAAGAGAAAGCTTTTTAAGTAGAGGTTTGATAACTGCAACCTTAAAAGCCTGTGGAACATACCCTGTTAATAAGGAGAGATTTATCTGATCTAATGTGGAAGAGCCAATCAAAGGCAAAACATCTTTAAGAAGTCTGGTTGGGATAGAAGACCAGGCAAAATGTCCTCACAATGATGGTTTCAAATCAAAATTGTCCACACAGCCATAGAACGACATGTACACACACACAGATTATAGCACACACAGCACAGATTCCCAGACCATTGACTGAACATTTTCTAATAGGCTGTGAGGAGCTGTTGTCTGTGATGCAGGTACATTCATTCATTCTGTGCTGCATCTTTTCACAGCCCGACAACAGCAGAATGAAAACAGGTAACTGGTCTGTTTGTGTTTCCAGGTGAGGGACAGTGATCCCTCCGACTCCTACAGAGAAACCATCGTCCAACTGATCGATGACTTCAAGATCTCTGGAGTCAACGGAGTACGTATCCTTCTTCATCACCTGTCTGTCTGTGTACCTGTCTGTCGGTCTGTATGTCAGTAATTTCCTCAGCTGCTCTCAGATGTCTGTATGGTTCTGGAGGTTTTGGGTCATCAGCTGTTAAAATGGATCATCAAGTCAAACTACATGGGACTTCCTCTGGTCTGTGTCAAGACCATCATCAGACAGGTAACACCTCAGTGTCTCTGACATGACCTCAGGTACTTGGAGTTGACCTCATCAGTGACAGGGACTGTGTGTGCCTGCAGGTGCTTCAGGGTCTAGACTACCTTCACACTAAGTGCAAGATCATCCACACTGACATCAAACCGGAGAACATCTTACTGGATGTTGATGAGGTTTACATCAGGAGGTTGGCAGCTGAAGCCACCATCTGGCAAAGAGCCGGAGCACCACCCCCTTCAGGTTCATCAGGTGAGGAACTGTGATGTGATTGGTGAGACAGAAATGACTTAAACTCGTCACAAATCGTCTTATTCAAGACTGAGCCAAAACCCCCACATCAGGGAAACCCGTCTGAGATCTCAGATCTCAAGTCTCAGTTCCAGCTGTGATATTCATCACAGCCCAACTAACTGATCTCAAAATCCTGATGTAAACCTGAGACCAGAAGTTCAGTAGACCACCTCAGTGACATGAGCCTGTGGAGGGACATGCAGTCAGGTGGGGGTGTTACTGGGAGCTGTGGTTTTCACTCTGTTCAGACAGACAGGTGGACATTTGTCAGACTGTCTGTCTGCTTTCTAAGCTGTCTCCTTTTCCCTCTACACAGGTGTGACTCATCTGTCTCTCTGTGACCTGTCACTCCTCTGCTGTTTTTTTTTATTCCTGCTCTTCCATCTTTCCTTCCTCTGTTTCTGTTTCTGATGTTTTCTTCCTGTCTCTCTCTCTCTCTGTCTGTCTGCCTCTATGTGTCTCTCTCTCTCTCTAGTTAGCACGGCTCCCAGGGATCTACAGGTAAGTGTCCAGGTGTGATGCCTGCGGTGTTTACAGTGGTTACTGCCTTTCAGGATTATGAACTAGTTTCAGGTGTTTAACCAACCCCCCCCCAAACTGTTGAGTGTGAAGTGTTCAGTAGTGTGTAGTTTTTGTAACACAAAGTGTGTGTCTGTGTGTGTAAACAACGGTGTGGTAGAACCTTCACCATGAGCTCTGCTCTCTCTCCTGGTGTGTGTGTGTGTGTGTGCGCGCGCGTGTGCGCGTGTGCATGCGTGCTTGTGTGTGTGTGTGTGTGTGCGTGTGTGTGTGTAGGCTGGTAAGCTGTCTAAGAACAAGAAGAAGAAGCTGAAGAGAAAAGCAAAGCGTCAGCAGAGGCTGTTGGAGGAGAGACTGGTGGATATCCAGGTACTGCTGTACTACTACAACACTACTGTAGTACTACTGTAATACTTCTATAATATTGCAGTAGTATTACAGTATAACCAGTATAACCTGATGGGGGGGGTCACAGGCCATCCCTGTTCGCTGCCATTTCACTTTAACGTTGTGACTGATCAGTAGAAGCAAACAACAAATTAATTAAAATACAAAAGAATAATAAATTCAAAACAGTAAAATAAACAAAAGTAAAATAAATGAATGAACAGACTCAGCGGCTGAGGTCACAGTACTGCACCCAGGAAGTCAGGACATACTGTAACTGCACGGTTTAGACGCTGGGGAGAGGGACGTCCGGGCTGCTTCATTTAACCTGCTGCTACAGCAGCCCAACCCGGTCTGGACTCCCGGGCTGTGGGAACTAGTGCCGGCTGCTGGATCTGCTGCAGCTCGGGTGAAACACCGGTCACTGAGCGTCCTGCGTGGTGTGGACATGTTCTCCATCAGCTGTGGAAAGTAATCACAGACTCAGTTCAGCTTTGATCACAGCAGCTGATGAGAGCGCAGTACAAACACTGCGTTCATGTTGCATTCAGAAACAGCCTCGTAGATTGTTTCACCTGGCTCCAGGCTTATTTTCTGTTTCTATTTAATTTGATTTAAAGGAATTTAATTAATTTGATGTGAATATTTTTAATGAGTATTTAAATGCTCTGATTCGTCTCTTTGCTCTGTGACCTCTGTGTGACCTCTGTGTCTCTGTCTGATAAACCCGTCTCTGTGTTTTAATATAATCTCACTGTTAATGCTTCCACTTTGTGCTGTGTTCAGAGGATGGAGGAGGAGGACTGTGTGTACCAACCTGAAGACACAGACAGTAACTGTGAGTACACACACAAAATATGTAGTAATACGCACTGTGTGTGTGCACAGTGTAATACACAGTAGTACTCAGGTCCTCTCAGTACTTGTACTGCGCAGTAGTGTAAATACAGTGTTTCTTCAGGCTCTCTGGTTGTCAATGGCAACACTACCTGCTCCACAGCCAATAGTAAAGCAAGTCCAGAGTCCACCTGCTCCTGGTTGGAGGACAGGTGCAATGGCCACACCCCTGGGCGTTTCTCCAGCCCCGCCTCAGGCCTGTCGGGTTTCTCCAGTTCTGTGATGTCGGTGACGTCTGAGTCAGCGCTTTCTACTCAGTCAGGATACTCGAGTGGACGAGACGGTCAGAAAACACACAGATACAGCTACACACACAGGTAACGCACCTGGCACACCTGATGGCTAACGCCACGTCTCCCTCTCCCTCCAGCGTTCAGCGCGTCAGATTTCGTCCTGAGTCCTCTGGATCCTCAGAACGCCAACAAACTGAAAGTGAAGATCGCTGATCTGGGAAATGCATGCTGGGTGGTGAGACATCTTCATCCTCTCCTCCTGCTGTTCCTCCTCCTCTCTGTGGTTTTCAACTGTAGACCAATCAGACAGCTCTCTCTCTCTCGCTCTCCCTCTCTCTCTCTCTCGTCCAGCACAAACACTTCACAGAAGACATTCAGACCCGACAGTACAGAGCTCTGGAGGTTCTGATTGGAGCAGAGTATGGACCACCTGCTGACATCTGGAGCACCGCCTGCATGGTACACACACACACACTGAGATATACACTCATATACATGCTAATATATACACACTGATACTCAGTCAGGTCCATAAGTATTTGGACAGCAGGTTTCCTTATTTTGTCAGTTACATTTGAGCCTGTTTCACACACACTGATTTAAAAACTAATATACACACAGATAGATGTATACACTGATTATGTTCATGTCAGCGAGTTAAATCAGGGGCTGCACCACTCAAAGCTTTGTGTGACAGTGGGTGAAGTGTCTCATCCAAGGACACGCTCACTGCCGACCAGAGGAGCCAGGGATCGAACCGCCGACCTTCCGATGAGCGAACGACCCGCTCCACCTCGGCGGCCGTCCCTGAACTCGGCTCTGCAAACCGAAGCCTCTAAATGACAGTCGAATGAACATCACGTATGTTCTGACCTGGATGAAGGAGGATTTCCTAACCCTAACCCACAGAGCTGTTAAACAAACATGATTTCAGTCCCGGATCCGTCATCACGGAGGAATCTTACAGCCTGAGCTGCTCCACACCTGTTTCAAAAGTGTGATCCTGTAACGTTGTTCATGGCACCAGTGAACTCCATGACCAGCTCTGGTTTCCATCTTCCTTCCCTTGTCTCAGGGTTTTCACCTTTAAAGTCTCCTCAGTTTGACATGATTGTCCTTTTTCTAGCTTCGTTGACTGTGTGTGGACAGATTCAAGCAGGTCCAGGATCATGTTTAAACTCCCTGCCTCAGTTGTGCGTTCACCTGTAACAGGAGATGGGATTAGGTTTCGGTTCACTCTGGACTGCCTGTGTGTTTCTGCTGTGCAGTTTATGTTAAACTGTTGTCTGATGTTTGTGTTTCAGGCGTTTGAGTTGGCGACGGGAGATTATCTGTTTGAACCTCATTCAGGTGAAGATTACACCAGAGACGAAGGTACCACAGTGATATCTCTCTCTCTCTCACACACACACACACACACACACACACGCACACACACGCACAGCTGCAGTCAGCAGCCTGCTGTATCAGTGTCCTTCACTGTCTGTTTGCTGTGTTCAGATCACATCGCTCACATCATCGAGCTGCTCGGCCCGATTCCTCTGCCCTTCGCTCTGTCTGGCAGGTACTCCAGAGAGTACTTTAACAGGAGAGGTGAGACAGCCTGCCTACCTCTGTGACTGGCTGTTTGTTTGTGAAATGCATCATGGGAGTTTTAGTTAACTTCTCTCTTGCAGTTTAAACGTCCACAGGCTTCTTGACTTGTTGTTAGAGAACCAGATATTTTCGGACACTGCTGTTCATCTGTTGATCTGAGGACTGTCTGTCTGCCTGTCTCACCTCTGCGTACCTGTGTCCTTGTCTCAGGTGAGCTGCGTCACATCTCCAGTCTGAAGCCATGGGGTCTGTTTGAAGTTCTGTTGGAGAAATACGAGTGGCCGTTGGATCAGGCGGCTCAGTTCAGTGACTTCCTGTTGACCATGTTGGAGCTGCACCCTGAACGCAGAGCGACTGCAGCGCAGTGTCTGCAGCACGCATGGCTGCGGACGTGAACACACACACACACACACAGAGTCAGTGATTGAGGGTTCGGTTGGTCGAAGTGTTTCTCTGTCGTTTCATGTGATGTGGGAAATTATTGACTGTCTGACTGTTCTGTGGTGTGATTCCTAAATTGACTGATTGATTGATTGGCTGTGCAAGGAAAAGCAGATTTCATTGAGGCTGAATCCACGTGTCCCTGTTAACCCTCCAGTGCTGTGATGTGTTCACTGTCATCCTGTTAAAGTGAGGAGATGAGATGCTCTTTCTTTATTCTGTGTTTCTTTACTCACATGTTCAGGTCCCGACCCACAGTGGGTTAAATCTGGTTTTCCTCAGGGCTCATATCTTACTTCATCTACAGATGACACCATCGTATCAAACAGATGAATAGTCTCACTATGATTTTCATTAATGAACTGAATCATATCTAAATGATTGAACGTATAACCCTGGTGTTATTCTGGATTTTTCTTATCTTCATTTAGTCTCAGATCAGCAGTGTGTTAGTCCGTCTCTCCACAGTCTGAGGCTCTCAGCTCACAGCCTGCTGGTTCTTCCTGAAGACATAGATCTTTACACACTCCTCATTTTAAAAAGGCTCAGAAGTTTCCAGGAGAAGCTGCTCAAACAAACAGGAGGAAACCGTGACTTTACTGGGGACTGTTTTCAGTGGCGGATTAATCCACATTTGGTGCTGTAGTGAGTGTTTGTGGCAGCAGGATGGTGTGTGTGTATGTGTGTGTGTGTGTGTGTATGTGTGTATGTGTGTGTGTGTTGATGCTGATGAAGGAACAGTGTAACAGTGGATCACTGATGAGTTTTAATAGTTTTTGGATCAAATATTCCAGCTCTTTGACCCTGGAACTGTTTCCATCGACACCAGCAGATGGCGCCAGGTTCAGCCTGTTTTACTGTGGCAGTTGGTGTTTCTGAAGCAGCAGCTGCAGTCGTGAGTTTGATTCCCTCTGTGCTCTGAGGCAAGGCAAGGTTTATTTATATAGCATCATTTGTACACAAGGTAATTCATAGTGCTTTACAGATTACATTAAAATCATAGAATAAAAGCAAATCATATAACATTAAAATCGTAAATAATAGAATAAAAGCAATATATTAAAACACTGGAGCAGAAAATAGTAAAATAATTAAATAAGAAGAGTGCAGGTAAGACAATTTAAGAGAATGCTTCCGTAAACAAATGTGTTTTCAGGCCTGACTTAAATAAGTGGGCTGACCTCAGGTACTCCGGAAGTTTATTCCACAAGTGAGGGGCAGAATAACTAAATCCTGCTTCACTTTTAGTCCTGACCCTGGGAACACACAGTAGGCCTGTCCATGGTGATCTCAGGGGTCTGGATGGCTTCATAAGTCCATGAGATATTTTGGTCCAAGACCATTCAGTGCTTTGTAGACCAGAGTAGAACTTTAAACTGAGCCTGACTGCAACAGGAAAACCTGCTACTGCAGCTCAGACTCTGCTGGACAAGAGATTCAGCTCAATTCAGTTAATTTATAAAGCACCAAATCATAACATTTTACAGACTCAGGTCAGCTGATCCACCATGAGCAGCACAGAGGTTAAGAGGAGAGAAATAGGGACGAGAGGACAAATTCACCACAGAACAACATCTTTCATTTCCAACATCTATTGTCCTGCGTTCAGCGCATTTTAATCAAACTCTACCTGTGTGGAAAAAGGTGAATCAGCTCTCGGACGTGAGTGTGAGGCTCAGTGTGGTTGCTGCAGGTGTGATGCTCACAGCCTTCACAACAACAACAGTATTCGTCTGGATTTGGCCTCAGGTTTCTGCTTCCTGCTCAGTTTAGACCTTTGTCATGTCACCACAGTGTCGTCGACAGGTTTCACATCACAACACGTGAATCTGCTGATTTACTGAAAACAGTCTAAGAGAAAAGACATTTGAGTTTTAGTTTAAATGGTGCATCAGGAATCACCACTTTCTTTAAACTGCTCAGTGTTTCAGTTGTAACTGCTGATTTCTCTGATCTATCTGATTTCTGTCTTTAAACACTTTCTGTTCTTCTGTCACTTTCTGTTGATTTATGCTGACCTTGTATTTGACTGACACCTGTATGAAACCTGAGAGTATTATTATTAGTTATTGATCAATGACTTCCAAGACTCCTGAACCTCTCTGATGATGATGATGACGACAGTGATGGCGATGAGTTTCGGTTTAGTTGAATGCACCGTAGCTTCCTGACAGCAGCCAACCCTTTCACTGACTCTGACAACAGTATTGATTACAGTATTGATCTCTGTAGCTGAAAGTCATCCTCAGACCACCTCTGACCCTCCTGTCTTACCTGTTTCTATGTTCATATAAGAAATAGTGCCTTGAAATGACCTTTGACCCCAGCCCCTCCTCTCTGTCACAGTGACATCACGTTTTTTCTACGTGGCGTCTGCGTGGAACGTTTCTTCCTCTGAAAATAAAGATGAATGAAATCTCACCAGAGATGTTTCCTGACCTCTGACCTTTATCCACCCTTCACTCAGTTTGCAGGAATCAAACCGACAACCTGAACTCACCCTCTGCCGGTGTGGATAAACACCGGCAGAGGGTGAGTTCAGGCTGCGGTCAGGACGAGGACTGAGGCGAGCTGATGGACACGGTTCTGTCATTTTTCCCACTTTCAAAGTGCTGAGGGCTTTTTCTGTGATAATCAAACATAATCCTGCCTGAACACACCACAGTTTATCAAACTGTGTCCGACTTGGCGAAGTTAGCTCAAGCATACAACTGACTACATCTGGTTTTCAAAGTAAGTGCTTGCTGTAATAAAACGGGTTCCACAGGATCCTGATACTGAACCACCTAGGCTGACTCCTGCCACTGTGGAGAAGCAGTGGTTCTGCTCAGAGTCCAGACCCCTGCTGAGGAAACCAACACCAAATATTTCACCTGCTCCGATCCACCATCTCATCAGGAGACCAGCAACTGAGGACCAGATCAGAGATCCCCTGAAGGACCAGCTCCCTCTGAACCACCACAGTCTGACAGTCCACATCACCTCCACCTTACCCTCATTGAACCATACACTGAGACACTGGGAAGTCCTGGTTCTGGCTCAGGTGTAAATGTCAAACTTCAGTGATGCCTGTACACTCAGCAAAATCATTACCAGAATCAGAGCCAATCAGAGGCCTGTTTACACCACACACACCTGCTAAATGTCAGGTGATCCGGTGCAACCAATGAAAATGTTTGGTCACACTTTACAGATTTTTGGTCCTACAGAGCTACGGTACGATGTCACAGTACAGAAAGCTACGCTAAGATTGTACAGTGTGATGGAATAGTACGGTGAGTTTAGCAGGTGATAGTAAAGTATGGTGACATCACACAGGTCTAATCTTAAACAGGTTTAATATTAAAAACAAAAACCAGAGTGACTCTGGTTTAATGGCACCGTCCTCTGGTCCTGCAGGCCCACATCAGATGAGAAGCAGCAGACTGTGTCCGGGATGGTTTCAGGCTGGAGGACGTGGAAGCTGCTGCAAAGATCTGTCACATACTTTCATCCTGAAGGTCAAAGGTCAGCTGCTTTAGTCTCTTGTGTTCAACAGTTCATCCTCCTCTTCACTTCTTCTTCCTCACCACAGTCCATCCGTCCTCTTCATCCTGAGGAGGATCTGTCCTGCTGACTGATGGACTGGACGATTCGTACTCCATCACCTGGACACAGAAAGACCCCAGGATCAGTTCTGCTCACCCCTTTCTCTTGGTTTCCTTCCTGTTTCTTGTTCTCGTGAAAGTCTGAACCATGTATAAAACTACGTCGCTCACTGTTCAGGAAACATCTGAATAAGAACGAGGGCTGTGGATTCTCCATCAGATCTGCTACTGTTCATATAGGCTGATGACTTCTGCTCTTGAAAACATGTGGAACTGCCCTTTAAAAGCTGTTGTGGTCTCACTCTTTTAAAACCCTGGACCTGAACCACAAAGCCAGATCAGCAGGTTTCGCTGGCATCACTTTTAACTGGAGTAGATCACCATGGTAACGTGTCCTCCAGTTTAGTCTAGAGCAGTAGTGCAGTAAAAAGTTCAGAGTGGTGCAGGAATATAAAGTAACAGGAAATGGAATTACTCAGCTCTGAATAAATGTACTTCATCTCAGTCAAACCACAGTAAAAGGCTCAAATGATCAATTCATCAGCTGATTCAGCTCCATTGCTGAGATAACAGCAAACTGAACCTCTTCTTCTGACTCACCTGTGTGTAACCTGACCAATCAGAGCTCAGGTGAGACGTACCTGTGTTTCATCATCGCTCTCTTCATCAGACTGTGTGGGCGGAGCCGTGACTTTTGCCTGCTGACTCTTCTTCTGTGTCAGAGTGTTGATGGTGTGTTGGAGCTGCTGCAGCGCCCCCTGCTGCCACTGACTGAACACCTGCAGCAGACTGACAGACACCTGTGGACAGGTGAAGCAGGGTTAACGCCCCCAGCTGTCAGCGTTTGTTTAGAGTTCAGCTGCAGCACTGACGGAACAAAACTCTGAATAATCTATCGACTGTTTGATTTCGAAGACCTGGAAACACAAATAAGAAACACAACTGTGTATGTGTGTGTACCTGAGGTAAACTCCCATCATCCACCACTGTGTCAAACTCCTGATCCATCAGTTCAGCAATGAAATCCTCAACTTCACACTGCTGCAGGTCAGCTGATCTCACACACACACACACACACACACAGATCCAGATGTTTTTACAGGACAAACTTTCATAGTTTACATCTGAAGATAAATAACTCACCTGTGTAACTAACATGTGATCAGTGCCACTCAGGTAACAAACTAACACAGGCTGATAAAAATGTTTCTATGGCAACAATAATAAAATACTGACACCATGGAAACCTGCATCTCCACTGATGAGGGACAGGAGAGGAAGAGGAAGAGGAGAGACTGCCGGGGGACCTCCCATGATGCACTGAGCAGCAGATTCTGGATCTGTGACTGTGAACCAGCATCTGTCCCAAAACCCTGCTCAACTCCCACCACTGCTGTTAGACAGGCGCCCACCTGAGCCCCGCTCTGTGTGCTGTGTGTGTAGTGTGTGTGTTTGTTTAATGTTTCTGATTAATGAATTTCTCATCTGATCAATTAATAAATGATTAACAGTATAAACAAACACCTGCTGAACATCAGCTGACCGGTTACCATTGTTACCTACCATTGTCATGGAAATACTGCTGAACAACATCCACCAACCAATCAGCTTTCTGCTGCCCGTACACCCCGCCGAACCCGTTATCCACCGCGATCTGAGGAAACAGACAGACAGGTGTGAATGTGGACAGGTAACCTTCAGTCAGTCACTTGGTTTGAAACGTTTCACTGTTTGACTGACGTGTTTGCTTTATTCAGCAGAACCAACCCTAACGTATTAAACTGCCGGGGGGGCCCCCCCTGCTAACCATATAGCCTGTTAGCTTTAGCTTCGGGCCGTCTGACCGGTTTAACCGTCTCTCTGCGGACACATGTCTGTCTCCCACTTTGCTGTCTCCCTCTCAGCTGTCTGCCTCTCAGGTTTATCGACAGTTACCTGTAGAACGGGCCAGGTGTGAAGAACCGCTCTCACTCCCTCTGTGAACAGCTCACGTGAAGACGCGGAGACCGCCATGTTGGCTGTGACAGACAGAATAAGTTGAGTGAAGAAACAGAAACCGGATCAGACAGAAGCAGTCGATCCCGATCCGGGTTCATGCCACTTCGTGGATCTGGAGCGGCTCTTAGCCACATGTGAGGAGATGGGATGTGGCACCGATCACTCTGACTGGTCACTCACAACACACACACACACACACACACACACACACAGTCTGCAGGTAACAAACGGCTCCAGATGCTGACAGATGTTTCAGGTTTGGCGTCTTGGTACCGGACTCTGGTCTCATTGTGATTCTCACGATGTTTGTTTAGTTGTTTACACAGGAAAACAAACGGAATCATTGAACACACAAACAGAAGTGATGCACGTGTTTATTTGTATGTTGACAGGAAATGTGTCACAGGTGAAGCACGTGAGCTGCATACATGTTGTATGTATGGTACATGTACGTTGAATGTTCGTATTCACGTGTAAATCTTTAACCATCAGAAACGTTAGTTTGACTCAGTTTAACAGAAACAAATATAAAACATAGACACGTGGACAAAAGTACATAGACAGATGAACACGCGACACCGTGATCCTGAACCTTCATCATCCTGTTCACCTGTTTCTGCAGGAGGAAAAACAAACACAACTACAAACACAACAACTCCCTTTAAACAATAATTCATTAATTTATCCATTCATTACCTTAACCTTCCTGTTTCATCATCAGACACATGATTTATGATGTACAATCTTTGAAGGTATAAATGAATTCAGTTTTACAGTGAAACAACAAACAGCTGTAGTCGTTCATATTAGTATATTAGTGAAATTCATTCATTAAATCCTCACATGTGTGAATTCATGGGATTTTAAAGGGACAGTCTAGTGCTTCAGTTTAAAAACTGTTGTTTGACACACTGGTTCCCAACCTGAGTCTCATGGCCCTCCAAAGGGTCTCCGATAAATCCTTTGTGAAACTCTTTGTGCTTTTCCTCTTCAGTGCCACGACAGAAAGAACGAATGGAAATTAAAACATTTTAAGAAATTTTGTTGCACACAGGTAGAATAGAATTTGGTTCTTAGGCCCTGGTAGGAAGTAGATCCTATGGATTAGAAGCTTCCTACGTGAAAGAACCCCCCCAGAGCCAAGACACTGGTGGTGGTGATGAGTAAATGGGGCTCAAGGTTGCGACGTCTTCTTAGAAGGAGCCTTTGGATCGGAGGGTTTGACTGGAGAGTGGAGTGGAGGCAGGTCATAAGCGTCACGGTGCTGATTGACAGCAGAGACAGAGAAAGAGAGAGAACACTTTTAATGTATGACAGCTGACAGGTGATTGGCTAAGACAGGAATGAGCTGGTGGAGTTTAGAATTAGCGGGACTCAGAAAACGTGAGCAGAGATCTGATGCAGTCAGAGAAATAAAATCAGCCATTAGTCAAACAGTTCACACTGAGACCAGAAACCAGTGAAACCAGTCAACATGGATCTATTTTAGCGTTAAAAACCAGACAGAATAAACTTTGCTGGACAAAACACTCTACACTGCACGGGCGAGGGCTGTCCACATAAAATTCAAGTGTTTGATTGAAGCCCAGAATAGTTTTATTTTGATGGTCAGAGTGGTGTGTGCACATGCATGTGTGTAACCATGTGATCTTCATTATGATGATGTCATCAGGCTCTGCACAGGTATATGTGAGGAGAGCATAAAAACATCAGGTGCGTCTCCACAGTCTGAAGGTTCAGTGCCTTGCTCAAGGGAACCTGATCAGCTGTTACTGATCACACTTTGTTTAACTGCTCGGATCACAGCAGCTGATATATGACGTCAGACTGAGGGAAGCTCTGCAACCTGAACCACCCTGGGCCAGCAGAATACAGACTAAATGTTTGGATGATCAAAGAAGGACTTTATTACAAAAGGCTTCAGAGTGGATGGTGAGCGGGGGAGTGAGGTGCAGAGCGAAGGGGAAAATGGCAGAAGTCAGGTCCGAGCTGAGCGGGGAGGAGCTGGCAGGCAAAGCAGGGGATTCTGGGAAACTGGAGTCCAGTAGAGATGATCAGGGTTTCGGACAGGTAAGCAGGAGGTGATCCTGAGGCATAACGAAACAAAAATTAGTTCAAGAAAATGCATGAGCAGAAAAAGGAACCAAGAGAACTTTTGTACCAAACTGGCTGAAGCAACAATCACGTGAATGAAAACCAGGTTTAAATCCTGCTGAGCTGATGAGCTGACAAGTGTGAGACAAATTGTCGATCAGGCACTTTTCAAAAACCTCTTCAGAGACTCTACAGATCTACAGACTGAAACCTCCTCAAAGGCCCTCTGATGTTCCACAAGGAAGCCTGGAATCCTTCATGGAGCAATGGAAACTCCTCAAGAACCAACAAGACCTGACATCTCTTCTAGAACACCTGGAACTTCCTCAAGGACACTTTGGACCTCCCCACAGAGCACAGAGGTCTTCCTCAAAACAGTCCACCGAGTCCACTGACTCTACCTGACCGACTGTACCTGGATGACTCTGCCTGTCTCAGGTTCACAGTCAGCACAGAGAACAGAATTACAGAGGCCTTGGAAGCTGAATGTTTACAGCACATAGAAAAAGTGAATGTTGTTACTTGTTGATCTGTGTGTGTCAGTACCTGTAGTTTGTAGTATTACTGCAGTATTACTGTGTTCTGTCAGGTTCAATCTTTGTTTCTCCGTTCTGTTTCTCACTTAATGATTTCTGAGACAACCTAGCAGCCTGGACAACAGCCTGCAACACAGCAACACAGCAACAATCAGGCAACAAAGCAGCTGTCAGGAAATACAACAACACAGCAACCAACAGGTGACACAGCGAGGCTGAGTTGAGACCTTGAAGCTCCTCTTCCTCTTCTGGACGTTCTGCTCAGGATGGAAAATGATAACGTAAACCTTTGGCATGTAGAGCATCCCGAGAGAGACTGACGCGCTGAGAGACATGGACACGGTCAGAGTGGCCGTCTGGATAAACATCTGCAGAGAAAGGCACAGTGACAGAGAACCTCCGAAAGAACAACTAGAACCTTGTTAATATTTACAGAACAGCTTCAGTTCTCTTCTCAGCATGAGACCACAAGAACCTCCTCAAGGACAACAATCAATCCACCATTTTCCCAGAGCAGAACCTCGGCCTCTGGCTCGGAGGTGCCACGCTCATCCAGCCATTTCACACTTTCACACTCAAAAGGCATTTTGTTGTAACCAGAGCTGTAGATGGTTCAGGAAGCTAATTATTTACATTACAGTCTGCATAGAATATGAATCCAACATGTATCTGAAGCAGAGGGAACATTAAACATAGTAATGTGTTAGAAATGGATCATTGTAGACAATAAACAGCAGCAGGTCGGTGGAGCCAGGAC
>JBBMJY010000012.1:25318592-25348558 GCA_037833715.1 Toxotes lorentzi
AAGCACCCTAACAAAAAGTGTCTTCAATAAAAAGGATGATCTTCATTAGTGGGTCAGCGGAACCACAATACTCAACATTTCTTCAGTATTTTTATGGAGCTAATCAATTTAAGGTTTTTAATGGCTGATTCTAGGATTGCTTTAGTGTTGTGGCTGTGACTGTACAAAAACAAATTGCACTTGGAAACTTAAGAGCAATTGTTAAGGCAATATATCACAAATGTATGGGGTGTCTGAAAACTTTTCTCCACCACTGTACATCCACGAATCCTTGGCAGTGAGTGGAGTGTTTGGTGATGTCTTTTAGTCTGACGAAAACCCCCTGGTCAGTCCCCCAGTCCCATAGGCCACTTTCAGGTGAGCGATGCATTGCAGGACATGTTAAACAAGGCACAGAGCATTCTGATTTTTTTCAACACCAGGCAGGAACTCATGCAGTGCTTCCAGTGGTTCTTCCACTGGTGTTTCATCCAAGGCTATGGCATCGTGACAGCCCCTCTCAACACCTTCTCCACCAGGAATATCCTTGTTGTAGCCTCAGGAAACACTGAGGGCTTTCCATCATGGCTCCTGTCCTTATGTTCCTTCTCCCACAGCTTCCAGCTGAGAGGAATAACATCAGAAACCAAGAGCTGCTAGCTGTCAAGTTATCCCTGGAGGACTGGAACTGGAGACACTGGTTGGAGAAGTATTTGTGATTTAGAAGGACACTCAAGCACAACCCACACTGCCATGTGTCTGAATTCCTAGCAAGTTAGGTGAGCCTAGTGTTTATAATTTTAACCCTAATCCTGTGAGACCAGATGCCTTGTCTCACAGCCCTGCTGAACCTGCAGAGATCCTGCCCACTTCCTGCATCATAATTATAGCATAGCAGTCACACTTTGAACAGCCTGCTCTGAGTGGTTGCTCCAGAAGCTGCCTCTTTATCCCACCCCACCTCTGCTCACTGGTCTTCCAGTGGGGGCTCTGCTCCTACCTGGCCTGCCATCCTGGCTCCCATGCGTCAGTGGTTCTGGATGCCAGAGAATCCGTCACTGCCTGTGGTCTTACAGCTCACCATACCTTACTGCCTGTCAGCAGTACTCACCTGTCAGCAGTACGTAGCTGAGCTCCCTGCCTGACGCCCTGACAATGGGTGTGTCGTTGAATCGGATGAAGGTGATCACCACTGCGCTGGTTGCTAGGATACCAAGCATGGCAAGAGAGGCGGGAACCAGGGCCCAGGGGGAGTTCCACTCCAGTTTGATGATTGGGGTCGGACGACAGGCAGTTCTGTTGGGGGCCGGGCGCATGTCTGACGGACAGGTCTCACAGGTAAACTCATCCAGCTGGTACTGATACCCATCACAGAGCTGAAGACAGGTCAGAGAGACAGACAAACAGAGAGGTCAGAAAGACAGGTATTGGATCAGTGGTTGGATGACATCATGAGGACAGATGTGATGATGTCACTCAGACAACTTCCTGTATTATCGGTTTACTGTTGAATATGCCCTCTGATGAACAGGATGAACAAACGCACGCAATAACGACTCTTTACATGCACATGCGGCCATGACAGGACTGGATTAAGATAAACTCTGGTAGCTCTGGTTGTCTGTTGTGCTTGATCTGGGGTCAGGCTCTGGGTCTCTGTGAAGAGCTTTGAGACAATTTTGATTGTGGAAGGAGCTATAAAAGTAAAATTGAATTGAATTGAATTGTTGGAGTTGGACCATGGTGTCCCCGGTTCATGTCCAGCTGGGGAACTTTTATGTCTTTCATGAAAAGTGCCACGTCGTCCCTCACCTGTCTCCTGTCATCAGCCAATAAAGACAAGTAAAGACAGACCTGAAAAAAATCTGAAACTGCTCTACTGAAATATCTTTAAAAATCCAAAGCCCTTCAGCACCCCCTGCAGGACCATCAGGGACCATCTGAAACCAGAACCACCGATCACCAATTTTTCTGTGAGGAGCTGATGTTTGATATTTTAGTTGTGTTAGTTTGGATGATGTTTTACCTCACAGTGCCAGCAGCAGGGGACGCCCTTCACCATCTTCTTCCTCTCTCCTGGTTTACAGGGAAAACTACAGATGGAATCTGGAACTGATTTATCTCCTCCAGACCACTGCATCTCTTCTAACTGACACAGGGAGAGAGAGAGAGGGAACTTACAGTTTGACTCTAAAAACCAGCAGATGTTACTTAATGGTTTTTGGTTTTTCATGATTTTGTTTTGTCCAAAAAAGCTCCTTACGTTGAGTCTCAGGTTATTGGTCCACTGGCCAATGACATGGTATCCAGGGTGACTGTGATTGGTCATCTGAAACTGGAAGATGTCGTAGCGACCAGGAGCATCTCCATTCTCATTGAACAAAACACTAGTACCTGCACTTCCTGTTGAAGTCAGACAGACAGACACTTCATTGGTCATGTTGCTCTTTCTGACTTTGTAACTCAATTTTGCAACTCTGTATAGGTGTACCTAATAAAGTGGACCAAGACGGCACTGTCTCAGCCTTAGTTCATGCTGGTATCCCATGATGCAACTTTGTTTGCATTTTTCTTAGTTTTTTCATGTTTTTCTTTGCTTATTTTGAACAGTTCTTGTACAGAGTTCTAAAATCCGATCTGGATAATTGAACTGATATTAGTTCAGAACAGAACCAGAACTGCCACAGGTTCAGGCCATGGACTCAGGAGCAAAGGCCTGGTCCTCTAACGACGGTGAAAGTGATGCTTTGGAAAGACAGCCAGAGTGAGGAAGAGGACGACAGCCTCGGCCCACGCCGACGGCCTCGTTACTGCCAAACCCTTGATCCATTAACAACAAACTGGGTGATTCCAGAACCAGGACCTGGTTCCAGAGAGACATCTATCTGCCTCACTGAGACAGTTACCAACACAGACTCTGCGTTAGGACCCTGGATCACTGAGAACAGAAGCTTTTTGGTCCTTTAACTTTCAGCATGTTAAACACCTGAGAACTCACACAAGTCCAACAGCACCTGTTTCACAACAAACATGACTGAGCTGCTTCCTGCCGATAAACACGAGGAGACAGAAGACGTGTGAAGTCAGGGTTGGTTCAGATGCTGTTTGAGCTCCTGACTTTAACTGTAAACAAGTGAAGATCAATCTCAGAGCGAGAACAGGAACAGTCTGGTTCATAATGTTCTCACAGTGAAGCAGGTGATGAGGATGAGACAATTAAAATTTCATACACAGGAAACACAACTGAGACAATATTTCATCAGATTTTATCCTCGTCCTCTGCTTGTCCTTCGCAGCAAAACATGGTTTTCACCATTTATTTGTTTCTCTTTTTATGCAAATGATTAAAAAAAGAATCAAAACAGGTGGATGGAGGTTTTTCTTCTTCTTCCTCCTGCAGAGAGCAGAGAGAGCAGCTACTTGCTTTAATTATTAACACACACACACTAACACACACACACACACACACACACACACACACACACACACACACAGACACAGAGTCCTCAGAGGAAACATGTAAAGTGCATTAACTCTCAGTGTCTCTGAATAAAGAAGAACCTGCTGTGAAAACCAAACCAACACTGCTGCTCAGACCAGAACCTGAACCACAAAAGAAGAGTTAATCTTTTTTTTCTGTGATCAGGGTCAGTCTGACTTAATTTTGGAAACAGAGCAGAACATCAGTCATTTCTGAAAATGGTTTTCCTGACAGTGGCCTCTGGTGGTAGTATTTTGTATGTGTGATGTCAGATGTTCTGCTTCTTCATGGTGAATCTTTTCACACATTCCTTTAGATTCAGGGTCGTACTTTGTCAAAGTTTTCGGGTTTTTTTCTTTAAAAACTTTCATGATATTTGTGCAGTGTTTGGGATCAGTGTCACACTGGAAAAGTCCTCATCAGCCAAGCTTGGTGAGACTCCTGTGGTCCAAACACACATACTTTGGTTTAATCAGACCAAAGAATGAGCTCCAACATTCATCAGGCCAGAGTTTTCTTCACGACTCCGTCATCTTCATGCAGCGTCTGTCTCGCTATCTGATCAGCAATGTCCGTCTGTTTCTCCGTGAACTGTGTGTGGTGTCCACAACCACATGGAGCCATGTTGAATTAGATCCAACCCAGACGACAAGTTGTGATGTTCAAAGCTTCTATTGCTGCAGCCTTCACAGGTAAACTGACATGTGTCTAAAGAACCTGTTTGCTTTTAATCACACGTGAAATTAAAAACCTCCACTTCAGCTGAAAAACAATGAGAATGATTGTAAGATGGTAGAATTTACATCATTAACATTAGTGATGTTGCACAGGAGTGTTGTCAGTTGTGTTTTATTCACTTTCTGATGTATAATGAATTTCTTCTGTCTTTACTGCAGATAAACAGCCCCAACCTTCACTGTCTTATCTCTGAGGAAATTATTGACTCACCGAGATGTTACCTGATCTTTTTTTACTCCCTGTTAAAACCAAAAGGAAAATCAGCCTGAAACCACTGAAGTCAGGAGACATGTCCACCAACCCCTATGAAAACTATCTGTTTCAGAAAGTTTCAGAGTCAGAATCTGTTGGATAAACCAACAACTGAGATCTAAAAACCAACTAATGGCCAACCACTGGTGTCAGCTTTAGTCCTGATGTCTCTGTTCAGCGTTTTGTTTGAGCTCTTCCAACAAAACACAGAGTTCATTAAAGGTCAAACTCCCAAAATAAACCAACATCCAAAAAAAGAATGCACATCTACTAGACTCATTAAATATTCAGAGCACAGAGAAGACGAGAATTTGTGTAGAGAGACGAGCAGCCAGTTAGACAGGCAGAGAGACAGACCGGTTTCATGGCGTGCAGTTCTGGCTGTTGCAGATTAAATCCTCTCAGTATTCCAGCTGCTCCAGCTTCTCATCTTCATAAAATATGGATGTGATATGTGGGATTAAGCTGCTGCAGTTTGTGCTGCTGAAAATCTCTAAAAACCTCGTCCTGAATGTGTCCCTGTCCTGATGTCCTTTAAAACGACTGAACATGTCTGAAGACTCTCAGTCCTACAGTAAGTCCCAAGGTGGACACTCAGGTCAGTCAACCTCCGTCTGAAGGACAGGAGACAGATGTTTGAATGAGGGATGAAGGAGAATATCTATAGATGGAGGAGGAGGAGGAGGTCTACCACCCCGCTTAACGCACACTTATACATACAACAGTTCAACACCATTCGCACCTGGACTCTGCTGGGACACAGCCATGTGGACTAATCTCAACAGCTGAGGTCTTCCCGGGTGTGCATGGAAAACCTCTTGTCAACGTGGAGGAGGAGTGGTTCTTTGGATATGAGCCGCTCACCCTGTATCCCAGACTGAGTCCAGACCCCCTGGCTCCCCCTCATTTTTTCAGTCACTACACAAAGACCAGGACCACAGCTGAGGGCCGGAATGGAGATCACAAAGATCACACTGTTGCTGACTCTGCAGCAGACCACCTGTTGATCTAACCCCCATTTGACCCTCACTGGTGAACCAGACCCTGAGATCCCTGAACTTCATGTGGGTCAGTGACACCCTCACAACCCGAAATGAACAATCCACTGGTTTCCAGCAGAGTACCAAAATCTTAGACTGGGAGCCGCTGACTCTTGACCTGCTGCTTCACACTCGGCTGTAAACTGTCCCAGTCTGATGAAATCAACAGAACCACAGATGTGAGACAAATCCTGAGGCCACCACACCAACAGCCTCCACAAGTTGACCACACTCACACAGATCCCGTTTATGAAAACCAAAACTGAATCTGTGACAGGATCCACCCTGGTGGAGTCCAACACCTGCAGCTATAAGCCAGGTCAGCAGTTCTCCTCTGTGCCGAAAACTCTGGGCCAAACCTGACCGTCTTCTGAAGAATTTTCAGAACCTTGAACTGGAACCTTGAGGATGACTGAAAGTCCTTTTCCTTGCCCTGTGTGGTGACCACAGAGGCTGCAGTCCCGCTGACCTCCTCAGATCTGCCCACTGCTTCAGGAGTCTCTGGGGTCAACCAAGCCTGAGAGGAGTCCCTCACTGCTGGTGAGTCTGTCTCAGACTCCCTATCATCAGCCTTTCCCTGGACAAATGAGACATTTCTCTGGAGGTGAGAGCTGAAGACCTGCCCCAACACATCAGGCGCATTTCAGAACCACCTTATGCTCCAACATTATGTTTTATATGGATAAACCATGACTTGAACAGACAAATAACAAAGCGCCACTCGGGTTCAGATTAGACTGTTACTCCCTCTCACCTCCCTCCGGGTTTCTTCATTGTTTCCCATATGAGAGTTGGAGTCCACCAACTGAACTATGGAGCTTGGAGACAGTGACGCTGTAACTGAACCCTCCTGTTCTCTGAGGAAAAGACAACCAACACAGCAGCACTCAGCCGAGAACTTGTGAGCACCACACCCAATGGACATCTCTCAACTTGGACCACCTCCAGTTCCGCCGCTAGTAGACATGATGTTCCACATCCCTAGGAACCAGTTTATGATGGCAGAGGTCAGAACGGCAAAGTCCCCATCCTGTCATGCAACCCAGCAGGCATCACACCTGACCCCAGTCAGGCCCTGATTTTCCCATTCTCGGGTGGTTCTAGGAGGTACTACATCTGCGATGATGCTCTAATGTCTATTTTTATTTTTCAGGACGTTTTCTTACCATTGAAGTTGACAGCTCTGATGTAGTTGAGCAGTGACCGTCCTTCCACAGGGTCCATGTTGCTGCAGACTCCGGAGCTCCCTGGACACAGATTCTGGTGCATGTTGTGCAGAGCATGAGCAACTGCGTAGACCGCATCAATCACAAACTGCACTTTCCCCTCCTGCTCATAGGACGAGTCTCGACCAATCCTCTCCTCACCTGCAGGGACACACATGATGTCACATGACATCCCAAATAACCGTGATGGTTTCTGTCTGTTTGTCCCACATCAAACCCAGGCACTGCCCCCTAAGGTGTGGCCCTACCTGTACATTTCTTCTTCTCGGGGTCCAGTTTGATTCCAGGTCGGGTCAGTTTACACCTGAAGTCATCCTCCCAGAACTCAGCAAACCAGATGTTCCTGCGGTTGTTCTCCAGAGAACGAGACATGAAGTACTGATCGAAGCCTGAAGAGCAAACATACAATAACAAAGACAGAAACACACACACATACAGTAACACACATGCACAAAGTTTTTACCGTCTATTGAAGCCCGTTTCTGCAGGATGGTGACGGCGCCTTCAGCAACATCTTCTAGTTCTGTGATTGGTGAACTTTTTGCTCCCCAGCTGTCTGACCCCACAAACAGGAAGTGACCCGTCAGGTTAGCACGCTTGGCTGCCTCAAGTACGCGCCTACAAGGAAGAGAAGGGAGGAGTCATATAACCTGATTGTGCTGAGACTGATCTGATCTCGAGTCACTTTGTTGTTCATGTGAAGTTTGTGTTTTTACTTGATGTCGTCCTCATTGGCGAAGATGATCACTCCTCTGGCGTTACTTGTCTCCATCAGGCGTCTGATGATCTTATCGAACTCTCCAGCTGTCGGCTCGCGAGGAATCTTCACCGACTGAGCAATACACACCCCACCTGAGAGAGAGGGATGGGTTTGCTGAGAGACAGACAGGTAACCCCCCACCTGGGAGAGAGAGACAGGTTTTTCCTGCTGTAGCTTGGCAGCTGTGCAGGAAGATGACATCATGACTCTTAATTTGATTGGCTTAACCTTTTAAAATCTTGAACCAGGTAAATCAATTGTTTGGCAGGTGAGGAACCATGGATCTGTCATTACCACAGAACGGAGGAGACCAGAACCCTGA
This sequence comes from Toxotes lorentzi, assembly GCA_037833715.1. NCBI lineage: Eukaryota > Metazoa > Chordata > Actinopteri > Toxotidae > Toxotes > Toxotes lorentzi. The sequence goes on from JBBMJY010000012.1 coordinate 25,326,391, forward strand.
CATACCGGCCTCTCTCGAGATCTGCATGAAGGCGTCGACTCCGCTCTCTCCGTAGTTTCCCTCAGAGGCCAATGTGGAGACGTAGTTCCAGCCCAGAGCTTTGACAATGTCCAACATGGCCTGAGCCTGGTACGAGTCCGGAGGAACCACCCGAGAGAAGAAGTCATATCGGTTATTATCACTGAGCTCCGGGGCTGTGGACGCATAACTCACCTGAGGGATCTGAGATACAGATCAATAATCAGTCATCAGAAAATATATTGTAAACAGGTTATGATCAGAAGAGAAGAATCTTTTGAATTAATGTTGAAATCACATATTAGGTGTGTTGGTCTGGTTCAGTTCTTTCAGGCTGGTTAAACCATACACCTGAGCAGAGGCCACCTGAAGGTAAACTCTGAGTCTCAGTCGGCTCAGTCTGTGATGTGATATCTCAGAATCTGTCTGTCCTTCAGTCAAAAACGACATTCACACTGTACTACTGCTGCTACCTTTTCAAAACATATTGTTACTCTGTAAATACATTTCCAGGTCAAGCAATTTTCATATCTATATCTATATTTTTTTTCATATATTTCTTACACACTTTATATTTCATATTGTAGTAAAATTTATTTAGCTGGTTTTGTTTAGATTGTTTACTTTATTTACTATTGTATGCACATTGCAGAGAGAGAGAAACAACATTTTGATTGTATGTCTGACATATGGTGAAATTGACAATAAAAATCCTTCGAAAATCAGGGCAAATTAAACACATACACTCCACTGGTCAAACTGGAAGCATTGGTGGAGCGCGCGTGTGCACGCGCACACACACACACACACACACACACACACACACACACACACACACACACACACACAAAGCAGGATTAATATTGCGTAACAACCTGAATGTGTGCCAGAGCTTCAATAGACTGAACAACAATCACATTAACACACAAGACTGTGTATGTGTGTGTATGTGTGTGCAGATTAGAGAAGGACTCCACATTAACAAGCTCCTAAAAGCAGACCCCATTATGACCGTCCTCTTCATCATCATCATCATCATCATCAGAGAGATGCTTCAGTGGAGCGAACCAAAGCTGAACATCAGCAGCTGCTCTGAGTTCAGACTCAGCTGTGACATCACACCTGGCTCACTCAGCGATTGGTTAGCTGTGTGCAGGTGAGAAAGTGAGCAGGTATTTGTATCTGTCAGTTATGGTGCGACCAGCTGAGGGGACACTGTGAACATCTTCAGCAGAGACTGTGAACAAATGAACATTCAGCAAATATTCGTCCTGTGGGACGTCTCCAACCGACGTTCCACAGGACGTGCCTCGTTTGTTCACAAGTCCCGGCCTCCTCATTTACATAAAGAGATTGAAAATCCATACAACACGTCAAGATCCAGATTATCAGAGGAGGGTCCAGGTGTGAGTGTGTTTTACAATGATCAGGGGAATATCATTTGTTATAGGTGTCACAAACACAAGGACAGGTGAGTCTGATCCAGAGTCAGATCCAGGTCCAATCCCTGACTGTGACCTTCTCTGACTGGTTAGAAGGGTGAGGCTCTGCAGTCCTGCAAGTGGATTCACAGACTCCTCTGACCTTTGACGCTCTGACTCCCTGACCTCTGACTCTCTGACCTCTGACCCTCTGACCTTGGACCCTCTGACCTCTGAACCTCTGACCTGTTCAGAAACCCTTTGATGATGTTTATTGTTTTATCTTCATGGAGCCTGGTGCTAGTTCATCTATGATGTCATTTGTAGTTACATCTTCATTTCATCATACAGTGACATACGTCACCTGTGGTGTATCTGATCATGTGATGATGTCATACAGACAATGATCACCTGAACGGCCCTTGACCTGTGATGTCAGTCTTTTTTCAGAACACAGTTTTACAGTTTTGGAGATTTGGACCAAAACTGGACCCAATGCTGACAGATTGATCAGTATCTGTATTGACTGGAAGTGATCAGTTATCAGATAGTGGTGAAAATATTCCCATGATGCATTTCTGACCCTGAGTGTTTCTGCTGTTTTTTAACAAACCTTGGTTATAATAATGTAATAATCTCTTGAAAACACACACACACACACTCACGGTCATTAAAAGCTTTCATTAGAGACAGTCAGTCATCCAGACACAAACTGTCTGTTTAAAACATTAATCCACCAACCAGACTGTTTCATCCACTTCATCCATCTGTACCTGTCTCTCTGTTAACTTGTCTGTCTGTCTGCCTGTTAACCTCCTTGTCTGTCCGTCTCTCTGCATTTACACAGCATATTCTGGTCTTATCGACCAAATCACATTCATTAATACACACTTCACTAAAATTCTTCTTGAGTCTGCAGACCGAGGGGGGCCCTGCCTCCGCAGCCATCGAACTTTCCAACACCTCACTCAGTGGCAGGGGCTCGTCTGTCTCTCTGTCTGCCAGTTGTTTTACATTGGCTCAGATCAGTGGTCTGATAAACACATACTAACTTTATTAATGTGTCTCAGTGACACTGCTGTAGTTTAAAGAAAAACGCTGATGATTTGGATCTGAACCTTGAAGATGGACATTTGATCATTCAAATGCCACCCAACATGGCGGCAACCAACTGTAAACCAACCAGCAACCTGATGTTTCCTGCACATTACCTGTAGGTTACCTGTATATTTACAGGTGTATTATTACCTCAAACAGGCGCAGGATGTTGGCCACCATGATCGACACAGAGCTGGCCGATGCTCCGATCACTCCCACCACCCTCTCTGGTTTGCGGATGATGGGTGGCTCTCCGTTGGAGCAGCGAATGTCAGACGTGTCTTTCTGGATCAGTGCCTGGACAAAGGTAAGCGACTGCTCCAGGGCGTAGGTGTCTCTGGAGCAGGTGTCCAGGATCCGGGCCCCAAGCGTGATGTTGGGCAGCAAATCAGGGTCACTGTTGATCTGGTCCAGAGCGTACAACATGGCCTCCATACGATGGATCCCCTTCTCCTTCTTTAGCTCCCCGCAGGGAAGGCCATGGGGGCCGCGGGCGTGGATGGGGAACAGCCCCCCCAGAGTGATGTCACCAGGTATTTTTATGGAGTGGGGGTGGAAATGCTGGTGGGAAGCGCTCACCTGGATCACCTGTCCACCAATCCAGACCCCAAGAGACAGCATGAGGCGGGGCCACAGGGATGACTGATGGAGTCTTCGTCCAATCCAGAGTGAGATATGGTGTTGATGATGATGATGATTAAGGTGGTCTAGGGGGGAGTGGGTGGGGCTTGATGATGCCATGCTGCAGATATATTCAGCTGAGAGTTTTCATCCTGCTGTGAACACCTAAGGACATAGCAATCAATCAATAAATCAATCAGTCACTCAGTTTGATTTCAGTGCATCAGACTGACAGATTTTATACTTTCTTAATGATGATCAATAATCATCTGTGTGATCTGGATCAGGTGTGTGTACAGGTGTGTGTACAGGTGTGTCATGTGTTTCCATCAGTGAGTGGAAGCACAGTTCATCTGATCTCGTGTGTCTCTCCCATCAGGTGAAGGACGCCATCTCTCCGTCCATCCCATGATCCATAAAACAGACATCTCACATCAGATCTGATGTTTCGAGAAGATGCTCAGTCGAGTTCAGTAACCTGAGCGAAATTACGACTTCATGTGTAACCTATTTTTAGGCTTTTACCACAAAAATAATTTACTGTCATAACAAAACAACAAACTGTTTCCTCCTTGAACACCTGCCAATTAAATGTTCACTCATAATATTTCTTTGCTGATGGAATGAATGTGCAGTCCTCCCTAATTTAAAGGCCAAAGGTGTCCAAATGATTCTGTGCTCATCATCCTTCTGCAGTGATCAGAGCTCTGTGAATGAGCAGGAAAGTTCCTGCAGTTCCTGAGCACTTTGTTTGTTCTTTACTGGGCTCGTTAGTCAAAGACTGTTTTCATGTTTTATCTCTAAAGTTACCAACCAGGTCGGCAGGAGAAACAAAGGGGAGACGTTGAAATCATAAAACGTCTGGATCTGAACTGGCGATCAGTGAATCCGTTCGTGTGGTCTGAGGTTATACGATCCCAGTCTAACCAGTCTGTAAACTGCAGACAGACACAGAGACCACTGGTGATTAAAGACATTATTGTAACTGTCCTCGGGCTCAGAGGTAAGAGTCAGATATTTGGGACTGATGTTTTTATTTCATTGTGTAAAATGATTTTATGTTTGTATTTCAGGGATTAAACAAAAAAATCTTCAGAAAGTTAAAGACGATGCTCCATATCAGGGCATGAGCACACTGGCCTGCCATAGGTTTCCTGTTAGAGAAGTGGAGACAGGTCAGACAGGTGACATAAGAGGTGGACAGTGTGTGCATGCCCTCAGCCCTGGATGACTAAACTACTAAAATTAGGAGATTTCAGCAGAACCCTGTGTTTAACCAAGCTGTTATACATTAAGCATCAATCTACAATATATGAAAATACACAAGACCAACAGCTTTTCTATTGCCAGGTCACTTTTATGTAATTTAAATGCTCTTTTCAATCTATGAAATACAACAGAAACGTTTTGTGAGTGCTGTGCGTCACAGGTACGAACACTGTGAAACAGAACATGCAGGAAAAAGCTGTGCAGAACAGAAAGTGAAGGCAGTTTTAGGTTTTTCTTTTTCATCATGTCTTCATGCACCTGATATACATGACTTCAAAACAGTCAATAATTATTACAAATTAATCTGCAGATTACTTTCTGGATTAGTCCGTTTATTGTTTAGTCTATAAAACATCTTTCTATAGTCTATAAAACAGTTCGAAGTCAGTCGGGACGTCAGGACGGAGGAGGTTTGACTGATGGACGATTTCAATCAATACGTTTAAAAACATTCATTCATTTTCTGCTCATTCACTAATTCACTGATTCAAACAGTCCACAGGGAGACAGGAGCCATCATGATGATCAATCAATCAATCAATTATCAGTCAGTTTCAATAAAAAGCTGCTTGGCTATTAGTCAAAGGAATAATTCATTCAGTTCACTGTCACATCATCATGTGTGAGAGTATGGTTTTTAAACCGGAGCTGAGCTGGTCTCAGTGGTTCAGCTGGGATTCTCGCTGTTTGAACTGGTTTCATTACGTGACTTCAATCACTTTAGTCACCTCGTTCGATTTGTTTCTCAGAGAAGCCGAACACTACTCACCGGAGCGGTTTCCCGTCTCCTCCCGGTCTACAGTTACGCAGAGCGCCGCCGGTCTGCTGCGGTGGGCCCGCCGGTAAACTCTCCGCTGTCCCGGTGAGTCCGTTAGACGTGAAGCTCCAGTTCCCCTCCTGCTGCTCCTCCAATCAACGCAGGGCTGAGGACCTGTCTCTCTCTCTGCCTGTCTAATTAAAACATGCACATTAACGTTCAGCCGCGTGTGTTTTTGTTTGTCTATCTTTGTGAGGACATGGTGGTTTAAACATTCAGCCTGTGCCAGTTTGATGAATGATTAACCTTCAACTCAAACTGTTCCAGGATCAGTGTCTGATGTCCAGATGTTTTACACCCTCAGGTCAGTGTGAAGACAGACTGTCTGTGAAGTCCTGTGTCTGTCGGAGATGTCCAGAGTCCACAGGCTTCAGCTCTGACTCAGGTCAGTCTCATATTATCTTCATGCTGACTGTAGATCAGCCAGCAGGAGGAATCACGACACATAACGTCCCCTCTGTCCGTGGACATTAAAAACACAACAACCCATCCTTTACATACGCTGGAGGTTGGGGCAGGTGTGAGAGGTGAAGAAATATTGTTCTGTTGAACTGAAAGAACAGAGAACTGATCCACAGCAGGTCCAGACCGAGACACTGAGCAGGTGTGTGAACAGAATTCACCTGCAGACCTCGACTGCCTGAGAGTGATTCACGTTTCATAAGGTTGAGAAGTGAGACAGAACTTGTTCCTGAATGTTTGTGCCCATATGAACTGAACCGACAGAACCAACTCAGCTGCTTTTCATTCTGAGACTCATGTAAAAACCTTCCTCACATTTGTATGAAATAATTCAGTTCTTCTGTTGCAGCTTTCTCAGTTTTACTTATGTAATCAGCCACAATATAACCTGTCTACCTGTACAACACCTGTGTGAGTGCAGAGCCTTTAAACTATAAGAATAATATTTTATCATCTGATCATGTTTTTAAGATCAAACCTCTGATAATTAGAAGCACAGAGTAACATCAATCAGAGCAGGTGTCATTTCATTTATTTTATATATTTACATTTATACATTTCATTCATTTAACAGTTTAATTTAAATGACCAGTCTTTAAAATTAAGTGCATCTAGTGGTGAGGTTGCAGATTGCAGCTGACTGACTCCCCCTCGTGTAGGAGAACAGATGCTCTGTGAAAGAGGACCCCTCCCTCTGCAGGAATGAAGGCTCGCTCTTAACTAAGAAACGTGATTATACACGGAAACACAGTTATGAATATTCTGCTCCATTTCTGCCCGTAGATCCTCCTGAATCCTCAAACACTGGCCCTTCAAACTTCACTTCAAGATGAATTAAACAAAACACTCAACTCAGCCTCTGAGTGGCCAGTGACCAATCAGCAGCAGGCATCTGGCTGGTTGGAAGCTGATTGGTCGTGTGTTCGGGGCCGTTTGCTCTGTGGCTGCTCTGATTTGTCAGCGTCTCTGAACCCGTCTGAGGTAATCTGGTATGGGACGGTTGTGTCCGTGTGACCAGGAGATTTAAACACGGCTGCCAGTCGCTGTGACCCCACCCACTGTAGGAGGAGTCTGATAGTGGGGGCGTGGCCCCAGCTCTCCCCAAGGGCGGGGACGAGCTGCCATTGGCTACCTCGCAGCCGTGTGGTCATCTGGTTGGTGATAACCACAGCAACGTGGTATCTGCTCGCCATGGCAACTAGCTGCTGTGCGAGGCCCTGGAGGAGGCGTGTCCTCTGCAACATGTCATCAAATCGTCTGAACGGAAATGCCACGCTGTCAATCACCAGGAGGCGGGCCCTCGGGTGGTCCGAGAAGAAGTCCGGCAGCAGGTGGAGCTCGGCCAGCAGTTCCACGTAGTCATGGCAACGCACCTACGGAACAGCCACTCAGAATCAGTTTCATTGATACTACATTGTGACTTCGTTTATCGTGACGACCTATCATCATTACCAGGAAAATGTTGGACAGGATGCTCTCCACAGTGAAGGTCGTCATGGCGACACGCTGCTCGTCGTCTTCGACCAGTAAAGAGCAGTGTCTAACGGTGGCAGCCGCCACGTCGATGACTCTCTCCAGCAGAAAGCTGCCCTCAGTGTCAATGTAGATCACCTGACCTCCGACCCCCCCAAAACACTGAGGCACCTGGACGTCTACTGCCAGCTGCAGGCTGACCATCAACACACAGGTCACATTATTACTGACATCATCAAAATACAGGTCACATGATCACATTAGCGGGCTCTCCCTGCAGACATCACACCTGGGGGCCAATGACAAAAGAGCAAAGTCTCTTTGTTCCTCTGAAACAATTTCAGATTTATTTGAGATTTTCTGGTGCTGATGTATTAATGTGAAATGAGACACTGAGCTGAACCAGTTCTGATATAAAAAAAAAACCACGAAGGTCCACAGTCTGATGTTACAAAACATTAATCAACAAAAATCTATTTTATTCTGTCAGAAGAAAATAAAACAGATGACGGCAGGAATGAGCAGCCGAAAACAGAAAAGACGCCAAATTGTTCAAACTGGCCTGAGGTGAGTTTTGAATGCTCTGACCTTTATTTTAACATAACACGTTTAAAAGTGAGACATCAGCACAGTGACGGAGGATCGATCACTTCCACCAGCAGAACTAGATAACGTGTTTCATTATCCAAGTTGTGTCCATTGTCTTTCCAACCCAGTTTAGATGAGACCACGCCCACTTCCTAACCTTAACCCAGCCACAACCTTCACCCCATCTGACTCTGACCTGTGTGTGTGTGTGTACATGCACATGTGTGTCTGACCACAGTTGTGTTTTTCCGACTCCTGGAGCTCCACAGATTTCTGTAGTTTTCCCAACAGGAAGTCCTCCTCCGAGAGCAGCGTCCAGCTGAGAGGAGAAGGTCACGATGCTCTTCATCTCCTCCTCCTTCTGCAGGAGCTCTAGAGCTGTCAGAGAGGCCGACACCACTCCTCTGCCTTCATCTTTCCTCACCGCTTGCAGCACCTCCAGCGCCTCCTGCTGAGACAGACCAGCCTCTGCAACACGAAACATCGCGTTATGTTCAACTGACTGTTGACTGACTGTCACTTTAGTCACTACCTAAAGTGACTCTGAAGTTCATGTAAACTCCACAGGAACAGGTAAACGTTTATCAGACCAGATCAGATTTAGAGCTGTTCTGAATTCTCACAATTTCTAACATAAGTGTTGTACAGAGTAAAAATAATTGGTCAAAACTGAGATGATCTGTGTTCACAGTCCATAATAAGTCAGAAACCTAAAACCTGGTGTGACTGGATTTCTGAGAAGTACAAGACGTTAAAACGGACTTATTTTGAATGGAGTTTGGTGGGCGTGAGGGTGAACAGAACGGCTACCTTTGCTGAGTTGTAGCGGTTTGAGGTGCAGCAAGTCTGCAGTGAACTGGAAACCAGCGCTGACCAGTTTAACCTTCACACTGGGACTCAGAGACAAACTGGAGACCGCCCTCTGCATCTTCACTACTAACTGTTAACTTCAACTTTTCTAAAGATGCCGCCTTTGAAGGTATCCCAGCATGCTTTTCGCCGCAGAACGCAGCCAAAACGCTGAAAAACACACAAAGTTCCGGTTTGGTTTTTCAAATTAAGAGTTTCATTTGCGTTTGGCTTCAGTCATATAATGTCTTCCAGTCATATCCACGGTTTAAATAACATTTGACAAAATGTCTTTTTCCTTTGTAATGAAGTCTGCATCTGAAATTGAATTCCGAATAGAGAAGTTTTAAAGTATAATAACAATATATTCAGTTTCTCTTCACTGTCGGAAAAGATGAATCAATCATCAGTAACAGTGGTAAATAAAAGTAATTTTTAATTTAAGCGTTTTTAAAATCCCATCTTAATACAGAGAATAAATGGATTTAAATGAAGGGTTTTTTTTCCCCTGTAAATCAACACGTTCTGATAAAATGAACACAAGTAAACACAAACAACAATGATAACAACTTTGGCTTTATTTTAAGTGTAACTCAAACCAAACACTTCCCCCAAGCTGTTTTTTCTCCGTGTTTCTCTGCAGCTCTCATGGTTTTATTTTGAAGGTATAACCAGCTGATTTTCGTCATGTCCATGTCTCTGTGTTTCGTCATTGATGCGCGACAGAAAAGCTGCACGTGAGATCGAGCGGAGGCTGTTTTAATAAAAGTGTTTTGAGCTGAAACTGAAGGTGAGCTTTAAAAAAAAATCATTTATTTACACAGAAATACGGAGGAGAAGCGTTTTAATGTTAAAGAAGGAAATCCGGAATTAATGGTAACGAAGCTGATCAGAAGACATGGATGCACACACTTTTATTTTCAGAGTCATTAAATCAGCACAGTTTCCTTTGGATCAGGACACTGAGCGGTTTGCCCTCTGTCCACTCTGAGACGTTCAGTTCAGTCCTGTGGTCTGCAGAGTAAACTGACCTGAGGTCTGTTAAACTGATGTAAACAGCAGCACAGATGCGTGTTAACTACGGAAGATTTAATCCAGTGTTTGATTCTTTGTTTTTCAGACAGCACCACTGTCCACATACTTTTGTCAGCCTGTCATCATTGTGTTTTCACAGTGATCAGAGAGCTGAGAGATGGAGAGAAGAGAGGAAGAGGAGGAGACTGCAGCTCCGAAAGAGGAAGATGAAGACGAGGAAGGAACAGCTGAAGGCAGAGGTGATGATGATGAGACTGGAGATACTCCTGCGATGAAGAGGAAGACCAAACAAAAAGGTGCTGGATTGATTTCTCATTCAGACCGGAAGTGTGTTCCAGGTATCATCTACCTGGGTCACATTCCTCCAAGGCTCCGTCCCAAACACCTGAGGAACCTTCTGTCGGTTTTCGGAGAGATCGGACGAATATTTCTACAACCTGAAGGTAAAATCTGTACAAACACAAATATGTTCACACGTATACAGCTGTGTGCAAAGTTTGGGCTCGTTCCATGTTGGTGTTTGAAGGTGAAAGATGTGAATCCACAGCAAAGAGGTGATAAAAGGAGTCAGACTTTAAACGTTAACGCTCTGTGACTTTTGATTTCAGCATCTTAACACAGAGAAAAATATTGTGATTGTGGTGTGAAGATTTGGCCCCGTACGGAGTCACAGGAAACACTTTTTGTAGCAGCTCAGAGTCTTTCTGTTCCTGATGATCACCTCAGGTTCTCAGATAGTTTAGCCGCTCACGCAGCAGATTTAAGATCCACCCACAGGTTTTCAGCCACAGCGACCAGAGGCCATGGTGAAGCCTTCCAAAAATAACTGTATGTTGAAAAGGAGTATTTTAACTTCTGTTTGAATTTAGAAGTAAACGTTTACAGCTCATCCAGGCCTTCAAAGTCGCAGTGTTTATTGTCATATAAGGAAACATGTTTTCCTGTACAATGAAATTCTTCCTTGACGGTCCACACCGAATGCCAAACAATACACACAATATAAATATATAATAAATTGTATAGTGTGCATGCGTCACTACGTGTGTAGCCTGTTATAGTAGCCCCTGATTTTCTTTCCACTATTTTCTACTTTTTCTTATCTTTTTGGGACTTTTTGTTATTTTTCTTTAATACGTTGGATTTTTAAAATTTTTTATTTCTTATTCTTATTTATTTTAAATAAATAAGAATTTCCCTACGGGGATTAATGACGTGTTTCTGCTTCTGAAATTCTAAAACACTATAGACTTTAGACTACTATATATTCTAAACCGTATAAAATAAAATGAGATAAATAATACAATTTTTGAAGCAGCATGATCAGCTGTATGAGCAACAGAGAGCAATGACTGTGCAATTGTGCAAACTGAGAATGTAAACAAGTATAGTTACATGAGGTAGTCTGTGATTGTAGGTTCCTGTCAGCTGTTTAGGAGTCTGATGGCAGTTGGGAAGAAAGAATTCCTTAGTCTGGAAGTCCTGCATTTCACACGAGGTGTGAACAGTCCGTGCTGGGCGTGGGTGGGGTCCTTAAGGATGGAGGCAGCTCTCCTGTGGACTCTGCGGTGGTAGATGCCCTGCAGAGAGAACAGTGGAGTCCTCTGATCTTCCCCACTCTCTGCAGGTGTTTGCGGTCCACAACAGTAGTGCTGCTGTACCACGCGGTGATGCAGCTGGTCAAGATGCTCTCGACAACGCAGCTGTAGAAGTTGCTGAGGATCTTAAGCGAAATGCCAAACTTCCTCAGCCTCCTCAGGAAGTACAGCTGCTGTTGGGCCTTCTTGACCAGCTGTGTGGTATTGAGTGTCCAGGTGAGGTCCTCACTGATGTGGATGCCCAGGTATTTGAAGCTGCTCATCCTCTCCACTTCAAGCTCCCGGATGAACAGTGGCTGATGAGGTCTCCTTTAAATATTTATTTAATATATAATCTGTTATATGTATGCAGTCCCCTCCAAAAGTATTAGGACAGCAAGGCCAATGTCTCTTATTTTTTTATTAGTTTTTTTCACTGATCCAAATATAAATACCTGGAAATAAAAAGCTGAAATGCTGCTCTGTTGTCTCATATTCATCTTTAATGTCAAAACCCAAATATTTTCAGTGCACAGCAAAAATAAAGACATTGGCCTTGCTGTCCCAATACTTTTGGAGGGGACTGTATATACATATATATACCACCAGAAAATGGTTTGAGTTTGAGTGAGCACTGAGAAGGAATTGGTGACACACAAATTAAAAACTGTGATAATCAGCCTTTCAAATGTGAAGTTTACGAGCACATGCACAAATCGAGCTGCCTGTTAACAACACAGGGAAATGGGCTAACGATTCTGAGTGTGTCAGAACAACCTGCAAGGAGACAGTCCATTTACATGCTAAGTGGCAAATGTGAGGCTACTGCCACGTCTGAGGTTGATGAATGAGGCTAGTTTGCCTGCTGAGTTGCGAGACTTTGAGCAATGATCTCTTCTTAATTTCTCTGTTGCTACTAGAATTATTATTTATTTCAGTGTAATCTTTCTTCCTCTTTCCTTTTTCCTGACGTGTTGATCTCTCAGACCATCAGGTGAGGAGGAGAAAGAGGAAGTCTGGTTTGAGGAGGTGTGACTTTACTGAAGGATGGGTGGAATTCAGAGATAAACGAGTGGCAAAGAGAGTGGCGGCGTCTCTCCACAACACACCGATGGGAACCAGGAAACGCCAGCGCTTCTCCTCAGACCTCTGGTGCATCAAGGTACAGTCTTCCCGACAACTCTCTGAGTTAGTTTATTTCATTAATTCAGGTGAGGGAGGACCCTCACTCTGTAAAACTTTAACACTTCGAACCACTGTAAGACCAAAACTACCTGTCTGTCTGTTTCCCTGTCTGTTGTACTGCTACAGCCGGTTCAAAAACCACAGCAGAGAACTGAAGGTGACATAAGGAAATAAAAAAAAGAAAAGAAAAACATTGTTTGTGTTTGTTACTGAAACAAACACAAACAACTAAAAATGTCAAAATATTCTGAGACACCGGCCAAAGATCTGGGCTGTCCCAGTACCTGTACAGGTTCCAGCAGGCTCACCCATCTGTCTCTACCTGTCTGTAGTACCTGCACAGGTTCCAGTGGACTCACCTGAGTGAGCGGCTGGCCTATGAGCAGACGGTTCTGCAGCAGAGACTCAGGACTGAAGTTTCTCAAGCAAAGAGAGAAACAAACTTTTACCTGAACAGTGTGGAGAAGAGCACTCACCTGGATAACCTGAGGAGGAAGAGACAGCGACATGGACAGCAGGTAAACTCTAAATTATACGTTCACTTACCTGCATCTACCTGCATCTTCAATACAGGTTGAGTCACACCTGTAGATACTGTACAGGTGGAGACACTTAAGTGTTTGTTGTCATCAGGTGGACGAGAAGACGTGGGACTTCACTCAGCGTCAGACAGAGGATGAGATCCAGAGGAAGAAGAAGAAGAGCGTCGCCGTTACCGAGAAGCACCTGGACAAGGCCCGCCTCCTACAGCAGAAGAGCCAATCAAACGTCTCCCTGCTGACTAAGATTTTCAACTCCAACCAATCAGAGGGACAGTAGGGAGATGGCTGATTGGCTGTTGGACAGGAGTGTTTCCATAGAATCATAAGTAGACTGTGAAGAACTGTGCTGACACAACCACCTTGACCAGCCAATCACAGACCAGTCAGAGATAAGCACAGAGCTGTCAGGGCAGCCGGCGGATCTGATCGACTGATTGATCCGATTGGAGTTTACCGTTGTTTGAATGAGCAGATTTTCTTCTACTTCAGACCTGTTCATGTTTTCAGAATTCTAACGATGGCTTAATGAGCTCTTTAAGTCTTTAATGAGTTTTTTTTAAACGGGTTCAGTGTGGAGTCTAATTACTGCAGATAAACATGTTTAAAGGAGCAACATCAAATTTTATTGATCTGAACAAAAACTGAAAAACTACAACTACATATTATAACACGTGATAACACCTGACATGTTATGTCAGGTGTTGACATAACATGTTATTGGCCTTCACAGGGCAGATGTGACTCAGTTTAAGCTTCAGGGCTCCTTTTCAATCAGATGCAGTTTGAACTGGCAAATACAAAAATAAAATGTTTGAAAAAAAAGAGTTGTTAATGTAATGAACACACATTAAACAGTTTCTCTGTTTTTAACATTTATTGAACGATCTGCATGTTTGTAACCGCCTCGTCTAATGTTCATGGTTAGAAAACTAAAACCCCAGATTAACCTTAGGAACAGACTAACGGTGTTTGGGGTTAAAGAAAATGTGTGACTGAACCATTTACATACGTGTCAGAAACATGTGTAAACTATGATGAGCAGAAGTTACTTCAGGCCTTCAGGCCTCCTTGCTTCAACATCAGGACAAAACAACTGGCAGAAAATATCTTTATAAAAAGTGAAAGCTTCAACAGGCCTGAGGACAAAAAAAACACAATGTAGACTACGACTCCCAGGGTGCATTTCAGTAACAAACAGCCAATCAGAGAGCATGGACCCTCTGGAAATCTGCTCCTCTGTCATCAGGTCAAAACTGGTGAGATGATAAGAAAACAAAATACACAACTGTCTTTCTCTCCATGTTTGTTTCCCTGTCTACCTGTCACACTCTGTCTGTCTCTTGATGTCTGTCTCTCTTTCCCTACCTGTCACTCCCTGTCTGTTTACCTGTCTGTCTCTCTGCTGATGTGTATCCCTGACCACCTGTCTCTCCCCCTGTCTGTGACCGATGAACTCGGACCTCTCCAGTCCATCCGGGACTCTGGTATACTCCAGGTGTGCCTGGTAGAAGCTGCTGCTGTAATTCAGGCTGGATCTGATGTAGTCCAGGTAGTCTGGAGCTCCGGGACAGACCACGTTATCAGCCAGAACCACCGACCCCTGGGCCAGCAGACTACAGTCCTGCAGGGGTTGGGGGTGTAAGTTAAAGGTCAGAGGTCAGGGCACACAGTGGGTTTAGGGGTCAAAGGTCATTACCTCCAGCAGTCTGATGTCCGGCAAGTAGCGGTCCTTCCAGTGGTCGAGGAAAATGAAGTCAAAAGAATGGATCCCGAACATGTTGGCCATCTTGGGAATGAGGTCAGTTGAGAGCCCTTCCAGCACACACACCTGACAGAGTGACATCAATAATCAGATCCATAACAACTCAAATCTAAAACTGATTCACTGTGTGCAGCCTTCGTCCCTCAAGAAATCAAACATTGCTTTAACTGTTTTCATGGTGAATGTTTCTCTGTGTGGGCAGTCTTCTTCTGAACTGGGGGGAGTCAGGGGGTGTTAGAACTGTCCTGAGCCCAGACAGTTCTTACAACCCAGCCTGTCACCTCTAAGGACAGCGTTCATTCTCCGGCACCCCTGGGAGAGAGAGAGAGGCAATACTTCAGGTTTTGAAGGCAGGACCTTGGAAATGTGTGTCCTCCCATTCAGGATTTTAGTGGCCCACCACAAGATGAGGATCCATGGGCAGGTGGATCGTCACATTGTTCGTATTTTCCAGGAGGAGCAGGCTCCAGCCAGATGTCCATGGAGGTCCTAGGTATGTGGTTGGACTCCAAGACAGGAAGACTTTCCTCCTGGCTGTGAAGACAGACAGCACTGAGGCAGCAGATGACACCCCCCTCCTCCCCAGATAATGGTAAAGATAGGTAAGTACAACTGCTTAGTCCAACTGCAGCTAGTTTCTGTGTCTCCAGGAAACAGCTCACTGTTCTGTCCTGATCCAAATCCACATCAGAGGCCCACGGCCTTCTGTACGCCTCCCCTTGCTTCATCCCCCTGAACCACTCCTTCAGAGAGATCAGGTGGAACAGGTCAGCCTCATCTTGGTAGCTCCTAATTCACTGCAGATGATCTGGTTCTCAGGGATCACATACCTATTTCAAGGACAACCTGGGGGCCCCCTTCACAGCAGGAGCTGCTGTCCCTGGTCCACAGAACTCTTCCATCTTTTCTCCATGACCAGTATCTTGGCCCGCTTAGGGATCCAGTTTCCGGACCTGGACCTCTTCAGATCGGTCATTGTCTTCCAGTCCCTGGGGAGTTTTTACGATTCCAGACCAGTGGAGTCACTTTCTCCATGAAATGTTGAAGGTTCCCTTCAGCTGGAATGACTCTGTGTTCTTGTTGGTTAGAACTCATTTAGAACCGCATGTCCTCTCTGCGCCCTATTAGGTAAAACCGAGTGACTGTCCACCTGTTTGATACCTGGGCCTACACCTACCTGAACTGTGATAGTGGTTAATTCCTGGGTCATGCTCAGAGTTCATGTTTGTTGGTTTAGATTTATCTGAGAATGTGTGATTGATGATGACCTTTGACCTCTAACCTTGTCCTGCAGTCCTGCATGTTCAATGACCTGTCGTGCCACATGAGCGTACTTGGGGTTCATCTCCACGGTAATCAGCCTTGTTGCCGGGGGCAACAGTCTGGTGATGCGGACAGCAGAGTATCCGCAGTACGTCCCCAGCTCCAGCACTGTGGTCGGAGACCTTTCCATGACAACAGAGTCCAAGATGGCTCCTGGGAGACAGAGTCACACGTGATTAACAGAATACACAAATCCATATGCAGGTTTGTATGTATGTATGTATGTATGTATATTTGTGTTTGTGTGTGAGTGTACCTTTCTCGTCTCCTACATTCATCGCCCACTCTGTGTGTTTACAGAAGTGATCGATGGCAGTAATGACGCTTTCCGGATCTCCTTTCACTGCATTTATACTGACGGCCTGCAGGAGGCGCTGAGATAGACGAGTCAAAGAGAAAGATGGGTGAAAGAGAGACAGTCAAGAGAACAGACAGACAGGCGAACAGACGGGCATTCAGAGCTCACCTGAGGTCGTGTCGTTCGTGTCAGGAGGTCGAGGGTCATCTCCAGCACAATGTCGTACCAAAGCAAAGCCAGAGTGGAATTAGACCGAACCAACCGGGGGATCAGACAGCGACACAAAATGTACAGACCCACCAGGACCACTGATGCTGTGAGCACAGACATACTGAGACATAGACAGACAGAGAGAGAGACAGGTCAGAGAGACACCATCACCATGGCCCCTATCATCACTCACCTCCAGGAACAGAGTCTGTTACAGAGACCACCTGACACCACCTGACATCAACTTTAAAAATTACAGCAAGTTTTGGAATGTAAATACGAACTGAAGAGGACCTGGACCTGAAGAGACAGACAGGTGAGCAGAGAGACAGACAGTCATTACCTTTCAGCTTTATAACACAACAGAGGCTCATCAGGACCTTTTCTAACCTGGACAGGTGAGGGCAGAGTCTTTAACTGATAATTCACAATTATGCTGTGGGTTATTTAACTGTCTGCCTCTCAGGGAAACTGTCTGACCCTCTCTAAGGTTTTCCAGTTTGCGTCTTTGTATTTGTGGCAGTTGTAGTGTTGTAACAGTAGTGTTGGTAATAAATGTATAACTAAAAGTGAACTTCTTTGTATTTGTTGTGTTTGCATTTCAATCATTTGACCTTGAAACAAGATTAAAGATGTAAAGACGACTCGCTCAAAGAAATGATCCGGTTAATAACAGAAAGGCTCAGAGCTCGAACTAATCTCTCCTGTTTCCCTCGGTGAACTGAAACCACACTAACACATTCTCCATATGTTATGAACAATAATTATATAAAATTACCCTTCAGACCATCTGAGTTCACTTATTCTTCCATTGTGGTACTTTCAGTATTACAATATTACAGTATCAGTACCAGCTGTTGTTGTGAAGGTCTGTGTGTCCTCTGTAGTTTCCTTCGTCCTCCTCTCCTCCTTCAGTCCTCTTCCCCTCTTTTCTTCCAGCTGCCTGTCTGTGGTCCTGACCCTCCGATTTACCACAGCTGAAGTACAGTGTTGGCGTGCTGCTCATTTTAATCCTGGTTCAGCCAATCAGCTTCTTAATCCTCTGACTGTCTGTCCTCTGTGTCAGACTCCACTGAGACATGAATGCTGACTGAGAGCTCGTCCAGGAGGCAGTCAGCAGCTGAGACTGCTCAGATGCCATTTTTATAAACTGACCACAGATTAAAAATATAAGCCGTTTCTGTTTCACTTGTAAATATCAAAACTTAATGAAGAGAAACAACATATTGCAAACATGGTATTTAAATAAAGGTTGATTGGTTCGTATTTAAATAAAGGTTTAACTTTGAGTTAAAGTTTGATGTTTTTAATCTGAAATCATGTTCAGATGCTTCTGTTATTCTACATTTTCAAACATGACATTCACAGTTAAAGTGTATTATCACTAGATTGTTTTATATCCTCGCTCTGCTGAAACTGTTTATTCACCAGTTTGATGAAAATTCACGTTTCATGATTTTATTTACCGTTTTTCATGTTGTTGTAACTGAATTATTTAAAATAAATAAAGGCCCGGTGGTGGGCACGTGCCGGGGGCGTCCTGGAGTGACGTCAGTGACGGTGCGGTGGGTGTTTCCGTCAGGACGCACCGGAGGAGCTGAGCTGAGCGGAGCAGCAACATGGCAGCAGATTACTGGGAGTTGCAGAGACCCGAGATTCTGTCAGACTGAATCGAGCCAAAGATAACCCGGGACAGACCGGGATAAACCCTCCCGGTGAGTAAAAGTTACTGTGGAGCCTCGTGTGACCGGGAAACCGTTTTTAGAAAATTGACGGAACCGTTCAGGGAGCTACAGCCTCAGAGATTAACCCGCTCCGCCTCCGCTGCTATTTATAACACACCGAGGACATTCACTGCAGCAAATAGATTGGTCCCGTCCTCATACACCAATACAGAAACATGCAAGGAGAAAACGCACAGACTATAGACAGTATCATAGAAAGAACACAAAACATAGACAGTACCACAGAGAACAAACAGTGGCTGTTGGCTCCTGTTAGCTGTTGTTAGCTGTTAGCCTGTGGTTAAACAGAAACACTCATGTAGCTTGAATCATTGATGCTCAGTTGAATCAGCTGAGGTGATAGTGAGGCACCGTATCTGATGAACATCAGTGTCACTGAAATCAGATTCACCTTCTTTCAGCAGGTCAGGTGTAGTCCTAACAGCTTCTAACTCATCCTGTTTGTCTTTCTCACCTTTGAGACCAGGTACAGCAGGTGCCCTGTTGTCTGTCCCCGTCAATTGTCGTGTTTTTTTGTTGCATTGCGTTGCTACAATGTGGTGTTAAGCTTACCATAGTATTGTTTTTATTTATTAGCTTTATTTACATTTAGGTCTACTTAGTTTTATCTAGCGACTTACAAGTGAAGGGATGACACTAAAGCTTCAGGACGGTAGGAGACCTGTGTACTCAGAACTAAATCTATTCAGTAAGAACAGGAAAGAAGATCAGGTAAAGAAGTGCACCAAAAGTACACAGTAAGTTCTAGTAAGGCATGTTAGTTCGTTAGAGGTGTTAGGAGAGAAGGTGCTCTCGGACAAATTGAGTCTTCAAAAGATCCTTGAGGATGGAGAGGACACCCCTGCTCTGAAACCGTACACACCACTGCATTGTGGACCATCTGTAAGGGTTTCATTGTGTGTGAAGGGCATAGCAGTAGTCGAGGCGAGAGATAACCATGTACTTCCTGTACCAAGAGATAGTGTACTGAGTTGGGGAAGGGCTGAGTTTTCTCATGTTGTATAGAGCAAAGCAGCACGGCTGGGAGATAGATGCTGCGAAGGACAGCTGGTTATTAAACATGACACATGGAGAGGAGATTGCTATGTTGATATTGTGTTGGAGAGATTGATTAGCTGGGATGACTAACTCTTCATCCTTGGAAAGGTTTGATGATGATGGATGATTGGACTCAAGGAGGTAGTGTATTTTGCAAAGAGAAGGGACCCCAGCACAGAGCCTTGGGGCATCCCAGTGGGAGTGGGGTGCCATGACACATTGAGGGAACGCCCAGTGAGATAGGATTCAAACCAAGAAAGTTCTGTGCTTGAGATTCCCATATCAGAGAGGAAAGATAGCAGGATTCACAGTGTCAGAGGCAGCTGATTGGTCCAGCAAGATAAGGACTGAGCTGCAGTTATGCCTTTAGGACTTCTTTCACAGGCAACAGAACTGTTTCAGGGGAATGACTGCTCTGAAAGCCTTTCTAAATTTGATCAAGGAAGGCTACAATCAGTTTGAACCCCCCCTTTTCGATAGCCTAAGATGAGAATGGAAGTAATAAAACTGATTGATAATTCTTAACAGAGCCTGTTAGAATGTGGCTGGAAATGTTCCCTGAAGCCAGTGAAGCAAACATTGATCAGCTGTGATGGCTGCCACAGCAGTGTGAGATATGTCTTGTAGGAGGTTGGTGGGAAGTGATGCGCCACTAACCTGGGGAGACAGAGAAGGACATAGAGTGTGATTGCTGCATGTTATACTTTGTGGTGTCTTCCCCTTAGCTGAAGGGCTGAGAGCGGGAGGCGGTGAGCCGTTGACCGGAGGAGTCGGAAGATGGGGATTACTGTTTGGCTTGCTGGTTTGCTGCCCTTGATGAGAGGGCTGACCATAAAGAGTGATGTGCCCTTGACTGGGGGAGTCTGGTTGTCTCTGAGTGGTTCAGAGAATTGGCTACTGATCGTTGCTGCCTTTTCTGTTTCGTAGGAGACACAGATATTGGCTAAGAGGTTTGTGTCTGGTGGAGGTGGAGGAGGATGATAATGTTTTGAAGGTGTAAAATAAAGTTTGCTGAACTTACAGTAAAAAGTCTTGCAGCCCTATTGCTGGATGAGAAGGAAGACAGGATGCTTGAGATAAGTGGGGTCACTGGATTTATGCCATTTTCAAGTGTCAGGTAGCCATGGGTGAGGCAGGAAACAACAAGAGCTTAATGCAGCTCTGGCTCCACAGTACTTGTGGTAATTTCTGTTTCTTTTCAGGTTATCTACCACTCGGTTTTTATAGGCTGAGGACGGAATCATGGGTGTGACATTGTTTCTCCTGTTTACAGTCTTGAGAACAGGAGGAACGAAGGCTGTTGTTCTGTTCACACTGTGGTGACAGAGACCGTGAGAACAGATCTGTTCGTAGATTATTGTCTGTTAGAGAATGCTCACAGCCTGCTGGTCTGTCAGGTCTGGATCCAGATAATCTCTCTAGCATCGGCTGCTCCACAGTTCAGTTCTTCTGCCAACATCACTTTAGTAGCAGTGATCACACCCACGCACACCCCCACCCCACAACCCCTCCACTCAGCTGTACTCAGTGCTGCTTTCACCCTTCTATTCTACCTCTCATTTCCTGTATTTACCTGTGCAGGTGTGGTCTCCAGGCTGGCTGCCCCACCTCTCTCAGTGTCACGCCCCCCTCTGCCCCCCCGGCCCCCCCTCATGGAGAGGATGAGAAAGATCAAACGACAGCTGTCACTCACTCTGGGGAGGGGAGGGGCCGGGGGAGGGGAAAGAACGTTGAGTGACACCATCAACCAGGAAGTGACATCACACAGTGACTCAGGTAACACATACGCACTTTCAGGTGTGATCAGCAGGGAGATCAACTGCTGCTGAGAATTAGTGTTTCTGTCAGCAGGTCAAATGTATGATTTTTATCCAGGGTTAGGTTTGTCCAATAAATCTATGAACATTTTGTCAGCTGAACCTCGTCCCTCAGAGGACTTGAACCTGAACCCTGTTCTGGATCTGAGCAGGACGCTCTCCTGTCCCCCGCTGTCAAACAGAATCAGTAATGAGGGACAACCCTGACTGAGCGCGACACATGAAACGTGACTTCCTGCCCAGGAAAAGGAGGCAGTTCACCCTGGTCATATAAGGACCGGAGGGCTCAGTACTCCATGGTCCACAAAACACAGAGACCGGATGGGAAAAGTCCAATTGGTC
Source organism: Toxotes lorentzi (assembly GCA_037833715.1). Lineage (NCBI taxonomy): Eukaryota > Metazoa > Chordata > Actinopteri > Toxotidae > Toxotes > Toxotes lorentzi. The sequence continues at coordinate 25,347,878 of JBBMJY010000012.1, forward strand.
TAGTTACCTTGCAAGAATTTGGAGCTGGTTCTCTGTTTCAGTACCCTGGTATGAGCTTTCACTGGGAGGCTGCGCAGATAATTGGAGCACAAAGTCCAGTATCCCTAAAAAATGGGATTCACCATCCCAGTCTGCCCAGTCTACTGCTCCACAAGTCAGGTATCCAGCTAAGACAGATGGTTTGATTCCTCACAGGAATGTCCTGTTGTGATTGGTTGTTTGTTGGACCTGCCAGTCCGTGAATTAATCTACAGCTTTTGTCTTTATTTTCTTCTGCCCCCACAGAGGTGTCTCTTCACTCTTCCTCTGGTGGTGTGAAGGTTCGAGGCTCCTCCTCTTCTGTTCAGTCTCTGCTTCAGTCGTACAGCAGCTCACTGAGGAAACCTCGAGGCCTCGGACGCAGCCTGAGCTCCTACCTAAACCACACCAACCGACTGGGTACTAGTACAGCAAATAAAACACTGCACACAACCAGATTGGCCACCAGTACAGGAAATGTATTCACATACCACATTGACAGTCGTACAGCAACTCACTGAGGAAACCTTGATTATTTTTTCAATTCAATTCAGTTTTATTCCACAATCAAAATGGTCTCAAAGCTCTTTACAGAGACCCAGAGTCTGACCCCAGATCAGCACTTAAGGCGACAGTGGCAAGAAACAGCTCCCTTTGAACAGG
>JBBMJY010000013.1:5966-27746 GCA_037833715.1 Toxotes lorentzi
AGCTTTGGCGATCACATGATCGCGTTGTCTGAAATCGCAATTTCGATCAGAAAACGATAAATCGTTCAGCCCTAACATAAATAGAAATTAACAGACTCACAGTACTTCATGTGTATCAGCTGTAAACAAATCAGCAACTGAAGCACAATCTGTGGTTGTTGATCATCTGATTATTGATCACTCTGAATGGACACAGCAAACTGAACCTCATTCTACCTTCACTGAATTTTTCATGTTTCATCAGTGAGTACATAAGTACTACATAGTGCTGCTATACTATTATTACTTCACAACAGCACACTGTCAGTACTGTACAGTACAGTGACTTCTCAGTAGTAAGTAGTAGTAGTAACAGTGCATCTGTATGTGTGTGTACTTCAGAACGTCATCCAATTACAAATGCCATTGACGGAACAAATCAGTGGTGGCAGAGTCCGAGTATCAAGAACGGACGACAGTTTCACTGGGTCACCATCACACTGGACCTCAAACAGGTAACACACACCAAGACACATCTCATTACCTGTTCGTGTTTCACACCTCAGACATTTTTTCTTGAATGAATGGAGTCTCAGAGTCACATGGCACGGTCTGAACCTGTCAGAGTCCACAGGAGAAACCTGCCATATGTAAACATGTTTACTGTAACCTGGTGACTACAGCAAAGGTAGACCCGTCTCTAACCTGAGTTCTGTGAGTTAACTGATATGTAAATGTCTTTTCCTGTTCAGATTTTTCAGGTCGCCTACATCATCATCAAGGCAGCTAACTCTCCTCGCCCAGGTGAGAACAGCCTGTCTACCTGTCTACCTGTTTGTCTGTCACAGTGTTAGTAACATCACGTATTAACATGTCTGTCTCTCAGGTAACTGGATCCTGGAACGCTCTCTGGATGGTGTGAACTTTGACCCTTGGCAATTTTATGCCATCAGTGATTCTGAATGTTTGACTCGTTACAACATCACACCGAGACTTGGACCTCCGACCTACAAGAGCGACACTGAGGTCATCTGTACATCATATTACTCCAGATTGAACCCACTGGAGCATGGAGAGGTGAGACAAGCTGTCTGTTTCTGTACCTGTCTTACCATGTACCTGCGTATCTCCCTCTGAACTGTCTTTCTTTCTACCTGTCTATCAGATCCACACCTCTCTGATTAACGGGCGGCCTGGGGCTGACGATTTGACCTCTGACCTCCTTAACTTCACATCAGCCCGTTACATCAGACTGAGACTTCACCGAATCAGAACTCTGAATGCCGACCTGATGACACTGAGCGCCCGCGACCCCCGAGATATTGACCCCATTGTCACCCGGAGGGTGAGACTGGCTGCAGAGAGAGAGATGCCATTTTTAATTATTTAGCTGAACATAATCACATGATCAAAATGTTTCAGTTACTATGTTCTATATTTCTTAAAACTATCCGTTATTAAACATTTATTCTTTATTTCTTGTTCAAACACCAGGTGTTTACTTTCTGTTTCATCTTTTTTTTTTTTAAGTACTATTACTCCATCAAAGACATCTCTGTGGGCGGGATGTGTATCTGTTACGGACATGCTCAGAGCTGCCCACTGGACCCTGTTACCAAGGTAACTGCACACACCTATTTTCCAGGGCACATGTACATCTGCACGCTTGTACACTGCTCTGACAGGTGATGAAATGAACATTTACATGGACTTCATCCTCGTGTGTATGCATGTGTGTGTACACAGAAGCTGCAGTGTGTGTGTGAACACAACACCTGTGGAGAGAGCTGCAGCGAGTGTTGCCCTGGTTACCACCAGCAGCCATGGCAACCAGGAACCATCTCAGAGGGAAACACATGTGAAAGTAAGAGATACCAAATTGATAGAAAAATACAAACAAATAAAAACACCCTACACTGTGCCAAAACACCTGTCTGCCTCTGCACTGTCTTTCTCACCTGTCTGCCTCTGTCTCTCAGAGTGTAACTGTCACAACAAAGCACTCGACTGTTTCTACAATCAAACCGTCTCTGAGCTGTTTTTGAGTTTAAACTCTCACGGAGTTCGTCAGGGGGGCGGAGTTTGTATCAACTGCCAACAAAACACAGCTGGCATCAATTGTGAGACATGCAGAGATGGATACTACAGACCTGCTGAGGTACTGACACATACTGCCAAAAATACTAAAGACCTGCTGAGGCACACACAAATACTACAAATAAAAACAAAGACCCGCAGTACTGACTTGATGATCATAACTTCAGACTGAACTTAGTTTGTGTTTAAGAGCCAAAAACTGTCGTGTCACTGTGTGTGTGTGTGTAGATTTCTCCAGATTCAGACTCTCCTTGTGTTGAGTGTAACTGTGACCTGAGAGGATCAAAGTCTTCAGTCTGCGCCAGAGACGACACACAGCCAGGTCACTATTACTATTACTGTTGTTCTACTGTGTATTTGTGTCTGATACAGCAGCAGGAAAGACGAAAGGTCTGATTGTGTGTGTTTGATGTTTATGTTCAGGTGTGTCTGCAGGTCAGTGTGTGTGTCGGGAGGGATTTGCAGGTCAGCAGTGTGATCGTTGTGCATTTGGATACAGAGATTTTCCTCAATGTATTCGCTGTGAGTGTAACCTGGCAGGCAGCATCAACACCGACCCCTGCAGCCCCTGCACCTGCAAGGTAAACACTGACATCATCATTGGACAGCTGGGTTCCTCGCAGCTTCACTTACTAACAGGTTTAGCATCACAGAACAGCCCTCAGATGTCTCACCTGTCTCCACTCCTCAGGTGAATGTGATGGGAGCTCACTGTGATCTGTGTAAACCAGGATTCTACAACCTGCAGGAGAAAAATCCACTTGGCTGCACTGACTGTTTTTGTTTCGGTGTGTCCGATGTCTGCGAGAGCTCCACCTGGTCCGCAGCTCAGGTAACACACACCTGTACACATAAACATACTTGATCAAAAGTCACACTTCAGTATACTCTGTCACTTCTGATGATATTTTGTGTTCAGGTGTTTCTTACAGATGCTTGGCTCCAACCCTCTCCGTCCCTCCACACACACACTGTTGTCCACGGTAACGACCTCCCCAGTCCCAGAAACATCTCATCTGGCGACACCCACAAAGTGCTCTCCTGGGCAGCACCTCCCAGTTTCCTCGGCAATAAGGTCGGCTGCCATTTCTGTAATTCTGTGATTCCATCAATCAGTACATCAGCATGACTTCCTGTCTCTCTCTGACTTCCTGTCTGCCTGTCTCCAGCTGGTGTCATATGGAGGTTACCTGAACTACTCGGTGGTTTATGACATCCCGTTAGACAATGAAGACCACTCTCTCCCTGCCCAGTCTGACATCATCATTGAGGTGAGAAAAAACTTGTTAATTATAATTCAAACTTAAAGTCTGAATAAAAAGCTGGACAGAGCTGATCCTCTCTGTTTCATCTCCAGGGTAATGGCCGGACTCTTCGTCTTTCACCTCTTCACCTCCTCTTCCTTTCTCCGCTGGCCGAACGTTCGATTGCCATGGCAATGGTCCCGCAGCGATTTGTAAATGATCAAACAGGTGTTCACATAACCCGCGATGACCTGCTGTCGGTCCTCGCTGACATAACATCGCTGAGGGTCAGAGTTCACCTGAATGCCCCCACCAATGGGCCGATACGGTGAGGAAATGTAATTTGACATTACAGTTAACACAAAGTAATCTGATTACTTCTAACATTAATTAATCAGATCACATCTAACATGTTGAGTACTCAGATTACATCTAACTTCATGTCATCTTCAGAGTCTCGTAGAGGTCAGGTACAGTACCTGTGGACTGGCATTGTAGGCTGGTGGTTCTTATTTTTCTTCAGATTTCCTGCGAAGGTTTGGATTGAGCTGCTGACAGGACACTGGCTGATTGTTGAGCCTCAGATTCAGGTGGACTAATGTGGATCTGTCTTTCTTCTGGATCAAGTTCTTTACTCTCACAGGGATCCCAGAGGGGTCATGGGAGTTTGTCCATATAGTCTACATGTGTTTTGTGGACCTCAGCGTCACACATGCACTGTCACCCTGGACTTTCCTAGACAGTGCTCACAGGAGCTGTTATCAGACTGTGGTAGATCAGAGGGAGGTGATCCTGAAGGTGAATCTCTGGATTCAACTTTGTCCAGCTGAGTCAGATTTTCTTGCTGTTTGAGGCTTCGAGGCCTGTCCACTTTGGCTTTTTAATAGAGCTTCTAACAACAGAGGGAGAGCATATCACACTAAATAGATAACTCTTATAGTTTCATTTTAATTACACAGAATTTATTTAATGGGACAGAATTCCTGACAGTGTTGATGCTTTGACTCTGATTCCATCACTGCAGCTAGAATAACATGAGGAGACTCTGAGAATGAACAGTTCTGCTCAAAAGGGGCCAGCAATGACTCTGCCTGTCTGTCTGCCTGTCTGTCCTTCAGTCTCAGTTCAGTATCTCTGGACGTTGCTGACTCTGCAGTTTCTGGGGTTCAAGCAGTTGCTGTGGAGACATGTGAATGTCCATGGGGTTACAGTGGAACTTCCTGTGAGGTCAGCAGTTCACTTCATCATTACATATTGTTAATACTGTTATTACTGTCAGCGCTCAGCAACTGAGAACGAGTGAAATACAACTTATGTATGTGTGTTTATCTGTTTTTGTGTGTTTTTGTATATGTTGTGTGTTGTAGGCGTGTCTCCCAGGTTTCTACAGAGTGGGGGGAGTATTGTTTGGAGGAAACTGTATGCAGTGCGAGTGTAATGATCACGCCACCGAGTGTGACATCAACGGAGTTTGCTTGGTGAGTTGAACAAACACAATCAATGACTGTAAAAAAAAAAAAAAAAAAGAGTAAATTAACTGGATAGGCAGGAACAAGAACAGTGTTAAGTAACGTTAGAACATAAACACCTCACACCTCATTTTTTGTAATGTGGTGATCTGTGGTAACGTAAAAACAGTTAACGATTGGAAAATATGTCAGCTAGCTAAAACACCTGTCTCTTTCTCTCTAAACTGTCTCACTCTGTCCTTTGTGTTTCTCAGGGTTGTACCCACAATACTACAGGTCCGCACTGTGATCAGTGTCTCCCTGGTTTCTATGGCGACACCTCAGAGGGGACAATAGATGACTGTCAGTTGTGTCCGTGTCCTCTGACAGAGCCATCCAATAGGTGTGTCTCTTCAATTTATTAATATACAGAAATGTTGTGAATGTGTGAGTATAAACAATGTAAACGGAATAAATACTAAATGTGTGTGTGTGTTTCAGTTTCAGTCCCACCTGTGTGCTGGAGGCACCCGGTCAGGTGTCATGTGACCAGTGTCAGGATGGATACACAGGAATCAACTGTGAGAGGTGAGGACTGACTGGATGATTTAGCAGTGGACAGGGGGATCTGGTCTAACACTTGTGTGTCTCTGTCTGCAGGTGTGACAGTGGTTACTATGGTAACCCTCAGGTCATGGGCGGGGCCTGCGTTCGCTGTGAGTGTAACGGTAACGTAGACGTCAGGGATCCAGAACACTGTGACACCGTCACCGGGGAATGTCTGCTTTGCCTCACAAACACGGCTGGGAGACACTGTGAGGTGTGTCAACCTGGTTACTATGGAGACGCTGTGCATGCCAAGGACTGTCGGGGTGAGACTCACACCTGCATCACTGGTGGGGCTGGACCTGGGTTTCTGGCCCTGGTTTATGTCTCACGGGTTGAACTTCCTTTCACACACACATAGATTGTGACGTTAGTAACAAGCTTCGCTTTTAACAGACAAAACATCCTGAAGTTTAGACTGCAGAACACACACACACACACATATGCGTATACACAGTAACACGCACACATTCCTGTGTGTAACAACAGGAATGTTGATCTTTTCAAATCCAGATTAGACTCAACCTCTGACCTCTGTTTCTGCTCTCACATGACTGTGTGTGTGTGTGAGAGAGAGAGAGCTCATCAAATAGCAGTCTGATAATCTGACAGTATTAATTCCTTAACTGATCAGAAACCTGGGTTTATGCACAGGAGATCATTCAGCAGCTTTTAACATTTGTCGTACTGATTTTATTTGATATTATGTTTTATCTCATCATCTTTTTATGTCTACTGTCTAAGAATCTTACTTCTTTCATTAAGTTTTACGTATAGCTTAAGATTTACATATAAGTTATAGAAAATATATAAGTTATAGAAAATATTCATGTGAGTCAGTGCTCAAACATTTCAGTTAGACCTTAGACACAGAAGCAAAGACTGATGGGAGCTGTAGTTGAAACATTTGCAGAAACACTTTAACCCTTTAAAAAAATGAGGGGTGAGACTTCATGTCCCCGACTGATGGCAGGTGTCTCTCTCTCTTTTCCTCAGAGTGCAGCTGTGATGTCAGTGGCGCTCTCTCCAGTGTGTGTGATGTCACAACAGGTCAGTGTCCCTGTAGAGAAAACGTGACGGGGCGTACATGTGACCGCTGCCAGGTAAGACGCACAGTAACACAAATAAAACGAAAGAGTCATCACAAAGTCCATTCTGGAGCTTTCGTCCCAACTCATGAGTTTCCTCAGCAGATGCAGTTGTCCAGGTGTCGTGTGATAATTTTTTTTTTTTTGTCAGTCTGGGTTCTTCGGGCTGCAGAACAGGCAGGGCTGCTGGCCCTGCAGCTGCAGCCAATCTGGATCTGTTTCTGAGTCGTGTGATGAAGATGGCCGGTGCCAGTGTGTGGAGGGCGTGGGTGGAGATAAGTGTGACCACTGTAGTCGGGGTTACTATGGTTTCGATGGCAGTGGCTGCACAGGTAAATGAACTGAAATGGTAACACCAGTCTGGCTGCTGTTTGGTCGACTCATCTCTGATTGCTTGTCATCTTTTCTTCTCCCAGCATGCATCTGTAATCACACTGGTGGGAACTGTGACCCCATGAATGGAGAGTGCATCTGCCCCGCCCACACCGAGGGACACACCTGCAACAAGTGTGAGGCAGGTTACTGGGGTCATGACCCAACCACAGGCTGCAAGGTAAACACGCACAAATACACACATATATCCACACAGAGGGCAACAGCTGCAACAGGTGTGACAGACACTAACTACCTGTGCTCTCCTCAGCCATGTAGCTGCAGTGTAGCAGGAAGCTCCGCCCCTCAGTGTGATCTCACCAATGGGCAGTGTCAGTGTAGAGAGGGGTTCTCTGGCAGGTCCTGTGACCAATGTGCTCCTGGTTATCATGGTTACCCAGCATGCTCAGCATGTGGCTGCGACATGGCAGGAACAGAAGAGAAGTTCTGCAACACATCCGTAGGAGTGTGTAGCTGTCGACATACTGGAGAGTGTGTGTGCAAGGTAAGAGGTGTTCAACCTCAGTTTAGAAACTGATGTGATCTGATATGAAAAATATCAGAGCAGATCTCACTTATTTTCCTTTTTGTCTGCATTTGTGTGTCTGTAAATAAATGTGTATATTCAGGTCGGGGTGTCAGGTCGGCGTTGTGAGGAGTGTGTCTCTGGGTGGTTCGGTTTGTCAGCGGTGAATCCAGACGGCTGCTCTCCCTGTTTCTGTTCAGGACTGAGCCGAGACTGTGAAGAGCAGGGAGGACTCACCAGAGTACCCGTGAGTACAGATAAGAAATACAGGAAGTCCAAAAATCTGAAACCACTTTCGCATTCACATGAATAACTCTCAGACATAAACAAACATAAACACATATACTCAAAACAGCATAAACATTCAGCAGAGACTGAAAGGAGCATGAAGGAATCTGTAGGTTAGGGTTAGGATTAAAGGTAAACTGTTTATTAGCTATACTCACCTAAAGTTCTGCTGTGGCTAATTGAAACTTGCAAGTCAGCTCTATGTGAGAAAATGGACAACATGGACATTTGCCTTAGTGCAGTCATCGGCTACCTTGGTCCCAAGGAGGTCTATGAAGACATGGTGGCAACACTGGAGGAGGGTGGCCTTTCTTACAGAATGTGAGTGGGCTGCTGAATTCAAATGTGGCAGAGAGGGCCTGGAAGATAACCCCATCCTGGAAGGCCAGTCACTGCACAGAAGACCATTCACAAGATCAATGACGATCGTATACACTGCAACAGAACTGGGTATGTCCCAGGAATGCATCCATGCAGTTAGTCACCACAAACTCTAGATGACCATGACGTCAGCTCCCTGAACTCCCTGAAACTCCTTGGGCACATTTCAAGAGACAATCTTGCCATTTTTGAGATTGATCCCAACAGATTCCTCCAGCAATTCGTAACCTTGAGATGAAAGAACAATCAACACAGTGGAAACATCCAGAGTCTCTAACTTCCAAGGAAGCTAAATCAGTGAGGTGCTCAGGCAAGGTGCCAACCTCTGTTTCCTGGGATGAAAAAGGAGGGATGCTGGTAGGCTACCTGGAAAAGGATCACATCATCACAGAACCTACAATGCTGATCTCTTGAGACAGCTCCATGGGAAGCTGACAAGAGGGGTGCTTTTCCACCAGGACAGTTGCCCACAAGTTCACAGAGCTGATGGCGGCCGTCCAGGAATGTGTATTTGAATGACAATGGAGATGATGTCATTGCTGCTATGGACCACTTTGACCGACTTTTACAAAGAGGGGATCTGTGTGCTCCATTATTGACTATGTGCGTAGATGTAGCGGGAGACCATGTTGAAAAATAGCTCATACCGTCACCGCCAAATTGCCCCCATGATACAACGCCTTTATCCACAGACAACACAGACGACACATAATAAACCCCCCTCCTCTCTGTCTCACTCCACAGATCACCATGTCTTGCGCTCCAGCTCTCTTGCCGTTAGTCAGTCAGTCTAACCTGCAGGGTGTAGTATCTGGAGTTTACCAGCAGGGCGGCGAGATGCTACTTGATACCCGTCAGTTGAACTCCAGCAGGATGGCTGGTCCGCTCTACTGGAGACTGCCCACCCAGTTTGAAGGCAACCAGGTACTGATGACACAAAGTTATGTTTTTAGCCCAAACTGAGGATGTGTTTATGTGTATTGTATATTTAATTGTGTACTATGTGTGAGTTTTGCTCTGTATTGTATGGTGCACATATATAGGACTGAACGATTTTAGGAAAAGCTCTAACTGCGATTTTTCTGGCAGATATGGCAATTTCGATTTGATTCACGATTTTCTTCAAATCAAGCTTCAGTGTAATATTCACAATGTACAGTAACATTTACAAACATGACAGAAAATCACATCATACAATTAAAACATTAAACACCATTACTCTAATGCAAGAATGAAAACTAAAGTTAAGAATTGATTTCAAATGTATTTAAGAAACATGCATGTACATTCTATAAAGTCCTTGAACAATGGCAGTTGTTTTTCTATTTTCGCGAGACTTTTCACCGGAACTTTTTCCTTATGGTGATTTTTCAGGTTCCGCTATAATTTGGTTGTGTTTCCGCTGGATGTTGTAACTTTAGCGCGACAGGTTTTGCACAGTACCTGTTTCTGGTGCACCTCTGCAGCCTCAAACCCGAAATACTCCCAAATGACCGTCGTGCTGTTTTTCTTGGGGATTAAATCCCGTAATTCCGCTTCTGGTCCCGCTGAAGCCCTTTCTCTAATGAAGGAGCAGGTGGAGCAGGTTATACTGATTGCGCCAAGAGCAGTATGCCGCTTCTGATTGGTGAGCTTGACAGGTGACGGCATGTATGTGTGAAATAGTTGACACCGCAGATCCTGAAATCACAATTTCAATCACAAAACGATAAATCGTTCTGCCCTAACATAACTGTAAGCAGGTTCTATATTGTGTGGATGTCAACATGTGCCGTGTTATGCATGTCCATTGTTTACTATAATGTGCATGCCGTTGTGTGCTTGTTTGTTTTTAGTTATTGTGTACTTTACTGTGTGTGTCATTGTCTTCTGTATTGTGTGTGTTTTGTTCAGCTGCTGTCGTACGGCGGCCTGCTATCTTATATCACTACCTTCTACGCTGAGGACAGTTCAGGACTGTTCAATCGCGAGCCTCAGGTGCTGATGAGGGGCGGAAATCTGAGGAAGCTTGTTATATATACTGATATGCCCCCCCCTAGCAACGGAGTCAGGACTCAGCATGACATCAGGATGACAGAGGTACAGCTGCAAGGAATACTGGGAAACCAAAGCCATGTTTATACAAAAAGCCTGGGAGAGGTTACTGTGTGTGTGTCTATGTGTGTTACAGCACAAATGGAAGTATTTTAACTCTGTGTCGGAGAAGGCCGTGAGTCGCGCTGACTTCATGTCCGTCCTTAGTAACATCCAATACGTAATCATCAAGGCTTCATATGGAACCAGACTGCAGCAGAGCAGGTACTAATACACACTGTACTACTAATATGTACACACAGTACACACATGCTATACACAACTTCCAGACAGTAGGAGATGAAGTATTTTTTATGGATGCAACGTTCACTTCAGTCAGAGTTTGATCACAACACCCTCTAGTGGACATTCAGAGGAAATATAACTCTTACAGATAATGTCTTTGATGCTTGTGATTAGATGCCATAGCAACAGAGACATCAGTAGCTGTTTGTCATTTCCTGTCTGTTATTTTGTTAAGGATCTCTAACATTACCATGGAGACAGCATTGGAGGCAGAGTTAGACGAGGGATCAGAGGTTACAAGGGGTGTGGCCAGACTGATCGAGTCCTGTGTCTGTCCATCTGGATACACCGGACTGTCCTGTCAGGTAATGATGAAGTTTTAAATGACCACACGACTCCACATCATGGCAACCACAGTACTTAAAGCACTACAGGAGCTGGTTTTATTACTATCTAAGTTTACGTTTAGTTCTAAACGTCAATCAATAAAAACATCTGAGTGATTATCAAGTCAGGATCAATAAACAGTGTCTGAACCTGTAGCAGCATGTGATTCAGGTTGTCAGGGGGATTAGATGAAGCTGGTCCGGTGAGTAAAACACTGCTGTTGTCTAGTCAAAATAAGGAACACTGTTGTTGCAATTACTGTCAATCTGAAATTCTCATGAAGTACGTCACCTCGGACAGTTCACCTGTCTGTCTCTTTGACTTCTCTCTCTGCAACCTGTCTGTCTGCAGGAGTGTGCAGCAGGTTATTTCCGTCAGCCTCAGTCGGAGTTGTCACCCCAGAGTCAGAAGTCGATGTTTGTTCGTCCATGTGTTCAGTGTCGCTGCAACAACCACAGTGAGAGCTGTGACATGGAAACTGGAGACTGTCAGGTTAGATGCTAACACGTGCTAAGACACATGCTAACCTACACATACGAAACAGACACTGGAGACTGTCAAGTTAAAAAACTGCAGAAAACACCAGTAAAGGGCAGTAGATGTCAGTAGAGTGCTTATTTATTTATTTATTTTTTACAGGACTGTCAGCATAACACCAGTGGGCGGAGCTGTGAGCGCTGTGCTCCAGGGTATTATGGGAACATCAATGGCTCCATCAGTGACTGTTCACTGTGTGCCTGCCCCTTACAGGACAACAGGTAACACTGCACACTGATTATTTATTATTTATCTTATTGAATTGACTCATTTTATTTTAATTTTTTTAACAATTTTAACTGAACATTTGTGTGTAGTTTCAGTCCCACCTGTGTGGCAGACGGAGCATTTGGTGATTTTCGCTGCACCAACTGTCAGACAGGATACGAGGGGAGATACTGTGAGAGGTGAGTTATCATGTCTTAGGTTTCTGGAGACCAGAGTGACAACCTCTGGTGAACAGTAGGTGCATCTGACTTTAACTTTAACTTAACTTTAGATTTCAAGTTATCAGTTATGATACGACTTCTATTCTGAAAACCAGAGGAAGCGCAGTGAATCTGTGAACGTTGTGTTGACTGTGTTGATTTTATGTTTGTTCACATTAAACAGTTTGATTGCAGCAACTTCTGGTGGACGTCAGAGTAACTGCTGGTTCTGTGATATCACACTGACTGTAAGCTGCCATCCTGCAGGTGTTCTGTTGGTTACTATGGTAACCCCTCGTTGCCCAATGGGAGGTGTTCAAGGTGTAACTGCAGTGACTGGGGGTCTGTCCACTCATGGTGTGACACACTGACGGGACAGTGTGAGTGTCTGGCCGGGGTCCAAGGTCAGTCATGTGACCAGTGTGATGAGAGACATGTCCTGCAGGGAGGAGAGTGTGTGTGTGAGTACCAGCGACGCACATTTATAGACCCATTTTAACATGGTGCGTGTTACCAGAGGTGATGCGTGTGTTTGTTTTTAACTCCAGTGTGTGACGATGAATGCACGGGCGTTTTGCTGGATGACCTGGACAAACTACAGAACTACTTCCTGTCTGTCAACATGAGCGGCATTGCCATGGCACCGTACCACCAGTTGGTGGTGCTAGCAAACCAGACCACAGATATCCAGGTTCAAACATACATAAACACTAAATACGAACAATCTGATATTAACCAGAGTTCAGTTTAATGACACTGACAGCCTGCTGATGTTTGATCAACTTCACACCTACTGAGGTTTTAAAAGAACACGTGATTGGATAAGGTAACATGTTACCTGCTGTGTGTTTGTCCAGGTGGTGTTTTCAGAGAACCGCTCCATCACTTTCCATCTGTCAAGAGTGGAAGACGAGTTAAATCATTTGACCTCTGACCTCAGTGCTTTATTGCAGCAGGTAGGCACGGTTCACTCAGCTAAAGTTATTTTCAATTCTCATATGCATAACCCTAACCCTAACCCATATGCATTTCTAAGAAAATATATATAGACTGTAAAATGATTACATGTTAAATATAAAGAACTCATCTCATTAAACAGCTTTGAATATAAAACATGAAAAATGGGTAAAATATGCAGATAAAACACTGCAAGGCTCAGTTTCTCCAACCACAAAACACTGAAGGAAACGTGGTACATCCTGCCTCAAGAAATGTAGAAGAACTGGTACATTAGTTTGTTATTTCTAGTTTGGACTATTGCAATTTCTTATTACCAGGCTGCCCCATCAAGACTCTCCAGCTGATCCAGAATCCTCCAGGATTTCAAGGACCAGGAACAGAGATCATATTTCTCCTGTGTTAGCTTCTCTGACACTATCAGATCTGAAGGAGCTCACAGTTCCCTGTTACCCCACTAGAACACTGTGCTTCAGAACATAGGCTTACTGTGGTTCCTAGAGTCTCCAAATGTAGAAGAGGAGTCAAATCCTTCAGCTCTCAGACTCCTCTGCTGTGGAACCATCTAACAGTCTGGGTCTGGGAGGCAGACCCCCTCTCCGTGTTTCAGAGCAGCTGAAAACTTTGCATGATGCACCGAGCTCTGCTCCCTCTCTTTCTCTTCTCATTCACATCCCAATAATCCATGTTACTGACTCAGCTTCCTCTCTCTCCTGTACTCTGGTGCTTTCCTGTCTCTCACAGCCTGAGAAAACTGTGTAAATAAAACTGGCTTGGTCAGACTTGCAGGAATTGATTAAGAAAGGTTGTACTTTTCCCTTCTTCTGTTTGGCTAGGTCACACGTCTGTCTAACAACCTGGAGGAAGTGGGCATGTCCGCCAACAACAGCCTCTCCCAGGGCGTACTGCTACTGGGGAATATCAGTGTCCTTCAAGACAGCATTCAGGGTAAACAACAACAGGAATGTTAACAATATGATCCTGACCAGTGAAGGCATCTCTCATGCATCATACAGATGTGTTGACCAGTCCAACCTGTTTGAATTGAAATATGATGACATGAAACATCTCTGATGTCTTATTGGTCAAGTGCTGCAGAGGGAGGCAGGGCATCTGAACCAGACCACAGGGGCGGAGCTGGAGTCAGCCAATCAGACGTATCTGCTGGAGGACTTGGAGTTCATGTTGGAAACCATGAGAACTGTCAATCTGACGGCCGCCAACACAGCAGCCAATCAGGAGCTGGGGTGTGTCTTTAATAACGAAACATGAAAAATCTGTCTGTGTCTGTCTGTCTCTCTCTCTCTCTGTCTGCCTGTGTCTCTCGGTCTGTGTGTCTCTCTCTGTCTCTGTCTCTCTCTGTCTGTCTGTCTGTCTGTGTCTCTCGGTCTGTGTGTCTGTCTCTGTCTGTTTCTGTCTCTCTCTGTCACTCTCTCTCTCTGTCTATCTGTGTGTGTCTGTCTCTCTCTCTCTCTCTCTGTCTGTCTGTCTCTGTCGATGACACCTGCTCATCTGATCCACTTCAAACATGGCAGCTGTTTTGCTGAGGAGCCAATGAAGCGCCAGCAGAGATTCCTCATGTTAACTCTTTAATGGCATCAGCGTTTATCTCTCTCTCTTTGCAGCCTGTCGGAGTCTCTTGTCAACTCACTGCACGTGGACTTCCTGTCCAGCAGGACAGTGGTGGACAGCAGGCTCCGCCCCATCTCCATGTCCCTCACTGCCGGCATGGAAACCCTGCAAAACGCACACACACACCTGAATGATACTGCACAACGAAACGCACAGACAGACACTCTGCTGGACACCACACACACTCTCCTGCAGCAATACCAGGTAAACACACACACACACACACAGAAACTCTGCTGCTTAGAAACAAATTTTTCTTTTAATTAGTGTAAAGTAAACATTTTTATGTTGCTCTCTGTCCTTCAGTCTGTCCATCAGAACCTGAGCGCTGAGTGTCTCTCTGTGGATAGACTGATGGAGGAGAGTCAGCTGCTGCTGGACAACACCTTCAGCCTGACGGAGGAGTTAACAAACACCACCGCAGTAAGATAAACACTCTGCAGTAATTGCTCCTCATAATCATAGATAAAATTATAATAATTAATATATAATGAATGAATACTAACTCACCTGTGCAGCAGGTGGAGGTGTTGGGCAGTCAGTTGGATCAGTGGCGTCCCCTGTTGAGAAAACAGGTGGACATTTTGGTTGTTGGACTAAAGATGACAGACGCTCTAGAGAACATTTACCGCGCAGAGAGCCACGTCCACTCGTTGCAGAGCCATGCCCAGTCCATGCACAGGTAACCGTGTCTGTTTCTGTTCTTTTCCACCATCAAAATGAAAAAGTAATTAAAGGTCTCTTTCTTCACTCTCAGCTCTCTGTCGTCGGTGTGCAACATGTCTCAGAATGGTAGCCGATTGGTTCAGTTGGACAGTGACATCACAGAGAGAGTTGACTCCGCCAAGCAGGTGGCCTCAGTTGCCCATGTCTCCTCCTCCCTGGCTCTCAGCATGGTATTTAAACACACCTGTGTTACACAGGTCAGTCAGGTCCATTCAGATACACAAGGAGCTGTGTTTTTACACACACACACATGTGATTTCTGTTTCAGACTATCCAATCACAGCAGCTGCTTTCAGAGGAGGGTGGAGCCAAACTGAATGTCAGCTCTGCTGTTTTACAAGAAAGCCGACAAATCAACAAGACAGTTGAAGGTGGGTGTACCTGTCTGTTTACCAGGGGCCTTTACCATGAAGCAAGATCACCTTAGTCTGGCTTCACTGAGTCTGATGCCCTGTGCTGTTTATCTCTATCAGCCAATCAACAGGATTGAAAACACGCTTCACTTATGTTTTACTTTTCAAAATTTTCTGGAGATTAAGACGTAACATATGACTCTTTCTTCCAGATCTGCAGCTAAACGTCTCCAAGGTAACCAGCAGACTGGGATTGGTCAGAGAGGGCATCCGTAATGCAAGTCTCTTCCTCCCTCAGCCAATCACAGAGCTGCAGAGCCTCTCTAACGGTGAGATGTTACAGGCTCAGCCCCAGGCAACACTGACACTTTAATATATTGATGATCTGATATATTGATATGTTGATGTATTGACTGATGTGTTGATTTGTCTTCCATCAGGTTCCTCCATGTTGTTGCAGCAGACTCAGCTTCAAGCTGCAGCAGCGCGCTCTGGCCTACAGGTGGCACTGCAGCAGCTGCAGAGACTTAGCGATCAGCTACAGGATTCTTCTTCTGTGGTGCAAAACACCACCAACACAGTCAGGAAGACCAATCAGTTGGTGACTCACACACATGCCGCAGGTCTGTGAACAAGGCTCATTGAAATAGAATCAGTTTAATACGCATTTTTTGGAATTCTGACACTTCCAGTTTTCCATGTGCTTAGCCAATGAGGTGCAGCTTAAGCTGGAGGAGGCGGAGCATCGTACGGAGCGTCTGATGGAGCGCATAAAGCCGCTGAGCATGTTGGGAGAAACACTAAGCAGGAACCTGTCTGACATCAGAGAGCTGATCGATCAGGCCCGCAGGCAGGCCGCATCGGTACATAAACACATATACACTGAATTACACAACTTCTGATTTCGCTTTGACCAACGTGTCAAACAACTGCTGTAAAGGTTCTGACACAGTGTGATAGGTTTTCTGACCACAGCAGCACAAAGTTATATACAAACAGAGAGACACAGATTCTGTCTCCTTAAATTCAATGTTATAAATCACTTTTTCTGAACCCTACATTGAAATTGTCGAAGAAATTCATCTGACGGATGAAAATACAAATATCTAGTAAAACTGTACATACAGCAGGAGAATAAAAATGAAATAAATCTAAATTTCTTATTGTATTGATCTGCACTAAGCTGTACGTCTGAATGATGATGAAGGTGACGATGATAATGATTATGATGATGATGTTATCAGATAAAGGTGGCCGTGCAGGCGGACAGAGACTGTGTTCGATCCTACAGACCACAGATTGAGTCCAGTAACTTCAACACTCTGAGTCTGATCGTGAAGACGTCCAGTCCAAATAACTTGCTCTTCTACCTGGGCAGCAACACCACGGTAACAACACACACACACTCTGTATAACACACACTGAAAAAGACACATTTGTGCAAAATGAAGGTGTAGAAACAGAAACAGGTATCTTTGTACTTTTGACTCAGTGTCTCTACAGAACCCACAGAACCCTGAACCCACTGTGAGGTTCTGGTTTTGGGGTTTTGGGTTCAGGTGTGAGGTTTCAGGTGAGGAGGAGTTCTGATTTCTGTCCTACAACTCTGCAGTGTGAAGTAACCCTTTGTGAATGTTCTCTGTGTGCTCAGGTGGATTACCTTGCATTAGAGACACATGATGGGAAGGTGTCTCTGGTGTGGGATGTGGGTTCAGGCAGCAACAGACTGGACTTTCCTGGACTGGACATCACCAACAACAGGTGGACCAGAATCAATGCTACACGGTAATTACACACCAACACAATGATCATATGATCACCAAAGATCACCGGATCAGAATCAGTCACATGACTGAAGAAGCAACTGAAGATAACAGCTGAAAATTTACCGTGTTACAGCAGCAGACAGGAGTCACTGTCGGCTGCTGTCAGGATCAGTTAGTCAGTCAGACTTATGGCGACGTGATGATGTCATGGTGTCGGCAGGTTTGGGGCCCACGTCTCTCTATCGGTCCATCAGCTGGAGTCAACCTTGGCTCCATTGCCCATGGTAACAGCAACGTCACCCGGATCGTCCCGAATTTTAGACATCAACAGAAACACGGTGATCCACATTGGAGGACTGGGAGCTCACATTAAGGTAACACATATGTCAGGTAAACAGGTGTGTTTGAAGGTGTACAGGTGACCAGGTGATAACTGTGCGTGTGTGTGTGTGATGGCAGGGCCCTGCGGCACTGAGGTCCTCCAACTTCCAGGGCTGTCTGGGTGAAGCGTCGCTCAATGAGAGAAACATCGGCCTGTGGAACTACAAGAGCAGGGAGGGGGAGTGCGGAGGCTGCTTTAGCAGGTACAAACACGTGTATCACCACAAACAGGTGAAACACACAGGTGTATTATTAACAAAACACCTGTGTGACTACAGGTGTACTTTCAAACCAACTAGCTAACTACTCTGTGTCTACCTGTCTGCCCCCCAGTCCTCAGGCAGAGGAGACTTCCTTTCACTTTGATGGATCTGGATTCTCATTGGTCCAGAAGTCTCTGCGCGCGACATCCACCTCCATTGTCCTGCTGTTTAAAACTCTGTCACCGAGTGGATTAATTCTTTATCTGGCCTCCAACAACACTGTAGGGCACATACACAGTTTTTGTTCAAGCTCTTATTGTAAAAGGACACAAAGACATGACCTTCTTCCTGTCTCCTGCAGAGAGACTTCCTGTCCATGGAGCTGGTGGAGGGGCATGTCCGTCTGACCTTTGACCTTGGTTCAGGTGCTCTGATCCTGACCTCCAACAGGAAGTACAACACCGGAGTGTGGTACAAGATTACCCTGCAGAGGAACAAACGCAAAGGTGCTACTATTACTACAGTACAGAGTCAGGGTTTGGGTGGTGTGGTTTAAATAAGACCATCATGTTGTGTACAAGTATAATACACCTGACCAATCACTGACTGAGGTGACTGTGAAGTCACAGTATCAGACAGACCCCCTAATCTGAACACCAGAGAGGTGTGTGTGTGTGTGTGTGTGGTGGGGGGTGGGGTCTGAAGCTGCTTTGGTCTTCCTGTGTCTGACGATGCTGATTACCTGGTGTGTGCAGGTTACCTGTCCATCATGGCTGCAGACCAATCATCAGAGAAGGAGGTTTTGGAGGCAGAGTCCCCTGGAATGGCCTCCGATCTGAACCGCTCTGACCTCGATCCCATCTACATTGGAGGACTTCCTGCTTCCAGACCAATCAGGTGAGCCTGCGGGTGCTTCTCATCTTGTTTTGAATCTTCGCTCCTCAAATGACCTGGAAATCATCCCTATCTGTCATCAGTGTGTGATTTGACACTGCAGCTGATCTGATGTATCATCACAGTTTAATACTGGGAGAAATCACAGTTTAAACTCAGCTGGAAGATGAGGTGTGGTTACAGAATGGGTATGTTTTAACTCACCTGTTTGTATTTTTGTGGTTGCTAGGCGACAGGTGGTGTCCAGGTCATACATCGGCTGTATAAAAAACGTGGAGATTGCTCGGTCCAACTTCGATCTGCTGAGAGACGCGTACGGAGTGAGGAAGGGCTGCGTACTCGAGGTACAACACACACCACACACACTGATGTACAAATACTGTGTGTAACTAGTGTGAATTATTTTCTCTGTATTAAGTAGAGAGTGGATATTCCTGATGATAAAGAGAGTTCTCAACATGTGCTACAGATAAAAAGTGTCTGAGTGTTTCTGCTGATGAAGATGAGAAAAGTGTGTGTCTAAAATATGTTTGTTTTATGATCCTTCTAAAACTTTAACATAAAGAGAAAAAGAAGGTGTGTCTAAAATATGTTTGTTTTATGATCCTTCTAAAACTTTAACATAAAGAGAAAAAGAAGGTTTTTATTTCTCCTGTTGAGTAAAAACATCAGCACTTCCCACCAATCACCTTCACCGATCACCCTGATTGATTATCACTCAGGCGGTGCGGAGCGTGTCGGTGCTGGGCGGAGGCTTTGTTCAGATCGCTCTTCCATCACTCGGTCAGGAGGCAGAGCTTCTCTTCTCCTTCTCCTCCAACAACCAATCAGGTGTCCTGCTGGCTGCCTTCAGTGATGGTCGCTCACACAGACAGGTGAGGCCCCATCACATACCTGTACACCTGGTGTTCTGCTTGTGTGTGGACATGTTCACATGGATGTAATGTTGATGTGTCCCTGTAATCTGTGTTACTGTTTGTGTGTGTGTGTTTGTGTGTAGCACTTCCTGTCTGTCCACCTTCTCTCAGGTGCATTGGAGGCGGAGCTTGGTGAGGTGGGAGGGGCCACTTGGAGGGTGATGGTGATGAGACCTGACGGAGGATCCTTCAGTGACAGAGAGACTCACTCTGTGATTATCACCATCAACAGAAAGTAGGTGTCACTTGGAAAACACATCCTCCGCACCTGACTCACATTTATCACTTCACTGACCTGTCTCACCTGTTTGCCTCTCAGGTCTCTGTCCCTACAGGTGGACGAGGATCACCTGAAGTCCATCTCTCTGTTGCGGGGCGGATTTTCTCGTTTGTCTACAACCTCTTTCTTCATTGGTGGCCTGCCTTCAAGGGAGGAGTCCCGTCTACCAATCAGATTACAGGATTTATCTAGGCAGTTCAGAGGTTGCATCCAACACCTGGTGGTGGGTGGAGCGTAAGTCTTTCTCTCTCTCTCTCTCTCTCACACACACACAGCTTTCTGTCTCTTTGATTGGTTAACTCTTTGATTGGCGGCTCTCTACAGACTTGTCGACCTATCAGGAGCTGTGAGGTATGAGGGGGCAAGGCTCGACAGCTGCTTATTGGAGGAGAGAGCCGGGGGGGCAGTGCTTCCCGATGACCAGGATGCAGAAGCAACTCCAGAACCTGCCCACCTGCCTGTAGCCCCACCCACACACCTGAGCTCCCTCACACCTGGACCGTTAATGGTAATCAGTATCAGAATTTTGGTTATCAATCCCTGATTACTGGTCACTGATTATTGGTTATTGATTACTGCTTATTGATCATTGGTCACTGAGTATTGATTATTGGTTACCGATCAGATTTCTGATTATTCATGTGTATGCTGCAGTGCGCGTTGGAGGCAGAGCCCAGTTTCCTGCCATCAGCTGCTCAGTTTGGTTTGTCTAAACACAGTCACATGACCTTCATCATCAACCCCAGTACAGTCAGGAAGAGGTAAGTTTCCACTACATCGATGCGTCGAAGGTGACGCGGCTCCAGTCAGTTGTTCTCTGGGCAAAATAAGTCTAAACAGCTGACTGTGTTGTCCCTCCTCGTCCTCAGTGTCTCATTGAGATTGTCGGTTCGAAGCTCTGCTCTGGACGGGTTGATCCTCCTCCTCTCTGACTCCAAACACATGGACTTCATCGTCCTCACACTGATGGGGGGGAGACTGATGTTGTCAGCTGACCTGGGGAAAGGCCCCGCCTCCATTACGTCGCCTGTTGCTGTTAATGATGGAGACTGGCATGCTGTGAGTTCATATGTACACATTAACACACACACAGACACAAGAAATACTCTGAGGGTGTTGTGCATCAGCAACATACAAAGTCAGACATTTACTTAATTATCGACGTTTGATGGACTCAGCAGTGAAAAGTTTAACAAACTCTCATAAATAAACTTATCCTAAATGGCCTATTTTATCCTGTCGTTGATTCAGGATCATGTTTAAACCTATGTTAACCCTACCTATATAATTTTATGTCATCTGACTGTCTCCCTCAGGTGAGTGCTGAGGTCAGCCGGCGGTCAGTGTCGGTCTCAGTCGATGGATTGAGTCCAGACTCTGTGACAGTTAAAGGAAACCAGCTGGACGTGGACAACAGACTTTACCTGGGAGGATTACCACACACCCACACCACCAGAAGGATCAATGTATGAGCTTTTCAATTCTTAATCCAACACAGACATGAAAAATACACAGGATTCAAATATAGAAAGACATGTTTTACATTTGTGTTCAAAGATAAATATTTCACTTAATCTACATTCTATATGTCAGCCATGATGTTTACACACCAAGGAGTTGTTTCAAACATGTCACCTGATGTCCTGATGCAGTCCATCAGACCAGACCTGCTGTTAATGAACCACATTCCTGACAGTTATAGTGAACCAGGACTGAGAGTTAATGTCCCAGTTAGTTAAAGGAAATGTATTTGTATCATGGATCTGACCTGCTCCACCTGTCTGTCTACCCATCTGTCCACTAGGGCTGAACGATTTTAGGAAAAGATCTAACTGCGATTTTTCTGACAGATATTGTGATTTCGATTTGATTCATGATTTTCTTCAAATCAAGTTTCAGTTCAATATTCACAATGTACAGTAACATTTACAAACATGACAGAAAATCACATCATACCATTAAAACATTAAA
>JBBMJY010000013.1:46818-58095 GCA_037833715.1 Toxotes lorentzi
ACAGCTTTGGCGATCACATGATCGCGTTGTCTGAAATCGCAATTTCGATCAGAAAACGATAAATCGTTCAGCCCTAATCCAAACCATGACGGGATCCTTTTTTAATAAACAAATATTTCCTTGTTCCTGAATCTTCCATAAAAGTATCTGAGTTTTGGACTGTTGGTCACACAAAAAAAAAAAAAAAAAGAAGTCAGACTTTTCAGACAAATAATTGGAAAATCAATCAATAATGGAATTTAGACTAAGAACAATGGAAAACCTACCGCTTCCTCGATTCTGCTTTTTCTGTTCATCATCTGGAAAAGAAATCACAGCACATTTGGAACAATTCAAAAAAGAGCAAAGTTACAGACAAAACCACACAAACGAAGCACAAAGATAAAGATGTTACCGCCTCAGTCACAGAACAAAGGATCAAAACAGACGAACAAAAAAACGTCAGTAAAAAGTTTCAACCCTGAACCTTAAAGGTTTAACTGGTTTTAGGAGGCAGTGAGAACTCGGGCTGAGCCTGATTCATTTCAAACGACAGGTTCACAAACTGTTAGATGAGATGGTTAAAGAACAGCGTCACTCACACAATAAAAACCACTTCAGCGTTAAAATGCGTTTCCTTGGTTAATTCTGGATCTGACTAAACTAATTCCAGCAGAAGCTGAATTCGTTAAAGACGCACCTGGCACACGTGCTACGAGTCGCGCCGCGACAAACCGGCTTTACTCGGTTAAACTCGGAGGTTAAACTGGCTGTACGCTGAACCGAGCCGTTACACTAACGTTAACTAAACCGTCAGTGGAGCGTCGAGCTGTTGCACACTTTTTAAACTCATCAAGTTCAATAAAAATCAAACCCGTCTCACCTGAATCCGTCGCACGCTGCGTCTCCGCGGGCACACGTTTCTGACAGTGCATTCACGTCCACACGGAAAGTGCAGAACTGTGGGTCTTCATGTTGGAGGGAAATAGTTTCAACCCTCATCAAATAAATCTCTCATTTAAAATTTCCACCAAACGACAGTGTTTAATGGAGGTTTTCCTTTAGTCTTTAACACAGTGTAGAAACCATCAAAGTCTAAGAGATAAAATCACCCATGTCAGAGGATGCCTTGACTCACTCCCAGGCCGATAAAACGATTACTGTATTTGTTCTGGGATAATTTGTGCAGCATGAAGGGCTTCAGCAGGTCTCTGTTTCAGCTTTACACATGTTCAGTCAGGGCCCGTGAAGTCTGTGAAATACCACATCCCCTGAATGGAGCATCATATGCTGAGAAACGTTTGCAGCTACAGCAGTTTGATTGTTTCCTCCTCCCACCGAAACTGAGCTGGACCAATGTTCCAACAGAACTTTACACTTCATGCTGCTTTACAACCTAACCCTAACCCTAACCCTGGACTTATTGTTTTACCTCATATTTTACGTCATTATGTTTGTAATATTACCATTTATTATCATCATTTATTATTGTTATTATCATTTGCACAAAAATGATTTTACTTGAAATGCATGTCATTAAAATGTGGATAATATTTAAGATATTCTGGTTCGAACAAACGTTCACACCTACAGGTCATTTAGAGTCAACAGTTCCCCTGATCTGCATGTCTCTGGATTGTGGGAGGAAGCCACAGGATACTCATATATAATGATTCGTTTGTTTTTTTTTTTTAAAGCTTGTACTAAACTGGCAAGACACAATTATCCCACATGAAGGCAGAGCTAAAGAAAGATGTTGATGTGAAAATGTTTCTGAATAACCAACAACAGGAAACACAACAACATGAAGATGTTTGTATGAACACTCACATAGAAACAGATCTACACACAAGAAACAGTCTTACCTCTGACTTAGCTGGAGACAAGCAATCAAAGCGGCTTCCTACCATCTAATCCATTCAGACAGACAGGCAGACAGACAAAACAAAAAGATAGAAAAGAAGAACAGCCGGTCTAAATGTAGCTCGTCACTCAGAGACAGCAGTGCTAACAGAACTGTTAGCTCTACTACTGTGACTGAAACCTGTCAAAGCATTAAAGACAAAACTGATGTCCTGTGTCCTCAACCCCCTGAAGGATCTGCTGCTGCGTCTCCTGGATGCTGGACTAACGTTGCACTAACTCTCCTGGCATTTCACACCTGCCTTTTCTCTGCTGTCCACCAGCCGTGTCTAATGTCCAATGCTTAGGTCCTTTTTCACACTTTAACCCTCTGGGTCCATTGTTGTGTGATCGATCTGTGATCAGGTCTCTGTGGACCAGTTAGACCTCTCTGTGGACCAGTTGGACCTGTTGCTGATTCAGATCTGACCAACAAGATCCAGATTAAACTGCTCTGTGTTACTGAGAGACTACCTCAATGAAAACCAGTCATGATGGAAAAATCATTACTGTTATACAAACACACACACAGATGTGATTGATCATGGACAGGAAGTGGGTCACATACTGGTGATTGATCAGATTGTTGTGGAGCAGAAAGCAGAACATCAGCAGGACTCAAACATTCCCACTGTGCTCTCTTTGCTTTTATATGTTCATTTAAAGGCAAACTTCTGTATATTCTATATTTAATATTTAATTTTTAGCTTATTTGTTACTTACTTTACTTACTTACTTACTATTTTTTCTAGTGTCTTGTGCTACTATAGTAGTACTTTGTGCAATATCATGTTTTTTGTTATGCTGCTGTAACAACTTCATTTCCCTCCGGGGATCAATAAAGACTTATCTTGTCTTATCTTATCTTATCTTAAACTGATTGACACTACTAATTTAAATAAATATATATTTTTATGTCAGCCCTGCGACTGACTGGCGATCAGTCCAGGGTGTCCCCCACCTCTCGCCCATAGTCAGCTGGGACAGGCTCCAGCTCCCCGCAACCCTGACGAATCAAGTGGTGTAGAAGATGGATGGATGGATATAAATCGCGTAAATTCAAACGCACCATCTGTTGATACTGGTTTCCAGCCTTTAAAGCTTGTTAAGGGCCGACTATCAGATAAAAATGGATGTTTGACACTTTTAGACGTGAGTCCAATTTTTCATAGGTTAATATTTAATATTTTGTCCAGAGGATAACGGCAGAACTGTGGAGATAATCCAGACAGAATCCAAAGAACACCTGCTGCTCAGTACTGCACTGCTAACAATGACACCCAATAACAGGTTCTTAAAGTCACTGTTAAAATGTCAGGACAGTTGGTTTAGGTACAAACTTGAGTCACATTTTGGGATCAGTCCCAGCACAGAAACAGTTGCAGGTGAGCTGCAGGACGACCATCAAACCCAGACAAGAACCACTGGACAAACCACACACAACACACTCAAACTAAGATGAAAACAAACATAAAACAGCAACAGTGTGACACCTGGAACAAAGAATAAATCCCAGAATAAATCCCAGAATAAATCCCAGAATAAATCCTGGAATAAATCCTGGAATAAATCCTCACCAAAGATCAGGTGCTGCTGAATTCAGGCTGTAGTTCATGGTCTGTTTTTGTGTGTGTGTGTTTTACCTTTGCGTGATGAAGGTCGACTCCGTACATAGAAAGCTTCTTTACGTTTTCCAGGAAGTGCATCTCTGCTTCAGCAGGTGTCATTCCTCTGAAAACACAGTCCCATGTTTGAACTGCTGCTGTTTCTCCACATTCAATGTTTGTGCTTCAGATTTCAGGTTTGTACCTGTAGCTTTTGTGCAGCTCCATGATCTTCTCCTCCATTTCTTTGGTTTGATTGGGAGCAAAGCAAAGTTCACTGATGTAATCTGAGCCACACTCGTCTGAAATATACAGAGAGAGACAGATAGATAATCTGAACATATATCTACATGGAAACATGAAAATGTCAGAAGGCTACAGCACAGCAGGGGACTGTACCGGGGTCGTAGTCTCCAAGTTCTGACTGGACGGTGTAGGAGCCAAGGACGGTGTGAGTCGCAAACGAACAAGGAAGGCGACCAGAAACTATATCCTGTCTGAGCTGGATACACAGGAAGTACCTGCAGACAGACAGGGTAAAGGGTACACCAGGTGAAAATGTGAGACAATGTTGAGCTTGAATTGACAGGTGAGTGAACCTACCTGGTGATGTCCTCAGACAGCTGGGCAGGGTCAGGGGGGTAAAACTTTACATTAAAGGAGAAGTTCCAGGGGACACCTGAGAGACAGAGAGGAGGGAATCATTTCACACACCAGTTAACCTGAACCAATTGGACAGTCTCATGGACAGACTAATGGACAGACTAATGGACAGACTGACGGACAGTCTGATGGACAGTGGATGTTGGACAAACTCACCTCTGACCTGCTTCTTCATCTCCTTTGCTGGATCCAACCAGTTCTACAAGACAAGGGTCAAAGGTCAGAGCTCAGACAGACAGGTTAGAGAGACAGACAGGTAAAGAGACAGACAGACCTTATTGTTGTCGGCGTCTCTGAAGGACAAAGCGAAGTAGTCTTTCTCCAGCAGATTGACGTGTTCGCAAACCTTCTCAAACAGCTGCAGACCACGAGCTCGCTTCTAAAACCAGGAGAGGAAAAGATGAACTGACTTCTGCTTCTTCTGCACATGCTCGCCATCACAATCATCATCGTCTTCATCATTACTATCATCATCATCATTGTCAACGTCCCTCAGGGTGCAGTACCATCGTTCTGCTAAGCGTCACTTTTTTGGAGATTTTGCTCCCATTTCCACCTGTCTGACCCGTCTCCACCTGTCTCACCTCCACAGTGCAGGTGAAGAGCGAGCCGTCCAGCAGGGTCACTCTCGCCTGCATCGTCCTGAAGCTCAGTGGGTTTCTGGCTGGAGAGCGAGCGATCCGACTGCTCGACGACAGGTGACTGGTTGAATCCTCGGCAAATGAGCTCTGAGCCTGGCTTTGGGTTGGCGCGCCACCCCCACCCTGAGAACACAGGAAATTATGTCCCATTTCACTGTCCTGATTGACAATCTATAAAGAGATTGTTTATATTTATTGATTATTTCTTTGTGTTTTTACCTGTTTAGGTGTGGAGTGGGCGGCGGCTTCAGGGAAAGACTCTGCCTCTTTGGGCTGGGCCTCCTGTGGCTCACCTGGCTCTGTTGTCATGGTGATTCACCTGAAAGAGCAACGATATGGTTGCCATGATTACCAAATGAATGACGTGACATGAGAATGGGATAGAGTGACGAATAGCTCCTGATTTGAAGCGAAGCAGAGTGGCTGTCAAGGAAATGTTGTGTTCAGGTACAGTCACAAACAGGAAACTTGTTATTCAAACTTTTATCTGAACTCAAATGTGCATTTGATTACATCTATGGCGACAGTGAATCATTTCTATTGGTCTCTCCAAATTATTTTTGTCAGTCTCAAAACAAAGATGTTTAATCTAAAGAGAAGAAGGACACTGTCATTAACTGCAAACAGAAAGTTCAGATTTCCGAGTGGTTTTGAACGCATTGGTTATTATCTCTTGACCCCTCCAGCTGTCAGGTGAAGGGTTACCATGGTAACTAGGGTGGGGCGGGCGGGCAGGGGAGGGGGGTGGCGTAGGGTGAGTCAGAGAGGGAGATTAGATCCCAGAGACAATCTAATGTAATCTGGTTTGGACTGACAGCAGACGACAATGATGATGATGATGATGATGATGATGATGATGATGATGATGTGGGTCAAAGGAGCAGACCACATCTCCCTCGGGGGGTGGGACTCGGTCACCAAATCAAACTTTAACAATCAGGAAGAAAACAGATGTTTGAAATGTCCTGCAGACACACGTGAGACATGTTTACAGATTCACATTAAACGGTCTAAAGGAAACATGACCCGGTGAGGGTGAGTCCGAGTCTTTGTCGTCCTGCAGCAGGAAACACCCCGCTGCAACACACACACACACACACACACACACACACACACACACACACACACACAGGGACCTGCAGTGTGATGAAGCAGAAATGATGCTCGCTCTCTCTGATGATCGAAAACAAAGTGATAATTAAATCTATCAGTGATCAATAATCCCCCCCTCCTCCTCTGCAAATCAAACCATCATCTTTACCTGTCCTCGTGCAGGACGCTCGCCCTCTTCTTCCCAGTAACGAACGTTTTTTTTTTTTTACCACGTCATCACTCTGAGCACGGCATCGCAGTGCGCCCTGGCAGTGACGTCATGACGCACGCTGCGGAGCCAGCTGTTTGTATTTATTTTTTTATTTGTCATTGTTTAAAATCGTCAGTGTTTGTTTACTGTTTTTGTCCCTTTTCTTTTTTCACCTTCTGATTTTTCATGAAATACATGAAGTACACGATGTATTCACTTCACCTGCTACACTTCATTTCACTGCTGGGACACTGGAGTTCCCTCAAGGAATCAATAAAGTTTATTTTCAAATTGAAGAAAAAATTGATGAGAAACACTTTTTAGACTTCGACCAAAAACTCACTCTGTAATTCCATCTGCCATATAAACCATTAAACTGGTGAACTGATGATTAATAATAATTTCATTACATAACAACAACAAAGAAGTAATATAATGTTATTATACACTGAACTACTGATAAAATCAATATTCTGTGTGTTTGTGTGTTTTACTTACCAGCAAATTGGAGGCAGGAAGTGATTCATCCAGAGAAGAAGATGAGGAGGAGGAGGAGGAGGAAGAAGAAGATGAGGAAAAGGAGGAAGAAGAAGAAGAGGAGGAAGAAAAAGAAGAAGAGGAGGAGGAAGAAGAAGAGGAGGAGGAGGAAGACATCGTGTCAGTTTATTTCATGTGATTATTTGTATTCAAAGCAGATATTTGAGATTTGAGATTAAAACAGATTAAATTCAAGTAAATGAATAATTATTTTATTAAAAGTTTACACTTTTATTCTGTTACTACTCATGAATATAGATCATAGAAAGATGAGAGTAAATATTAAATATTCAAAATAAAACTTTGCAGATTTAAACTTGAGTCTGAGTCTTGAATCTATCAGTGGTTTGAAGGTCAGAGACAAACAGCTGCAGCAGGTCACTGGTAATTCTGGGTCATTTTCAGAAAGTGTTGACAAACGGATCAGATGTTCATCCAATAAAACATGATGATGATGAAGCACAGATCGGACGCCATGAAACATCTGAAATCACTGAAATCACTGAAACACACACACACACACACTGAGTATGAACAAGTGTTTTACCTGTGCAGGTGTTCACGTGACAGCTCAGATGAAGATGATGAAGCTTAAAATGATTCCTATATGTTTTATTCGTCCTCTCTCTCTTTCTCTCGTCCGGTCTGTTGTTTGGACGGATTATTGGTTTTTACTCTGACACATCAGACACCGCCCACAGAGATTACCCCCCCCCCCCACACACACACACACACACACCACCACCACCACCACCACACACACACACACACCCCACAAATACACACATACTGTTCAATCCCAGGGGTGGGGGGTGGTAATACAGCTGCTCTGGATTTACTCAGTCATGATGGTCTCCCTGCAAAGGACTGTGGGATTGGTATTACCCAGTGGCAGTAATACTTAACATCATGTATGTGGGGGGGGACTCAGAGGGCTCAGAGGGAGGACGGTGGTACCCGGACCCAGGAGTGAACTCAAAATGAATTGGAACAAACATCATCAGGAGGCGCTCACAGGCAGCGATGCCAGCTCAGCTCCTCTGTCTCTACATTTATCAGCTTCTCAGACTTTTTTGTGACTTTTTATCAAAAACGCTAGGATCAACAAATCCAGATCCTTTTTGGACAAAGTTCACCTTCTGTAGCAGAGTCTGAGTGTTTCGGATCTGCGAACGGACTCAAAGGTCCAATGTTCTGTCGCTGTGTATCTCAGGACTCAGAGACGGAACATTATCAACAACAACAACAAACACGCCCCTGTCTTTCAGTGGTAATAGCAGGATTTTAGTGTCATAAAGAATGAATGAAAAATCTCTTAAAATCAGCTCAAATCACTTTCACATCCAGCGGAAGACGCTGCCGTAAAAAGACATGAACATGAACAGAGACACTCCACACACACAGAGTGTCTCAGAACAGAGCAGGTTCCGTTACTGCAGCAGCAAACAGCCCGGTCCTTATGGTGGACGGAGCTGTAGCGCCTCCCAGAGGACAGAGGCTGAGACACATGAGTGAAGTGATGGGCTGGTGATGTAGTTTTCTGGACGTCCAGAGGACGGACTGAGACGGACTGAGACGTCGGTGTGAAGCTGTAGGAGCAGGATTCGGTGTCTGCGGGGCTCCGAGTAATGTCTGTTTAATTTTGTCCATATTTACTAAATAGATTTATTGATTTTTAGTCTCAGTTCTATTTATTATTATTGGAGGGGACGTGTTCTCAGGTTCTGATTTAAAATGAGTCACTCCTCATCCTGCTCTCTGATTGGCCGCGGCAGCTGTCTGTCAGATGGCAGGCGGGGCTCGTGGGTCGATTGAGCCGTCCCTATTGGTCTGATCCCGACTGATCTGGATTCAGTCCCTGAGTGTTTCTGAGCGTCGGTGTGTTGTTCAGCGGAGAGAGGGAGACTGAAGAAAAAGAGAAGAGAAGAAAAGAAAAGAAAAGAAAGAAGTTCAGTATCCTCCAGGTTGTTTTGGTTTTCCTGCAGGAACACAGACAGAAGAAGAAGAAGTTGAAGTTGAAGTTGTTTGTGGAGAGAAAACAAAGTCAAAGAAGTTCTGTTTTTCTGGGATTTTAGAGTTTTTACCCCAGAAAATTAACCTCTGCTGCAGGAGGACAGACAGACAGACAGGAGGAGAGACAGACAACTTCTTCCATCTTTAATTTTAAATAGAGACTGAGACACTCAGCATCTGTCTGTCTCTTCGTGTACCCGTCTGTCTCTCAGCCTGTCTGTCGGTGCGTCTGTCTGAGTCCCGAAGGACGGAAGATGTCACTGGGGTGTGTCGTCGCTCTTGGTCGGACCTGCGGCTATTCCCGCGGACACACAGCGTTCTGACAGCTGCTGCTGAGGGAGAACCAGAACCGGGGCTGGATTTCGATCTGGATCTGTAAACCCCGGATTAAACCGTGGATTCGTACCGAAGGGGACTGAGCCGGGTTCAGGATGTCCTCAGAGCTTGCTGTAGGTCTGGCTTTCAGGGTTCTGCTGCCCCTCGGCTTGACTGCAGGTAAGATCAGATTTTATAGAGCCGATGATTCTTCAGGTCCTTCAGTGACAGCACAGACCTGAAGCTGCAGGTGTTAAATCTTCAGAAAATCCTCAGACTGAGGTTCAACAAACTTCCTGCTGGGACTCACACGTTCATCCAGCTGTGGAGGAAGCTGTCAGGCTGCCATCTTGGTTTGGCTTTGCTGCCTCCAAGAAGATTTAGAGTTTGAGAAAGATAACAGAGGTTAAACCGTTTCAAAGTGTGATTTCAAAAACTTCTCAGTTTCATGGAAACACATTCCACCTCTAACCTGTTTACATTATGGTAAATCTCAGCCAGGAACCAGCTCACAGGCCCTCTGGTCCTGTTCAGACCTGGTACTAACATGGTCTCAGGTGATCCCATCACAGGTGAACATCTCGTAGTTCAGGTGTGAATGCAACCAAGACGCACTGAGGACGCACTGAGATCCGAACCCTCAGACCACATCTGAAGGTCTCAGGGAATCCACAGAGAGACGTCAGAGGATCAGACCCAGTCCGTCGCAGGAACCAGGCTTTTTGTCCAATGAGGAGACAGAAAATTCCCGCTTCACATAATTCAACTGAAACTGACTTACACATCAGTCAGCTCACACACTGAGTAACACGCAAGAAAACATTCCGCCTTAAAAGTTGCTGGTTGTTGACTGTTTTACAAAGTTTTCTATTTCAGAGTTTGTTATGAGAAAAAAAAGTGTGTAGGAGCTGCAACAGGCCTCTCTCTCTCTCTCTCTCGCTCTCTCTCTCTCTCTCTCTCTCTCTCACACACACACACACACCTGAGTGTCCCACAGATGGTTTCACACTGATCACTGATCTACAGGTGGAGGTAACACACCAGCACAGGCAGATAGAGGAGCTGTAATCAGCTGTTGTGTTGGCAGATCCAAAGAGTCTCTGAGAGACAGAAGTTTAACAGTTTATTAACAAACTAAAGAGAAACAGCTCACGATAACGTTTTATAAAATAACTGAAGTGATCACAGGGATCAGAGAAAATGAGCTGTGACTCACCTGCTCTCTCTCTCTCTCTCTAGCAGAAGAAGTGAATATCAACTCATATACCCATAACCATGTGACCCACTATCCCTCCGATCAACACGATCACATAAACGATATCCAAATAAACACAAAGAATCAAACAACACCCTGTAACCTCACGATGGCGTTCACGGCTCCAACACTGTGAATGAAATGGTTTTTAAACTCTGAGTCACAGTCTGAGGGCAAATGTCTTCCTCCGTCCACTCACACACACACACACACACACTCTGTTTACAGCTGTGTGTGTGTGTGTGTTTCTGTGTATGTGTGAAAGGTGGAAGGGGGTAGACAGGAAGAGTGCAACCCCCTCTTTAACCTCCCTTCCCCCAACACACACAGATTGGTTCCACTTTCTCAGGTAACAACATGTGTGTGTGTGTGTGTGTGTGGTTAGCAGTGTGTCAACATACATACACCTCCGCTTCCCTCTGGAATGTGAGGCGCTTTAAAGGGAAATTCCACCTAAAAACAGATTTAAAGGCTCCACACAGGAAGGTGATGGAACATGCTGATGTCTCTCTGTGGACTCTCTGAGACCTTCAGATGTGGTCTGAGGGTTTGGATCTCTGAGCGTCCTCAGTACGTCTTGGTTGCATTCACACCTGAACTACGAGATGTTCACCTGTGATCAGGGGCGGGCTGGGGTTGAAATTCAGCCCGGGAGCTTGGTTTGGAGAGGCTTTTTATCCGATCACACGACGGACGCAAGTGGAACTGTGATTTCATCAGTAATAACAAAAATTAGCAATAACTCGTTGACATTGGAAAGAAAGTCTAATTCAGAAACTCACTGACAACTGCAGGAGTGGACAGGCTTATTGTTCTGTGTGACTGGAGTTCAACATATGACATCTTAATATAATTCTATGCAAAGACCTATTGCCAACCCACTCCTGCACACTGCACCTGTACCCGTCACTGTTTTTCTGCTGGTTCCTGCTCCACTTTCCTTCTCCTCCTCTTCCTCCTCCTCTTCCTTCTCCTGTCCCTCCTCAACCGTCTCTTCCTGACTGTCCCTCTGCATCCACTACACTGTCCTTGTCAGCTATTAACAATTACAGCACCAATGATAAA
>JBBMJY010000013.1:79014-108249 GCA_037833715.1 Toxotes lorentzi
CATCAGCAGGAGGGTCCCCCATATGAGCCAGGTTCTGCTCAAGGTTTCTTCCTGTTAAAAGGGAGTTTTTCCTTGCCGCTGTCGCCTTAAGTGCTGATCTGGGGTCAGGCTCTGGGTCTCTCTGAAGCGCTTTGAGACAATTTTGATTGTGGAAGGCGCTATATAAATAAAATTGAATTGAATTAAAGTTTTGGGGGATTTAATATTTTTCTTTGCTTTATCTTAGCATTAGCTCAGTCAGTTGGCTGTCTGTGGTATTAAGTGTCTCTCTCTGTTGAACAGTGATGGAGAATCAAACCAACAACTTCCCATTGACACCCAGCCAACTCACACCTTCACCAGTGCCTCTTCCCCCGTGTCCCCCTCCTGCATCCTCCTGCCCCCCTCCTACAGCCTCGCTCTGGGGTTGGACCTCCAGGACGAGGAGGCAGAGGAAGTGAGGGAGAAGAAAGAGGATGAACAGAGGACAATGAAGGAGGTGGGGTTGGGATTTAGGAAGCGGCTTCTGGTTCAGACTCTGGGGGAGAGGAGCAACTTCCTGTCTGACTCAGACTTGTCTTCCTGTCCGCCTGTGTCTCGCACTCAGGAGCTGACAGCGAGCGAGCTAGTGAGGAACAGGTGAGGACAGGAGAGTCACAGAAATCACCCACCCGTCACCTGTTGATGCTGCTTCACGCTCTTCTTTTCCGTGTTTCAGGACTTTCTACGACAAGGAGCTGGAGGCATCGGACCACTTCTATGGTAACCAGCCACAGCTGCTCCAGCTGTGCAACGCCCTCTATAACATCCTTGCAGCCAGGTAAACTCTGAACATCAGGAAACTCCACAGAAATCTCTCTGGTGAACTGCTTCATCTTAGCAAACACAACATCAGTTATCTGTTTATGCAGACGATACTCTTATTTATGTTTCAGTTCTTTAGATTCTCTGTGAGACTGAATGACATTTATTTTTGAATATCACAAAACTTCAGCAGCTGAACAAAAAAGACTGAAATGAAAGTGTTTGGTGTAAAGACTCAGAGGAGGCAGGTTATCAGCATCAACATTAAATGTCTCCAGTGTCTTTGACAGTATGAACATGTCCCCTCCCGAAACAGGTCAGAGACGGTGTGTTACCTGGTCATTGTGTTGAACCACATGGTGTCGGCCAGCTGTCTGACATTGGTACTTCCTGTTTTGGTGTTTCTCTGGGCAATGCTGTCTGTCCCTCGACCCAGTAAGACCTTCTGGATGACAGCCATCATCTACACTGAGGTTCACACCACTCTGCTGATTTTTATTTATCCATTATCTTATAACTGCCTACCTATTTATATATAACTGTAGCCTATCTATCCAATTGATGTTTAAGCTGCCTGTCTACCTGTCTGTGTCCTCAGGTTACCATCGTAATTAAGTATTTCTTCCAGTTCGGTTTCTTTCCATTCAACCAGAAGCTGGAGGTGGACCGATTCAAACCATTCCACCCTCCAAACATCCTGGGGGTGGAGAAGAAGGAAGGCTATGTTGTGTACGACTTGCTGCAGCTGCTCACTTTGTTCTACCACAGAGCCACACTCAAGGTAAAGATCAAAACACTCAAAACAGTAAAACAAAACACAAAACTATAGAATGGCTGACTCCTCCTTCCTCCTCATCCTCTGCAGTGCCATGGACTCTGGGACCAGACTGTTACAACGGAGACTGATGCTCTTCACCACCATGGCAACCAGGCCAACTCCACCAACGGAGGTTCCACCTCCACTGATGTGACTGATCCTGTGAACACACTACGACGACGTGGCAGGAGGAGGACATGCTCCAGCTCCACTCAGCTGCACTCACCTGCAGGTAGAGTCGAATACATTGACACAACAATGTGAATCAAAGGTTCAGGACAGAGTGAAGGATCAGAGGGTCAGAAGACATGAAGAGAGTCCTTGTCCTCAAATTAGCAAATGATTCTGGTCCCACCCTGTAGTGTTCATTATAACAGCAGCTCTTTGTCCAGAGAAAATACTTGGACCGACAGTACATCAGGGAAACTATCCCATCAATCTGATAAAGTGTTTCTCTTGTTCAAAAAGTGTCTTTACAAACACAGCTGTCTGAAAGGAGTGAAGGTCGTCTCATAACCTTGGTTGTCTGATATTTTTGACAGTCCCAAGCATAGGATACAATTAGTGGATCATTTTTAAATCAGAAATAATAGTAGCCCGGTAATGGAGCTCTGGGGCACGCCACACTGTAATCTTGATTTGTGTGAAGAACAACCATCATTCTAACAGTTCTCTGTTGGAAATATATATTTTAAAGTAATATATAACTTCTTATTATTCACAATTTATTAATATTCACAATTTACTGAATAAAAAGGACATAGCCCACTTTTCAAATCTAAAGAATGTTGTACTAATATGTCTGTGATTAATTAAAAGGTGTTGATGTTTGCTTCTTATGTTTTCAGGCAGTGTGAGCTCCAGACCTCAGCAGCCCAGTAAGGCTGATCTGCTGCTGGAGAAACTCACAGAACTTTCCATCAGAGCCAAGATGTACTCTGTCAGCAGGTATGCTAACATTAAAGCTAACTGTCCAGTCAATACTTTTTGTGTTCACGAACCACATCACCAAATGATCCTCTCTCTATCAGGTGTATGTCTGTTTACCGTCCGGTCTGTCAGTTCTTCAGAGCTCTTGTCCAACCAGAGTACAGCGCCGTCACCGACGTTTATGTCCTCATGTTCCTCGCCGACACGGTTGACTTCATCATCATCGTCTTTGGCTTCTGGGCCTTTGGAGTAAAGTTTGATTCACTGATCATGTTTTTTACATTTCACTCTGAGCTGAAACTTTATTCACCTCTGTGGACTCTATTTTATTCTAATAACTTTTAGAAACACTCAGCTGCTGCTGACATCACTTCCTCCCTCTCAGAAGATCAAGTTCCTGAAGCTTTCTTGGTGATGGTCCTGATCCAGTTTGGTATGTCTACCTGTCTTGTTTACCTTGCTTTTTACCTGTCTGCCTAAACGTTAACATATCTATCCTTATTTTATCTGTTTACCTGTTGCACTGTGTATCTGTCTGTCTGCAGGTACCATGGTGATAGACAGGGCACTGTATTTGAGGAAGACAGTTTTAGGGAAGTTGGTATTCCAAGTGATTCTGGTTTTTGGGATTCACTTCTGGATGTTCTTTATCCTGCCAACCGTCACTGAGAGGTATCGTATATATCTACATCTATACCTTGATGTTGTTTACTTGTTCTTTGTTGTGAACTTGGATAAATTGTATTTTTATGCTTTGGCAACTTTTCATGACCATAAAGCACCTCTGAATTTGAAAATTTGAATCTAACTCACCTTTACCTGCCGCCTCTTTAATATTATAAATACCTGTTCATCTGCTGTCTACATCTGAACAAAGCTGATAACAAATCAATCAAACTAAGTTATTTTAAATATAACTTAAGTCAAATTGAGTTGATGGGAAAATAAAGTTGAGCAGATTTAGCTGAACAAAGAAAAGTCGAGTTAAGCCAAGTTAAGAAATGACAAGTTGAGAATAAGTTACGATAAGTGTAGTTAAGCTAAACAAAGTTTGGGTCAGGTTAAGTCACTCAGGGGTCGCACAATTATACTAACACAAAGAAGACTGAAGAACAGTGTTGTTACTGCCTGTCTGTCTGCAGGCGTTTCAATCAGAACCTGGTGGCTCAGCTCTGGTACTTTGTGAAGTGTGTTTACTTCGGTCTGTCAGCCTATCAGATTCGATCTGGTTACCCAACACGAGTTCTAGGAAACTTCCTGACAAAGAGCCACAACTACCTCAACTTGTTCCTGTTCCAGGGGTGAGTTAACATCACAGTCCAACACTGACACAAACACAGACAACTGTCCAGAGTGGAAACAACTAGCCTAACTTAGTGCTGAGACTGAACAAGAAGTTATCGTGGTTCTGTTCCATTTTAACTAAGTAGTGTTCCCAGACATTACTGTTGGCTCCCTAACTGTCGACATGTTACCCTCTCTGTCTCTCTACCTGTCTGTCTGCCTCTCCTCTTATAGTTTCCGTCTGGTTCCCTTTCTAACGGAGCTGAGAGCGGTGATGGACTGGGTGTGGACTGACACCACCCTGTCTCTGTCCTCATGGATCTGTGTGGAAGACGTCTACGCCCACTGCTTTGTTTTAAAGTGCTGGAGGGAATCTGAGAAGGTACAAGAGTGTCCGTGTCTTTACGGGTATAATTGTGTTGTTTGTGTGTATTTGTACACAGAGGTGCACAATGGTCAGACGAAGTGTGTGTTTGTACACAGCGGTACCCTCAGCCTCGGGGTCAGAAGAAGAAGCGGGTGGTGAAGTACGGGATGGGCGGTCTGATCGTCCTGTTACTGATCTGTATTGTCTGGTTTCCGCTGCTCTTCATGTCGCTCATAAAATCTGTTGCTGGAGTCGTCAACCGACCCCTCGATGTCTCTCTGACCATCACACTGGGAGGCTTCCAGGTAAACCTGTACTGATACACCTGTACTGACTCACCCGCATAGAGAACGTTACCTGGACAGTCTTAATGATAATAGTAGTAGAAATACCATTACCAGTAGTAACGCCAAGAGGAGACATGGAATAGTGACTGATAATTCAAACTGGGAATCTGTTTAGAGCGTCTGCATGTTCTAAAGAAAAATATTGATATTAGTACACAGTTTATTGATAATGTATCGCAAGTGATACATGTTCCTGTATCAGTGTTTTGTCCCACGTCTTGAAGTTGACAGTATTGGCAGCAGTGTAACATGTTGATGTTTACAGCCAATCTTCACGATGAGTGCACAGCAGAATCAGCTCAAAGATCTGTCTGAAGAAGACTTCAGCGCCTTCATCAGCTCCTATAGCTACACACCTGTGAGTTCTCTGCAGTATTTGTACACACAGTTTGTAGTATTAATTCTTGCAGTAACTCTGTTACCTTTGTTTCCCAGAGTGCCTTGCAGTTCCTGGAGGCATACAGTCGTGAGGATGTGACAGTGGCAGAGTTGCAGGGCAGCAGCAACTCACTGTGGACCATCAGTCCTCCCAGCAGGCAGTACCTGAGCCAGGTGCTCAGCCTGGACCACTTCCCCCTCACCGTGTCCTGGACTGTTCAGAGGTCAGCTTCATCCTCCTGGTCAATAATCAGTTATTAGTATTTATTAATACTTCTCTCTGATAATCACTCATCACTTCTAAGTAGAAGTAACAGTGGTAGTATCAGTAGTAGTATTAGTCGTCATAGTAACACAAATGGTAATGGCAGTACTACTATAAGGTGCAGCAGTAGTTACTATATTGCTGCTGCTACTGTAGTAGTGTTAACAGTAGTAGCAGCAGTAGTATTGACAGTAGAAGGACTTGGATTGTTCTGAGTCCAGCACCTTAACTTCACCGATCAATAATCACTCATCAGTTAATCAGTTAAACATTATCAGATAAAAATGATTTTTTTAAACAGGAACCTGAGTTTGGGGGCAAAGGCGGAGCTTGCATCAGGTAAACATGTGACTTACCTGGACAATCAGACTCGGCTGGAGCTGATTGAGCTGCTGAATGGGAGCAGGAGACAACCTGTGTGAGTACAGGGCAGGCCTATACGAGGGGGGCGGGGGCAACAGTTGTCCAGTTATTAACCAACATGCTCATGGAACCAGTAGAACCGTGATTAATGTGCATCAGGCTACAGGCTTCAACTTCACGCTGAGAGACTACAAACATGTCGGCCACTGTTCACTCAGACATCTGTCAGGATTTAAAGAGAATAACATACAAAAAAAATCAGATCAGACTTGACTGATCATCCATGTTATTTCATAACAATACGTCAGAGGTAAAACAACATGCTAACATTAATAAAACTGATTCTGATGCCTCAGACCTTTGTGTATAAAATGAGATTAAATTATAAACATTAAAAATTTTCCATTGTAAATTTAAATAAATTTACTATATTTCCTATATAATTATTATTATGGGAATATGTTCCATAGTAATAATAATAATTGAGGACAGGATGCAGGTGTGTAGTTGTGTTTGTCACAATGGACAACACTAAACTTAAATACTATCATTATGTGCTTTGTTTGTTTTCAGGGTGATACAGGAAGTGTTTCCGTGTTTCATCCGAGCTCCCAGCGACTCCAACGCCAAACCCATTGAGCAGCTTTACACAGGTTTTATATTTACACGCTCACATAAAGACACAGTTCACATCTTTGAAAACTAAAAGGAAAAAGTTATTTTTCACATTTAGCCTTCAGGAGTGGAGACGGACGTTCAAACAGGTGACAACAGGAAAAACCAACATAAAGTATCTTAGTGAGGTGTTGGACCAGAACAGCTTCAGTGCTCCTTGGTTCTGATTCTCCAGGTCTCTGGACTCTGCTGGACCATGAACATGACTCTTCTAAAGTCACTCCCTCATCTGGTGTTTGGATGACGGTGGTGCAGAGAACTGTCTGACACATCAGTCCTAAACCCACAGGTGTTCTGTTCACCTGGGCTGAGATCCGGTGACTGTGAAGGCCACAGCATGTGACTCACATCATGTTCATATTCATGAGACCTTTCAGTGACCCCTCCTGTCTGTCGCCCATCTGAACGTTGTCTCCGTCTGCTGAATATTTAAAATAGTTTATTTAGCATCAATTTGTTTATAGTGCAGTCCTCTCGTCCAATGACGAGGCTTCTCTCTTGTCTGATCAGATGAACACTACAAGGACATCCTGCTGGCTCTGGAGAGGTCGACCAATCAGAGCAGAGAGATCCAAGAGTGGTGGATTGTTGACCAACCAGCTGCCAGCCTGGTGCTGCTCGGGGGTGGGGCTTCACCCAGTGACAGCAGGGAGGCGGGGCTTCAGCTGTTTGTGTTCAGTGATAAAGTTAGTCCTCCGAGTCTGGGCTTCCTGGCTGGATACGGGTAATTATCAGCCTCTCACATAATTACAACATCAAACTGTACTTAACCAGCTGACCTGGATCGGCTTGGCGAGGGTCAATACTTACTGTCATTGGCAGAACAAAGTGAGGAAACAAAGTGTTGGTCTGTGGTTAAGGACACAGACACTAACCAGCACCATCCTCCCCCTCCCCTTCCTTCTCCCCTTCCTCTTCCCCCTCCTCCGGCAGCATCATGGGGCTGTATGCCTCAGTGGTCCTGGTGATTGGGAAGTTTGTCAGAGAGTTCTTCAGTGGGATCAGTCACTCCATCATGTTTGAGGAGCTTCCCTGTGTCGACCGCATCCTCAAACTCTGCACCGACATCTTCCTGGTAAAACTCTGCTCCTCTTATTGATGTTACAGTTTTCCAATCTGATCGGTTTTAGTTTTATAATGTAATTAGGTATTTGTTTACCATCGGTTTGTTGATCTTATTTGAAATATTTGTAGTACTTTTGGTTGTATAAATCTGATTAGCTTCAGTGTGCTCATTGTAATAGTTGTAATGTTTTTTAGTTTAATTATGTTTATCAATTATTTGTTCATTGAATTAGTTTCACAGTCTGATTTTTTTTTAGTAGGCGTGTTCATGTGATTAGTTTTGAAGCTTTAATCTGATGATGGCTGACATGCTGTGATCTGATTGGCTGTTCTGTTTCAGGTGAGAGAGACAGGCGAGCTGGAGTTGGAGGAGGAGCTTTACGCAAAACTGATCTTCCTGTATCGATCCCCAGAGACTCTGATCAAATGGACACGACGCTGACCTCGTTGGTTATTAGCTCATCACAGAGCTGAACACTTGCTTCCTTCAGCGTTCTTTAAATGCTGCACAGGGATTGGTGCTGCTGTAAAGAACAAAGGAACTGACAGCGATGGTAGTTAAACAGGAATGTTTACGGAACGTTGTTTGAAATTCGAGAGAACGTTCTTGACACATTTCTGGAGCATTAGTGCACCATTGCCTGTTTGCTAGGTGACCAGTCAGAGCAGCTGGGAGGTGGAGCTAAGGCTGACATCTGCTTTCTAATGAAATCCAAGCTGATCTCAGGACAGTGTCACATAGCAGACAGTGTCATGGGAATAGTATTGGAAGTATTAATTGTTGGTGATTGATGATCAATAACTGCAGGGATACGGTGCTTCCTGGAAAACCTGGAATTATTTATTGCATCTTTCAAGTCATTGAAAATGAGTCCTGAGTACTGGAAAATGCAGCAGCTGACCAAAATGTCCCAGGAAACAACAAGGAGCTTTTTAATGACTTCATGGAAGTGACGTCTATAAACACTGATGTGACTCAAAAGTCGGAGTCCCTGCACAGTCACGCAGTATTTTACTTTAATGTTTACAGGACAAACCTCGGTATTTATCTTGCGCTTGCTTTATTTTAGCTGTAATTAGCTCTGTGATAGCGCCACATATAGTTTAAGGTAACATTTCTTTACTTCAGTTTCTTATCTGTTATTTCAGTGTTTCCACCACATGAACTTTTCCAGACTGAGGACTTGTTTATTGGAGTGGGCAGATTTATACCAAACACGTTGCTAAATATTCAAAAATACTCGATCCAAATATTGATACTTTCTACCAATACCAAGTCTTCTTCTGAGTGTTGATAATAGCGCCAACAGGATCACAAACAAAACAATGGATCCATTTTTGATCAGGTCCTCAGTGTTTTCATATTTGACTGAAACCATTTCCTTAAACCAGAGACCCAGACAACTGTTTAACCCAGAACAATGAAAACAAAAGGCCTCACTGGAAGGAATGTGAACATTAGTGATGCATTCACATCATAAATCACAGCTCACTGGTCTACATGATAGTACATAGGGCTGAACGATTTATCGTTTTCTGATAGAAATTGCGATTTCAGACAA
Source organism: Toxotes lorentzi (assembly GCA_037833715.1). Lineage (NCBI taxonomy): Eukaryota > Metazoa > Chordata > Actinopteri > Toxotidae > Toxotes > Toxotes lorentzi. Next base: position 87,851 of record JBBMJY010000013.1, read on the forward strand.
CGCGATAATGTGATCGCCAAAGCTGCGTTTTTTTGCAGCGCTCCTGACTGACCTAGGATCTGCTGTGTCAACTATTTCACACATACATGCCGTCACATGTCAGGCTCACCAATCAGAAGCGGCATGCTGCTCGTGGACAGGTGACGCAACATCCAGCGGAAACACAACCGATTTATACCAATACCTGAAAAATCACCACAGGTATCTGCATGAGGAAAAAGTTCCGGTGAAAAGTCTCACGAAAATAGAAAAATAACTGCCATTGTTCAAGGACTTTATAGAATGTATATGCATGTTTGTTAAATACATTTGAAATAATTTCTTAACTTTAGTTTTCATTCTTGCATTAGAGTAATGGCGTTTAATGTTTTAATGGTATGATGAACTTTTCTGTCATGTTTGTAAATGTTACTGTACATTGTGAATATTGAACTGAAGCTTGACTTGAAGAAAATCATGAATCAAATCGAAATCACAATATCTGCCAGAAAAATCGCAATTAGATCTTTTCCTAAAATCGTTCAGCCCTAATAGTACATCAACCAAAAGTATCACTATCAGTATCTCTGATTATGATTTAGCTCCACAGCACCTCTATATGACTGCTACATTAGCACCACATTAGCACTGTGCTAGCTTTCATTAGCACTGAATTAGCCCTGTGTCAGTTCTGTGTTAGCTCAACATTGGCGCTACATTAGCTCTGTCGTTTCATTCTAGATCATTGGACCTGTGCTCAGGTGGAAACTGAGTAGAACTAAACTAACTCCATGAATCAAAAGGAGTAATAAAGGTGTAAGATGTCCCACTGTCACAGGAGTCAGGGAGCTGTCACATCTCCCCCTAGTGACAGAAAACTGTAAGTAAATCTAAGAAATGGCTGTAGAATAACCTGTTAGATTGTGTTGTTGCTTCAAGTATTACAGCGAAGGTCTTCGTGTTCACGTCACTTTATCTGACCGTTAACTGTTCGCTCAGTGCTTCCTGTGAATATATCAAAATAAAAGACTTCTGTTTAATACCACTCTGAAAGTCAGCTGTCTGTTGGATCAGCTTCAGATGAACCACAAAACCTGTTCACCTGTTCACAACCACAAATAAGTTCTGAGCCACATCGTGAGGCTAAAGCACCAGAGGATACTGGACCTTTATCATCTGACTGACATCAGCCATAAACTCAGAAACAGACTGAGGGTCAGCTGTTCTCTGAAGAAGGATGAATAAAAACAGAACATACAGGACCAAACCACCATTCAGCGATTAGACAGAGATTTGACAGCAAAGCTGAACATAATGTGCTTTATTGTGGATCATTGGTGAAAAATGTTTGAGATCAAACCATCCAAACTAAGCGATTATACTCAAAGTGCAAACTGCTTCTGACTGTTGAAGCTTCAGGGTTAAGATTCATTAACTGATCCTCCTTTGTGCCATTTCAGAGTGAGCCGCTTCAGCTTTCAGTGGAAGACGACATGTAGCTACAACGTTCACATCAAAATCAGTCAAAGTGCTGCACACACTGCTCACATTCTATCACTGAGTCACATCAGCAATGAAGCAGAGATCCAGAGGCAGACATCTGTTTGCTGCCTGTGAAGAGGCCGAACCTCCCTCACATTATATTTATATTTAAATTATCAGCCCCAGTCCAACTCAACATTTACACTGATCTGATTTAATGATGTGAAGCATTTCAGAGTCACAGTTAACAGGAAGTAAATTCAGCTCTTTAACCCTTCGACACCGGCTGTGTTTTAGGGGATGGTCCGCGATTGTTGGACTTTCACAATAAATCTGAAAATAAAGAGTTGTATAATCTGCTGTGCTGTATACAATAATCCCATGCTAGTATTCTTTGGACCCTTCCTCAGTCTGTGAAGGTTTCACATGTTGTGGGCTGAACAGTGGTTTTATCAGCCCAGGGAATCCTGTGTGCTTACATCTTACATCACTGACAAACATTTTCCAATCATTCAGGTGGAATTTTGTGGTTTTCTTACTTTCCAGTGTCCTAAGAGAGAAACTCAACAAAGCTGATGGATCAGAACAAAACCTCTGCAAAGGTTTTGTTTGAGAATTTTAATGGAGTTAAAACTGAGGACTGATATGTGACTTCTTCCTGGTGGTGCACTCAGGTCCTGAAGAGCCTGTCCAATCAGAGCGACTCATAGGTAGGACATCTGTCCCACACAGAACTATGCAGAATGAATGTATACCTCCGCAACAGAAATTAGTCCCAGGATGAAATTTTGTTTTACAATGAAATCGTTGGCACAGTGATGTGTTTTAAGGTGAGTGAATCACTTGAACATTTCATTTTGAAAATTCAAACAATTCTGCAAAAAGTTGTAAAAGCTAAAACATGGATGCATGCATGGGAAGGGACTGGGAGCAGGGTCAGATTAACCTGTGAAGGGGCACCTGGGCAAAAATTAGTTGTGGACCCCTCGTGTCCCCACCACCCACTGCCCTCTGTGTACGAACCCTGCCGCTACCAAGTGCTCTTTAAAGTAAGTACAAGCAGACCTCTTGTGCTGAAACAACACGTCATATGTTTGATTCAACACAACCTTATTTTGGAAAATGCGCCACGTGAGGACGATATGAACACAACACATGGCCCGATAATGAGCTGAGAAGGCAGGACAGTGCAAACAGCTCAACACATTTCTAACTAATCAAACTGCCATGACCAGTGGAGATGGATGAACCTGTGGTTTGTGGGGCCCCTCAGTGTGTGGGGCCCCTGAGCAGTTGCTGACTTTGCCCTGGTGGTGTGGAGGTGTAGGCAGATTATTTGGCTTCAACATGCAGAACCACAGGTGGGAAGTTCATCAGTTCATTAATGTTGTGCTGTCATTCATTCATCTGGAAGACTCCTTATTGCTACAACATGTTCAGGTGTTCGACGAACGTGGTCCTGCAGCAGAGATGCCATCATCACCTTCATCATCACCAGAGGAGGAGGAAGAGTTAAAATAAAGAAGCTGTTTCTTGTGATTTTAGATTGAGAATCCTCATGATCATCACGCTGATGTCACTGAAAAGTCACATGACTTCAGAGTTGTGCTGTCATTCACCAAATCGGCTCCTAATTGGTCATCCCGTCTCTTCAGCCCTCCTCCTCCTGCCTTAGACCAGGATCCATCTGTGAGATCATCCTCAGCTTCTCCCTGTTCGAGTACCTCCTCCTTGATGTCACTTCCTCTGACCTCAGACTCCCCATCTGTGATGTCAAATGAGGTGATGACGTAATCTCAGTTGATTCAAACGATTCATCTTCTCCGTGCATCAGTTTGCTGTAACCGGGATTGATGCTGCTGGTCGGCAGGCTCTGCGTCCTGCAGGCGGGGGGTGGCGTGGACGAGGAGGAGGAGAGGAGGTGAGACAGGGAAGAGAGAGACAAGTGGGAGGGGATGAGGGAGGAGGAGGAGAGGAGGAGCAGGGCCTGGGAGCCCCCTGGTGCTTCTCTGTGGAGGCTGGAGGAGCTGTAGGAACCCGCTAATGGCACCTCCTGGAAGGGTCTGGGTGGGGGTGGAGTGGAGGTGCACAGAGGAGGTGGTGGACATGCATTCTTCGGTCTACCGCATCCTTCCTCCCTCCCCTGTACTTCCTCTACTCCTCCTCCCTCCCCCCATCCCCGGCCCATCCTGGCCCAAGCTGAGTGCCTCCGACGGGGGGTGGGGGGCCGTGGGTGGCGCAGGGGTAAGGTGAAGGAGCTGAGCTCCTCCCTCTGCAGCGAGGTCCAGCAGGTGAAGAGGGCAGGCAGGTTGAAGCTGGGGGGTGAGGAGAGTCTGTGGGAGGAGGAGAAGGTGGGGGTAGGAGGAACATCTGGCTGCTCCTTGTAGATACTGAACACCGTGTCTCCTCCTCCATCGCTGCCCCCACCTCCTCCTCTGCTGCTGCCACACAGCTGTTGCCTTGACAACATCCCACCTTCTGCCTCTCCTCCCCCTTCCTCCCTCTTGGTTAGCAGTGAGGCAGGGTAAGCCCTGTGTCTGGACTCCAGGCTCTTCGATTGGACGTAGTTAACGAGACCATTGAGGGGATTGGCCGAGGAATGGCGGTAGGAGCAGGAGGAGCTGGTGTTGGGTTTGCGGAGGCTGTGGAGGTCAATGACGGTGGAGTAAATGTCTCTCAGGTTGATGACCTTCGTCTTCTTGTCTCGGTTCTCGTGCAGGACAGCGTTTGCACAGATGAAGAGGAAAATACCAATTCCCATGATGAGAGGACCAAAGACCTTCAGCCTATCAGAGTACAGATACCTGCAGAGGCATTTTATAGAGCCAATCAGAATACAGATACCTGCACAGACTTTTTTTCAGCCAGTCCTTGGACAGTTTCTCTGTACAGGACTGCCAGAACCTACTATAGGACCACTGCAAGTTCTTAAAGGACCATTCAAACAAAACCACTGCAACTTCCTGAAAGACTACTAAAACCTCCTAAAGAATCGAGGTGAAATATCCTAGGGCACATTAAGGACCAGTAGAACCACCTAAAGGACCTCTAAAATTAACCAATACTCATCTAAAAACCAGCAAAACCAGGTTCTCTACAGTCTCTTTAAAGATCACTCCTAAAAGACTAGTAGAACTAAAAAAAAACTCTGGAGCTACCGAACAACTAGAATCACTAAAACTTCAACAAAGGATGCTCACAATGACTTCAGTTACAGTAAGAACCTAAAGGAACCACAACTACATCCTCCAAAAGACCACCTCACTTGACTTGGCTTAGTAACCACCTAAAAGAGCACCAAAGCCAGAAACTAAAGAACCACTAGAACCTCCTGAAGGAGTCGCATTAAATTTACTATCAACATGAAAACTGATGCAACTGGACAATTTGATTACCTGTCAAGAAAATTCTCTAGAAAGCCTCGTGGAACTTGTTGGGTTGTCCCATTGACAGCTTCTGTCCAGTTAAAACTCTCATCGCCTCCTCCATCTCCATCTTCTCCTCCCCCTCTGTCCTCTCCTTCACTTCCTTGGAGTTCCTCCGCCCTCTCTCCTCCCTGGAAATAATCAGACTGACGTTCAGCAAACCTTGTTTGAAGCTGCAGCATCAGATTTAAGGTTTCATTTTGTTTATTTCCTGTGGTGGAAAAGCTGAAGAAAGAGCTGACAGACTGGATCTGATAGTTCTGAGTCTTCTGTGTGGACTCTGTTCTATTGTGTCAGGTACCTGTAACTGGATCTCACCTGAGTGTCAGCAGGAGCAGGTGTGGAGCTCATGGATGATACTGAGGCCATCGCAGCAGCCTCCTGTGGTTGAGTGCTGAAGAACAGTCCGTCTCGAGGCCAGTAGCCCAAAGCTGCCATGACCACGCCCACCAGCAGGACCACAATACCGAGCGCCGCCACGAGACCCGAGACAGAACATAACTTCAACTTCCCCTTCACCACCACCACCTCACTCCTCCTGGGGAGGGGGGGGGGGGGGGGGGCAGGAAGTGACATCATTACAACTGACATGTTACGTCACTATACTGTGTGTATGTGTGTGTTTGTGTGTGTGTTACCTCTTCTTCTTGTTCTTCCTCTTGTGTGTGTGTGGTTTGTGTGGTTTGGACCTCAATGAGTCCTGTCGCCGGGCGTTGATCCGCAGGAGTCCGCCAGTCGCGATCATCACCTACCACCAATCAGATGGTGGCTCAGGACCACCTTAAGGCCTGCCCAACGCCGCCTCACCGGGACTCGGTCACCAGCTTCCTGTGAGAGAGACAGGCAGACATTTGGTCCCAACAGCAGTGTTACCACCATGAACCAGAGGTGGAAAATAACTTTCCATTATGCTTCCATATTGGATTCTTGACCTTCTGATCGGCTGATGAAGACTGTACAATACAGCTGAAAGCTCTGGAACAAGACAGTAAGAATTGAGATTGTCGTGTCGGGAATAAATTTTCAGTTTCAACTTTCAGGCCAATGTGGACAAAAAGTTCCTGCAGCGTGTGAATGTCAGCGAACTGCTGAAGACGCCTCAGTCAAAAACCCCAGAACAGGATCCAGATGTTTCCATCAGCATGAACCCTCATCCAGTCAGAGACCACCTGTCAGACCAGGTCCTGCAAAACCTGATGTTTTTTTCATATAAACAGAATAAACAAAACATGAAACCACTGCCAGGTGTTCTTAAACCGAGGTGAAAAAGGTGCTGTGATTGAACTGATCTGCTGCCGGAATCTGAACATCTGAGGATCAAATTGACGACAAGCTGCTGACTCAGGTCAATAATCAGTGTGTGTGTGTGTGTGCTGACTACACTAAAACTCCCACAATGCACTGCTCATCCTCTGACAGACAGTGGCTATTTCAGTGACCCGTCTCTGTTTGGTGTTTTCAGTCAGAACCACATCTCCCATCATGCACTGCAGCTCCTCCACAGGAGAGTCTAACTGGAATCTACTGATTCTACTGTGATTCTATTCTGTCTGGACTCAGCTTCTTCCACCCACAGATAATGATCCGTGCCGATCAATACTGTTACATATTGGTCAAGACTAAAATCAATACAGTGATCACTTCTCTGTCCAATACTCATCAAATAGTCTGTTACTGATCGACTCTGTCCAATACCACTGCTGTTAAAAGCCAGTCAGTCCAATCAATCACAAGTGCAGAATACTGAGCAGTCCTCAATCAATACTGATCAATGCTAATCACATCAGACACGATCATCAATACTGCCAGCAAGGGCTTATCAATTTCCTCTGCAGAATATTGACAAATATTCAATCAATACTGATCAATAATGAGAACCCACATATACAGAGAGGAAGAAGGACAGAAAAGAAGCATCTCATTGAACAGCATTAATCAGTATCGATCAGGGTTGTGTTCAAAGCAAATCGATGATTACTGCAGAATACAGACCAATACTGATCAGGAACAACATGCATGCATGCACGCACGCACGCACACGCGCGCACACACGCGCGCGCACACACACACACACACACACACACACACACACACACACACAGAGCACGAACAACACAACACAGCTGATTATAATAGAAAGGTTAGTTTGTTCTCACAGTTTCAGCTCCTGTCGGTTCATGTTTCTCCTGCTGCTGCTCCGACGTTTAAATCTCTCCCCCTCTGCGCCCTCCTCCCCTCTGCGCGCCCCCACCAACCCCTCTGTTTAAACCTCTCTCGCCTCCTCGGTGTTTCTGCAGTGATACAGAGTAAATGAATCTCCTCCAACAGAGAGAGAGACAGCCTCCTCCTACTGACTCTGCTGAAAACACTTCACACCACCTATGTCTGACTGTCCGTCTGTCTGTCAAAATGTCTCATTAACCCGTCTCTGTCATGTCTGTCTCTCTCTGTCGACACCTGTCTGTGTGCCTAGCTGTCTCTCTGCCATGTCTGACTCTCTTAACCTTTCTGGCCAGCTGTCTCCCTGATTTGTCTCACTCTTCTGTCTGCCTGTCTGATAGTTTTATTGAGCCAGATTGATCAAGTCCAGACACCCAGAGCTGTCTTAGACCTCTGTCCTCTGATCCTGGATCTGCTCTGAACCCCGTCTCTGCGTCTCTGATCCTGGACCAGCAGTGGGTGATGCTGATTCTGGGATGTTGCTGTTGCTAGGAGACAGAGCTGCAGCATCTGAATAATTAGTTTCTGTACAAACTGAGGAAGTTTGTCCCTGCTGAGACCCCATACACCCAACATAGGAGACTCTTCATCAACCAAATTGCCTCATCCTCCTCACTCCCACTCACCTGCTGTGAATTGTGGGTAAATTATAAGGAGACTGCACTGTAAAAAAAAAAAAAAAAATCTAGCCATTTATGTTCAAAACTCTTCAATAATCAGAGCAAAAGACAAACAAGTGTCACAAAATATCAGAAACTCAACAAAGCCTATGGACGTAAGACCTGAAGGACAAGCTGCAGACAAACAGCCAATCACAGAGCTTTTTGTCTCAGTCCTGTACAGACAGCAGCTTTCAAGACATACATAGTAAACATCCAGCCAAAAGGAGCCAAGTGGAGATTTTAACTGAATTTATAGAAAATAAAATAAAACCTGAGTGAAATCCTGGTTCCCTCCTCTGGTCAGACCACAGACGAAGAAGATGAAGAAGAAGAACTGATTCAAACGATGGAAACGTGGAGAACATGATGGAACCTGATGCTTCTGTTGCTGTGAGGAAGCTTCAGACAAAACACTTTTTATGTTCACATGGAAAATGTGCACAAAATCAGGTTTGTGATCAAAGACTGAACTTTGTTAAACTGTGATGTTTGAGGACAGACGTGAGGACGTGACAGACCCAGGACACAACTCCAGAAATTTAGATCCAGTTTTTTGTGTTTCAGTGATTCATCTTTAAACAGAAAATAAAAAGGTCGGCACCTCAAAGATCAACATCCAGCCAGGGATTTGTAAACAGAAGACGACAATGTGCATCAGTGAATTCACAGATATGTATAATACAGAGAAAACACCTGTGTGACATTCAGTAACTCACCTGGTTTGGAGAGCTAATGAACCAATAAATGATCAGCACTCAGATCAGAAACTTTATTGATCTCATCAAACACTGACAGAAACAGCACAGAGAAAGTTCATATAAATATCAGCAGATTGTTGGAAACAAAACAACTCAGAAGCTTAAGTTCATCAGCTGTTGCCATGGAAACCTGAAGGAAACATATGTCCCACCCCCAGCTGTGACATCACAGAGAGGGTGGAGTCTGAGTTAACTTCCTGTCAGAGAGTTGGTTTGAATCCCTGCAGGACAGACTGAAATACAAATATATATTTATATATAAACTTTAAAATAGAACTCTATAGAGATACAATAGATATAACAAATAGATACTCTTTAAAACACTATAGAGAATAAAATTATAAATATAAACTCTGGAATTAAAACTAACGCCCATCCACAGCTGATGCCATCTTCAATTTACCACATCTTCCACAAACTGACCAATCACAGCAAAGGAGGCGGGACTTTGGATGATGTCACGGTTTAAAGGTAAAACCTGGAGGGGAGTCGTTCAAAAAGCAGGCGAGTCCAGATAATTCTGAAATTCATAAACTGCACCGAGGTGCAACAAAATCGAACAAAACAGTCAGAAATATTAAATCCAAAAGGACTGTTCAGGAGGTAATGACATCACTTCCTGTGGTTATTTATGACAGTCATGAAAACAAAAATCACTCTTTACTTTGATAAAAGACAAAGAATATTCACCAAAGAAAAACCGTCACGTCATGGTTCCGATTCAATGCGAGATTGTCGTGTTTATGACTCAGCAGCTCGTTATGACGAGATTTTCATCACAATGATTTTTCTAGTTTTTCTTCTAAATGAGCTTTTTCTGTAACTATGAGACTTTTTATTGCAGGTTAGAGATATTTTCAAATTGTTGGACTATAATTAAGCAGCTTTCTTTCCCAATGCTAAGAATCTTTCTTGTAAATGTAAGATCTTTATAATGGGGATGACTCTTTGGTAACTTTTCAGTGCAATTAAGAGACACTTAGAATTTATAGACTTTCATAATGACTGAATTTTGAAGCTGATTTTTCATGAATGTTTCTCATAAGAAAATTTAAGGACAATTTTAATAACAAAAGAGATTTTTTTCCTTGTGACTACGTCTTGTAACTACAAGATTTATCTCACAGTGATGAAAGTTTCTCACAATTTAAATAAAATCTTTTCTTGCACTTCTGACTTTTTTTCAAAATCATAAAAAGCAGATGAAAATGAGAAACCAGCTTTTCTTTGAACACAGTGCGAATCTGTACATACATAATGAACAAATGAACAAACTATCTTAGCTCATGCTTCGTTTTGCTTTCCTGTTTCACCCACTTGTGCAGTTTTATTGACAGTTTCATTGTAAATATGAAGCCGTTTACAAAAATATATCTTACATGTCTCAGACTGATGGAGGAATTTAGAAAAAGTTAAACAGAGAATCGATCTTAAAACTTTGAATATGAATTTTCTGGGCTGTGTTTTCTTAATGTTTCAGCCAATCAGATGGCAGCAGCCGTGTTTTGATCCAACACTTTAAAAACTTATGAACTCTTAGAATTTTACCTTTATTGTACGAGACATCCTTTCATTTTGTTGGCATTGAATTTATGAACCAACGTTACGAGTCCCATTTCAGGCTCATCTCATCACAGCACGTGTCTCCTTTAGGGCTCAACATCCCAGAATCCTTTGCACGCTGGTTCTGGTTTCGGTGAGTTGAGTTTCAGGAGGTTCAGGTGTCAATCTTATAAAGGACACCTGTATTAAGCCTCGCCCCTCAACGGAGGCAGAGCCTGAAATGGAGCTCAGGTGTTGTGACAGAATATATTTGTTTCATTTAGTTTTTTCCAACATGACTAACTTCTACCTGATGAAAGAAACACGCCTGAGATCATTATGATGACATCAAAAAGTTAAACCTGACACACAATTGGATAGAAAACAAAGTCCCTCCCATGGATCGGACAAAGCAGTAAAGTCTACAATCAGGTATTTTCCGGACTGGCTCAGTCGTGAGTTGCAGGTGTCAGGTGTCAGTGGTGTGAGACCGCTTCCTGTCCTCCGTGTGGGAGTAGTGCCCATCCTCAGCATATGACTGGCTCCTGTCCTCAGTGTCTGTCTGTTGCCTGTCCTCAGCGTGTGATTGGTTCCTATCCTCAGTGTCTAATTGGTTCCTGTCATTATTGTGTGATTGGCTCCTTACCTCAGAGCGTGACAGGTTCCTGTTTTCAGCGTGTGATTGGCTGCTGTCCTCGGCGTGTTTGAACATCAGGATGGAGTTGTAAATCTTGAGGGCAGGACCGAGTTTGATCGACATGATCCTCACGATGTCCCGTTGGGTGAGTAGGAGGAAGGCCCGCCCATCAATTTGCTAAAACGGCAGACAGAGGCAAGAACCAATCAGATCACAGCAGGTTCGATATGATGTCATTAAATCTACAGCAGCTGACTGGTTGTCTCACCTCGTCTCTGAACTGTTTTGCCTGTTCCTCACAACCGGGGAGAGACTCAATGAAATCAGACACCTGCAGAGAGACAGGTCGTAGCGAGAGAGAGACAGGTCATTGTAGCGAGAGCGGTCATAACAGACGGGTCATAGAGAGTCAACACAAACACTTTTTTCCCCACAATGAAAAGACGTTGACAAAACTCTGAAACTGAAATGACTGAAAATGAATGAAAGTAAAAACTTAAAATCTCTTTGACTTGACAAAGAAACGTGGACAATTTCCAAACTGTGACATAATCCAAAAATCTTTCCTTTGACTGGCTGCGCTGTCCACTTCTCCTAAGCCAGAGTCTTATCACACCAGCAGCACCATGAACGCACAGCCATCAGAGACCAAGCTGCCGTCTGCACTTCAACACTGCGAAGTTTAGATTGAACAGGATCCTGCCAAACTCGACCGTTTCATCCTCTTTCACATTTGGATGTTTTGCAAATGTGAAAGAGGTGCACACTGCTGACCTGTCTCTCTCTCTCATCGTACTGACCTGTTGGACGCTCCAGTGTTGGACGGTCTCGGCATGGACCCCGGCGACCCCCGGCAGCAGTTTGCGGTGTTGCTCCCAGCACAGTGACAGGTCGCGGCCCGGCTGTGCCGACATGGCCGACAGGAAGACAGACTGGTGGAGGGCAGCCTGCAGACTGGACTCTGCTGCTGGTGCTGGAGAGACAGACAGGTTAGTTAGTTAGTTAGTTAGGGTTAGGTTGATGCGTGGTCAGTTTCCTACAAAGGAAATTCTGATTTACCATAAAGGTAAATTCCTTCATGACCAACAGAAACCTGCAGTGGCACAAAACCTGGCTCCGATTTAACAAGAGCTCATTAAAACAAATGAAGACCCAGTGAAACAGGCATCATGTGACCCCTGTGTGTTGATCAATCGCCTGATCAGTGATCAGGAACAGGAGGAACTGAGTGTCTGCAGTCCTTCAAAGGATAAAACACACAGAGCACAACCGACATGGCTGTTACCATAGTGAAATGTTTCCATGGAAACAGCCACTTCGTCGGCCTTCTGTTTCCATGGAAACACACTGAGGAGAGCGAGGGAGGATGCTGGGTGTTTTCACTGCAAGAGACAATGGTGTAACAGGATTTATATGGAGCATGGGACAACAGTTAAAGAGTCTATGCTCTTGTGTTAAAACACATTTGGGTTAAACTGGTCACCTGACCTGTGGCTGAAGTGTTCAGATGTATAAATGTATAACGTAAAACATCACAAACTCTTTTTGTTCTCACAAACTGATGTTCGTCTTCACTGATCGGTTTGTTCTCGGCAGCTGAAGACCTGAACCACTCAGAGAGCTCCTCGCTGCGGTTTCTGTGGTTGCCATGGTGACACGTTGAGCAAAGAAAAGTTAAACCACCATCAACGGTTTGTCATGTTTATCACTGTGAGAGCCACCTGCTGTTCACAGGCCTAAATACAAAACATCTGAACCTGGAGTGGAGACTATGTGATTGGGGATCCATAATCCATCCTGAGATGTTCAAAGGCCAGATGAGATGTATAATCTCTCCAGCGTGTTCTGGGTCTACCCCGAGGTCTCCTACCAGTTGGCCCGGGACCCCATATTCCCCCACAAGATGCCCTAAGGGACCCAGTGGAAGGCCTTATCCAAGTCCACCCCCTCATAGACTGGATGAGGCTTTGACCCAGTGGGCCTGGCAAGGCCCAACAGAATAACATGGACCGGCACCCTGTGGACCCACCTCTTGCACAAATAGGAATTGGGGTCAGGTGCCATGCAAGCCAGGTGGCAGGCTGGGTCAGGGAGACGTGGGTGCTGATCCCTGGTATCTCAGGGGGTGTATATGATAATGATGATAAATGCTACTGGATAAAACGGTTTATATAAAATCAGTACAACAGACCATCTGATGAGCAGGTGATGTTGGGGTGATTAATTCAGGGAAGTTTCACTGAGAGGCAGCTCCTCTTCTACAGGAACGCACCCTTACTTTCACATAGTTACATCTGGTGCAGCTGGGTTTGCTCAAGGGCACAACGACGGTGCTGAGGGACGGATATGAGCAGCTTTTTCACTTATCCCACCAGAGACCTTCCTGTCAAACCTGCTCCTGTAACGTTTAGGCCGTCGAACACCACAGAAACCACACATCTACCTAAATATAAGGAAACTTCAACTGGTTTCTGTTGGTGAAGGATTCTCGTGTGTTACCTGCATCCACTCACGTGATCTCAGATTTCACAGAGAGACTGAGATAAACTGCTTTCCATGAAAACCATCAGGTAACTTACACACTGTACCTGGTCCCAGGGCTCTCAGGTGAAGCTCCTCCTCTTCCTGTTTCATATGGAGGAATTTGGTTGGCTGAGAGATTCTGGGGGCAGAGCCAGAGGAGATAAGGAGAAGTGAAGTGAGAAACATTTAATTTCTGTCCTTGTGCACATTTATACATGGAAATGTTTTAGAGGTTTGTCTGATTAAAGCTGGAGTAAAAATCCTTCTGTTCACAGAGCGATTATTTTGAGTCATTATTAGAACCTTTATTTTGAAAATCCCTTTAACTAAGACAGTTTATGTTTTCCCCAAAGGAAGAAGATTTCCAGATTAAACTTGAGCTGATTGCAGATCATTTTCTTCATCTAACTTTATAATTTATAATGTCGTCATCCTGTTTGTCCAGACTGTAAAGTTACTGTTGACATCTATTTCCTGTCTGTGTGTCCTGTAAAGGGATCCCTCCGCTGTTAGTCTTCCAGAGCTATTTTTCCCTGTCAAAGGTTTTTGGGGAGTCTGGTTTCAGGCTCTGAGGACTGAGGCTCAGATTAAAACCACCTGAGCAGGTCTGTGATCTGTGAAACTGGGCTGTATGAATAAAACTGAGACCGCAGGTGTACTATCATCTCACAGTGGAGATATAATACAGCTGTTCTCTAATAACTTGTGACTGAACCTTTGGTCAAACATTTAAAGTTCTGACTGGATCATTTCAGTGAACAGATGAGAACGGATCTGAGTGATGTGCTTCAGCTAACAGGCTTTCAGTAAGACTCAATGGATCAGAACTGTCCTGATCCCTTCGTTAACAATGTGACTTCCTTCCTTCAGGAAGCTGCAGCAGCTGACAGACTGTTTGCTGTGATCTGTGTGAACACCTGTCTGTAAACCAGGTTCCTGCTTTGATAATGAGCCCGTGAACGATGAGGATCTCCGTCTCTCTGCATCTGATGTTCAGTCCACAAACACAGTTTGACTGTTGACTCCTGAAAAGACTCGTCGATCGTGGGTTTATATCATCTTCTCTTCTGACTCAGACGTCTTCTTTCTCAGACTGTTTCCTGCTGCTCTGAACCAGATGTTTTTCTCTGGATTGACTGATTGTAAATCTGTTTCCAGATGTGAAAGCTACAGCCACTCAAATCGTTGTCTTCAGATCACAACTTCCTGTTTAATTAACTGAGATTCCTAAATGTGATTTCAGTCAAATATTCACCAGTTCCTGCTTTTATCAACAGTGTCTGTGTTTTTCTGAAAATCTGAACATTGGCCTGTGTGTGTGTTTTATATAATCCTGTTTTATATAACATCCAGAGATAATCTACTCATAACACCCACACACACTTCACATCATCCAGTAGAGACAGACGGAGAGAAAGACAGGTCTGACTGAATTCACTGATTAACGCCTGTAAAGGTTGTAGTGAGGAAGATCATGTTTGATGGTCGAGAGTTTTAACCTCTGAAGGTCAGAGAGCTGCTTCTCCCACATTTACTCAGCACGTATTTAAAAATCCTCTATCTCACCTGTCTGTCTCACTTGTCTCTCTGTCTCACCTGTCTGTCAGTCTTTTTCTCTTTCCCAGTGGAAGCAGCAGAGTATCGCTAAGCTCCGTCTTCACGTCAACACCACTCCTGTTGCACAGACAGGTAAAAACAGAAACATAAAATATTTTCCAGAAATATAAAATATAATGAATTAGTATTTCAAAATAAACTGATTAATGTCAATAATCAGAGCGCCCCCTGCTGTCTGCTGATGCTCACTGTGAAAATAACTCAAAACAACATGAACCACACACATACTGAGACGAGAGAGAGAGAACTTCCTCTATCTTTCAGATTTCACACTAAAAGCCCCTGAAAGCGCACTTGAAGTGTGAAACAAGTGAATTAGCTTTAACTTGTCTGCAGTTACCTATCTGACTGACGCACGGTGACAGGTACCAGGGTGACGACTCGCTCTCCTCCCAGCCTATCAGGGAGCACCACCTCCTTACGCATATTAATATCCGAGTATGGACAGCCGAAGGCACTGGGCGACACAGACAGAGTCAGAGACTTTAAAAACAGGAAACAGCCATGAAGACAAGGAAAAAAACCGGACCAAAATGTGCATCACAGGTGTGTCCGTATGAGACAGGTGTGTGTACCTGTGGTGTCCAGTGTATTTGGCTCCTTTAATGTGTCCGACTCCTCTGCAGCCTGGAGTGGGACAGACACCCTGAGAGGGGGAGGGGAGGGGGGAGGAACCTGTCTCACACACACAGAAAGAAGTAAACAATGTTAAGATCATTCATAACACTGCAAAAGCATATCTGTATGTGTCTGACCTGTCTGTGTCTTCTAACTTGTCTGTCTATAGTCTGTCTGTCTGACCTGTCTCTCTCTCTGACCTGTCTGTCTGACCTGGGGGGGGTTCCAGTGGGTGTCCTGTGCGTTGACACCAGCCAACGGGATGAAGGTCACAGAGGTCGCTGTCACACCAGACGTCAAACTGCTGCGACCAGCCGTCATAATGAATCTGCAGGCAGACACACCTTTATGACATCACACAGATACACATGCACACACAGGTAGGTAGACAGACAGGTAGACAGTACCTTCACCCTGTAGTCTTCTGTATCTGTCACTGTGGCGACGCGGATCAACATGGGATTCCTCCGGTCAACAGCCTCCAATCTGTGGTTCACCTGGAAACCATGTGGAGCTCTCTGATTGGACAGAGACACAAAGACACCAGTCAATCATTGTAACCACCTTTCTGATTGGACCTGAAAGCTGACAATTACTCCTTGCTCCCACTGCCTCCTTGTTTCCTCACCAGTGTGAAGGCTGAACTGGGAGCAGCAATGGAGCAGGTTTCCTGCAGGTATTCCTCCCAGAGGAAGTTCTCAGGGTTTGGATGACCTGCAAAACAAATTACTACTTATTAAAACACTCAGTACTACAGATTAAATACAGTGTGTTTATACAGACAAGTATTGTGTATTAGATACTGAGTGTATTAATACTGTGTGTACCCTGAGGGGCGGTCAGAGGTCGTCCCTGTTCTTCACACCAGCCGACGGGATGGATGTACGGACTGCTGCTGTCACACCTTATCAATCAATACAACCATCGTTTCATCAGTACATCAATACTGACACGCTGCACTTCACCCATGTTAATCAATAAATATCTGATCACATGTGGATCAATCAGTTTGATCGTACAATGAACATGATGAAATCACAACTACAGGATTTACTGCAAATACTACACTGTACTGTAGTACTAATAATACTACTAATAGTACTATTATTACAGCTACTGATACTGCTTCTTTAACTAATGACCATACTACTGCTGCACCTACTGTTACTACCACTACCACTGTTCATAGTGCTGTTGGTACTGCTTCTAGTACCACTACAGTGACCATGACTCTTTATACAAGAACAGGTGAGCAGTACTTGTTACCCGTCTGTCACCTGTCTATCTCACCAGTAGTCATACGTGTCATCCCAGTTATCGAAGTGGACCAGGAACTGATCTTCGATGACGTCTGCGACAGAAGCAACGCAGACAAGTCCAGGATTCTTCCTGTCGACCGCCTCCAACTTCATCCCCACCCTGAACCCACAGTCCTGAGAGACAGACAGACAGGTGGTCAGACAGAGAGATGGTCAGAGAGACAGGTGCGACAGGTGTATACTGACCAAAGTGCGACAGGTGAACAGGGTCAGAGGAGCAGCATGGGAGCCCGTGGACTGAAGGTAGATCTGCCAGTCAAATTCTGTGTCACTGTGACCTGCAGAGAAAGAGACAGACAGGTAGAATGATGTCACCTGTCTCAGATGGTTACCCGTGAGGGGGCGGGGCTACCTGTACTCACCTTTAGGTGGGTGAAGCTTGTGGTTGTGGTCTCTACACCAGCCTGCTGGTCTGATGTCTGCTGAATCAGCATTTACCCAGAAGTCATAGCATTCTGAGTACCCGTCGATATGGAGACGCAGACGACAGCCAATCACCTGACAGAGACAGGTTAGTCACCTGACTGTGTGTGTGTGTGTGTGTGTGTGTGTGTGTGTGTGTGTGTGTGTGTGTGTGTATGCGTGTTTGTTGTTACCTCAGCGACCGTCAGCACACAGAACATGGATGGGTGCAGTGGGTCGATGCCCTCCAGTTTCATCCCAACTTTAAAACCAGTTTTCCTACTGGGAAAGGACTGGGACTAAGAGACAGGTCAGAAAGACAAACTATCATCAGAGACCAGAAGGACAAGGAGTCCTGCAGCAGGTGGACCACAGAGTCAACCCACACGGGAATTGAGCCAGGTTCTCCAGGATGCTGGAACAACCGACCTGACAGATATCCGAGAACTTGTGTGCAGGTGGACTGAGGAGAACTGGAGCTGGTCTAAAGGCAAAGGGGGGGTCACAGCAAATCCTGATCTGATTTAGAGTTTTTCCACTTTACTGCACTTTGGATGAAGCTCACTGAGATTCGTGAGTTATTTTAAATATTCACACTTTACATTTGGTCTCTGAAATGTTCACAGAACAAAGATCTTTTATAAAGGTGAGGGCGGCACGTCCAGGTAGATCGACACCTGCCCAGGTAGATCGACACCTGCCCAGGTAGATCGACACCTGCCCAGGTAGATCGACACCTGCCCAGGTAGATAAAACCACTGGATTAAGGTAAATCTCCCATGAGAACGCCTCATTTCAGTGAGCATCTGCTGAGCCTGCGTGAACTCAACTGCAGGAATCTCTGCAGGCACATTGGTGACACACCACGCTGCGCATCAACACAAATTCTCAAGCTGTAGGAAACACCAGTGTGTGTGTGTGTGTTACCTGTGTAAACAAGGTCAGAGGAGCAGCTTCAGCTTTCTGTTCGTTCAGGTACTGCTGCCAGGACCAGGACCGTCTCTTTACACTTACTGAAGACACACACACACACACACACACACACGTTACCATTGCTGGTATAGTTCATGTTTCTTCGTTAAAGAGCTGAGCCAATTTAGAGTGCAGCACGATAACAGTGATGATAATTCATACGATCAGTCCGACATTGTTCCACTGCACCTCACGTTCATGTTGTCGCTGTGGTTTGAACACTTTGATATAAATATTCAAATATATTAAAATCTGACATGGCAGTGGTTGTGGATGTAAAAAATATATTTAATAAAGAGAAAGGTTTTGTTCAGTAAGAAGCAGCTGAGGAAACAGACTGACGGAGGTTCCTGCTTTAAACACATTAAACCTCTGCTGGCTCTGGAACGGTTCATTACTTTAGCTTCTTCACCTTCACACGTATTATTCCATCATTGCTGCATGTGTGCTGTGGGTCCCCAGTCTGCTGTGGGTCCCCAGTCTGCTGCAGTCACAGTGAAATTATTTAAATGGGATATACAACTACATGGGCCATTATGCTGCGGACAGAGACACAAACGCTGCGTTGGACAGCTTTCAGATGTGAACAGGACAAAGAGGAGCAGTAAGAGGAGGGAAGGAGGCCTGTTACTGTCACATGGTGTAACTCTGGGCATGTCACTATCAAAGAACAGCTCTGCCTTAAGGACACTGAACTATTAGCCATTAGCACAAGGCGTTGCTACCCACAGTCAACACGAAGAGGCACAGAACTCATCACCGTTCCCGAGGACGTCAACGCCTTCACACGCTGACATCAGTCTCATCTCATTAAACAGCAGGATGCGTCTCTCTCTGACTTCCTGTTGGAAACTGTCTGACTGCAGCTGTGTATCACCTGACCTCAGACACTTCCCAGGTGAGTTCATTTTGATTCACACTGTCCTCTTGCTACGGTTACCTGCAGGTTCCTAAATCCTGAGCTCTGATCCGCTTACAGCCAATCAGAGAGCAGGATGTCACCCAAGTGACCCAGCAGGTGTGTGTGTGTGTGTGTGTGTGTGTGTGTGTGTGTGTGTGTACCTCTGTACCAGTCTGAGTTACAGACAATACAGAGTGAGGACATGTTGTCTGGTCCTCACTTCAGAGGTCCAGACCTGGTTTTAGGGTTTAGGGGAGGGTCAAGGGTCAGGGGTCAGGGGATGCATCATGTCCTCACAACACAATGTAAGACAAGTCCGTGTGTGTCTGTGTCACCTTGAGTGCTGCTGACTTTGTTCTTCATCTTCTTCTTTGGTTCTTTTCTGTTCAGACAGGAAATAAATACAAACATGAAGGTACGGCAGCCTGGATAGGTCAAACCACGCACACACTCACACAGTGCTGATGGCAAAGCATCGTGGGAACTGTAGAAGGTTCAAAGTGAACTGCAGGAACAGTTTCAATTTACCTGTGGGACATCAACATTTACCAAAATAAGAGTCCTGTTATTCAGACAGAGCTGACTGAATGGAGTTTTGATGAGTCTCCAGCTCCGGTTCACTTTACTGACAAAACGTTCACATGAACGTCCACACTCAGTGAGAAGCAACAAAACAAACACGAGCACAATCCTGTCTCTCAGCCTGTGTGCTTCGTCAGATCCACGTTATGTTTCCAGGATGAAGGAATGAAAGCTCAGCAGCAGCGGGTGAGGACGCATCCTAACGAACAAAGCTCTCAAATTCAACGCAACACTCACTGATGTTTCCTGTCAAACACGCTCAGTGCAGCCTGTTACTGCACAGACGCCACACAAACGTTTATTCATTACAAACCCGCTTTGCTCTTTGTTACAGTTCACACCACAGATCGATGATCAAACTGATGATGCTGATGTTTGTAATAATCCTCTCCACAGTGTCTCACTGCTGCAGTCTCATTACTTAGTCTGATTGACACCTTTTATTATCAGCAGTGATCCCTAATAGCTGGGCGTCTGATCAGTAAGTTCAGGAGTGAAGAGGACGGGACTTTAACAGCTGCTCTGAACCTAAAACCAGATCTTTCATGGGCTGAAGGGCTGAACGATTTTAGGAGAAGATCTAACTGCGATTTTTCTGACAGATATTGTGATTTCGATTTGATTCATGATTTTCTTCAAATCAATCTTCAGTTCAATATTCACAATGTACAGTAACATTTACGAACATGACAGAAAAGTTCATCATACCATTAAAACATTAAACGCCATTACTCTAATGCAAGAATGAAAACTAAAGTTA
>JBBMJY010000013.1:120176-132899 GCA_037833715.1 Toxotes lorentzi
TGTCTGAAGACTGAGATCAGTTGAGTCAAGTCTGGTGTGCTGCTGCTTGGTTGGAACAAAAACCTGCAGCCACACAGGCCTTTGTGGAACAGTTTGGACACCTCTGCTTTACACAGTCCTTTTAAGCTGTGAGTGTCACTCACAGCTTACTCTCACTTGACAGAAACGTTCTCACTTGACCACACAATTCCGTAAAAAGTAGAAAGATCTGTCATTTATCCTGTCTCTCTCTCTCTCCTTCCCTGTCTGTCTCTCTACCATCAGTCCTGTTCAGAGTCTGTATGAAGTCGGAGGAAACATCTGTGAGTCTGATCATAACATTGACATATGAACACCTGCTGCACAGGTATGAAAACACATTAAGAATATTAAAACCTGTCTGCCTCTGTCTTTCAGGTGAGCGTCGTCTCCATCCAGACTGTCTTCTGTTGGATGTTTACAGAGTCAATCCTCACTGTGAATGGCTCATCAAACCCTAACAGTCTAACACCTGTCTCACCACTTGTTTCAGCTGTCTCACATCCTATCCCACAGCTGTTCTACTTGTCTCATTACCAATATGACAGCCTTTCTTGTATCTCACCTCTTGTCCCCAAACTGGTTCCAACCTGTCTCACCACGTCTTACCACCTGTATAACCCCCTTACTTACATCTCGACTCCCGTCTTGCCACTCTCACAACTTGTCTTACCTCCGGTCCAAGCTGTCCCACAGGTTTCCTCCTGTCTCACCACCTGCCTCAGCCTGTCTCACCAGTCTTACAGTCTGCCTTACCATCACCTTCTGTGATTCCCTCACCTGTAAAATCAAACAGCAGCTGACACATGACATCGCAGCGGTTACGTCACAGCAGTGATCCCATCATTCGTCAAATGACGAACAAATATCTCCTTTAAATTTATTATTAAACAGTATTCAGTTTGATTTTTATCAAACATGTTTTATAAACTTACTGTGAACCGAGAACTATATTTTGTACGTGTTGTTTGTTCGATCAATCGATCAGAACTTTTCCCTGTTCTGTTCTTTGCTCAGTTTATTGTTGATAAGATCTCTGTGTAATATTAAAACTAAAGATCTGCTGAAGGTGTTTTATCTCATCCTGGTGCTCAGTGGTTGTATTTACAAATTAAGGTGAGCGCTGCACATGTGATGGTTCTAACCACATCTACTGCGAGAACTTTCCAGCAGGTCAGACCTGATGAACCCAGAGAACATATCAAAACATAAAGTGGCAAGAAAAAGGAAGTTTTCATTCGTCGAAGCCTGAAAGAGTTCAGATCTTCATCGGTCAAGCTCAGGTGACTCCAGAGGCTCAAAGCAGAACCATTAGTGAGGGAAACAGAGGAGTAACAGATGAAGGCTTGAAGGAATCACTGGAGCTGGTTAATGTCTCTGTTCACGAGTCCACCACACAGATCATGGATCATGGAGGACTGAGGACAGAGTCCATGACAGGACACCACAGAGGAAGCTACTGCACCTGAAGTGTCAGAGAACAGCTGGACTCTGCACAGCACAGCTGGATACCAACATGAAAACATCAGCCCAGAGGTGAAGGACGGTGAACACAGCATCAGGATCTTTGCTGCCTCTGGACCTGGTTTAATGTGAGGGAGGCTGTGACCAGCTGGAGCTCAGGAGGAGCTGGATGATGCAGCAGGACAACGACCCTAAACATGGAAGTGAATCTACTACAGACAAAGTTAGTCAGAACCTAGACCAGAACTCAGCAGAGGAGCTGTGGAATGAGCTCATCACAGCAGACACCCTGAGACCATGAGTAAGCTGAAGAAGAAAGACTGGTCCAGAATCCTCCTGAATGTAGTGCAGGTCTGATCCACAGATACCGAAGACCTGGTCTGACATTCCACCAGTCATTAAATCCAAGGCTTCACTTTTCCACCAGGATTGTGAATGTTTAATGGCTGTGTTCATTATAGACACAAAAGGTAACCCTTGTTTGTGTGTTATTAGCTGAAGCACATTGTGTTGCTCTGTACTTGTGACTTAGATGAAGCTCAGGTTACATTTTATGAGCAGTTAATGCAGAAAAGCAGTTCAGTCACAGGGTTCTGACTTTTTCTTGCCACATATTAATTCAGTGGAAAGCACAGAAAATGCTGATGAACTCAGAGAGTGTGTAAATAAACCGATAAAGATCGATCAACTCGAAACGTATGGAGAACGTGTAGATTAAACAGAGAGAACGCAGAGTAAACCAGAGATTGTACTGATCAACACAGAGAACGTGTCGAGAACATAATGCTTATTTGAACGTGTGTCTTTTAATTAAAATGGTTTATTTTGCCGTTAGAGTGGCACCTCGGAAACAGAGCCCTGTGACTTAATCTGTCCACTCTGGGCTCCTGTAGTTTAGTGATGGTGATGAAACATAATGAAATAAAATGGACGTGGTTTAAAACCCAGCAGCTCTGCTTATTAAACAGAAGAGAGCGACAGTTTTACATACGACAACACGAACCAGCAGCTTCAAAATCCACCATTTTCTGTATGGAGTTTGGTTCAGACTGAAAAACAAATCCTGTACATTTACAAAGAGACAAAAAGATTCCAGATCATACAGGAAGCCAGAGGAAAAGGAGGAGGTCACAGACCGTCAGCCATGTTTACCAATCACACGATCATTGAGGGCATTAGTTCATGTTCACTGTTCAGAGGAGGAAGAACTATCCTACAAACAGAACTTAATTAAAGGTCTGCATTAAAAATAAGTCAGTAGGTACAGTGAAAATATTCTTATCAATACAGTGAAAATTAGGAGCCGCTGATGTCCAGATGTTAAGAACAGCTGATGTTGTCCAGATGTTGCTCCTCTGCAGCCATGGCAGCAGCCTGCAGTGTCTCTGTGTCGCTCTGCAGTGGATTCAGCTGTTTCCTCTCACTGTGCATGTTGTTTTCATGACGCTTCAGATCTGAAGCCTGAAAGTACAGAGTGACACTGAACATACCATGGGTACGGATACACCTGCTGCACAGTAGTACTGTCAACAGTTGTACTGTGAGTATTGTTGTATCAGCAGCATCAGTTGTACCTTGGCAAAAGCCTTGGTGCAGGAAGGGCAGACGAATGGTTTCTCTCCTCTGTGTCTTCTCTCATGATCCTTCAGGTGAGACTTGTGTTTAAATGCCTGCAGAAAGACAGGTGAGACACAGACAGGTAAAAGAGACAGGTGAGCAGACAGGTGAGACACAGACAGGTAAAACAGACATACAGAAAGCTAAGAGGCAGACAGATGAGCTCACCTTGTCACACATTTGGCAGGCAAAGGGTCTCTCGTTGCTGTGAACCCGTTCGTGTTTTTTCAGGTCTGGAGCTCGAATGAATGATTTCCCACAAACATCACACCTGTAGGGTTTGAAGCCCGTGTGGATCTTCAGGTGTTCTGGGACACACAGGTGAAAACAGAACCAAACGCTTTACCTCAGAGAAAGAATAAAAACACACATCACTATCCACAGCATCATACTGCTGTTTCTGCAGAGTGAGCAGGTATCTAACCATGCATCTGAACACATCAGTTCTCAGATGATCATACCTGAGTACAGGTGTGTTTGTACCTTTCAGGTGAGCATGTGTCGTAAAAGCTTTGGCACAGATCTCACAGGCAAATGGACGCTCTGCTGAATGAAGCTTCTCATGTTTCCTAAAAACAGAGATCTTAATCAGGTCTATGATCCAGGTGTGTTGACAGATTAGTTAAACAGGTGTGATGACCAACTGTATGGAACAAACCTAAGTCTGCTCTCGTCCTGGAAGGTCTTCCCACACACCTGGCAGGCAAGTTGTTCTCTGTGTCCGTACAGCAGGTATTCAAACTTCATGTCAGTTGTCGCCGTTGACCAACCAGGTGCCTGCTCGTCCTTCACCTCTCCCATACTGTCGGCGAATGTCAGAGTCTGGGTGGCGTGATGTTCCGCCCCCAGCTCTTTAGGCTCTGCCTCCATCTCTGTCACCACATCCTGGTCATAGCAGGTCACCTGGAGAGGTCACACGGGTGTAGATAAAAGTGCTGTTTACCTGTTCGTGCGTGTGTCTTAAAGAACCAGTGTTAGAACCTGGGGTGAGGTCCTTATTCCAAAGTGGAGGCATTTTACAAAGTGAGGACAGAAGCAGCACAGTAGTTCAACTGTGTGCGAGTATGTGTTGCCTTGTTTTTATATCCTGGTGGGGACCTTGCCCAAAATGTACACTGACCCACGGGGCCACAATTCCCTTGGGGAGAAGAAGTGGGGTCACCATGGGCAGAGGCTCCTGCTTTAGGGTTCAGGTTAGAATCAGGGTTAGGGTTAGGGGTTGTATTGGTTAGAGAATGCGTTATGTTAATGAGTGTACCCCACAGGTACAGTGAGACAAGAACGTGTGTGTACCTTGTGTACGTCCTCGTTGGTCAGTTCTTTTAGGATGGCCTCCTGGACACGCAGTGCTGCACTGGGAGACTTATCTAGCTCCTGATTGGCTGATGCCTCAACGAGGTCATCTGTGGTGGGCGTGTCATCGTGTTCCCCAAGCACCTGAACACAAACATGATCATCATGACAATGACAACAGTACAGAAACGAAGCCATAACTGTCAATAATCAGGGACCAAGCAGACGGTGGAAAATGGCACAGACGCAGATGATTCAGAGATTAAAGCGGCGAAGAATCCTGACTCTAGGACAAGCTGTTCGGTGTTTTAATGTACTTCTAGGTTTTTCCTCTGGAAACACTTGTAGCAGAAAAATACAGAGAAGAAAAATAAAGGTAACCTTTGATTAATATGACCTCAGCAGGCAGCTGAAAACATGACATGAGTATGAAATGCTACACAGTTGGCAAGACATTGGATTATGGCAGATCAGACTCTGAGCCTAGCAGTGGTTTGAAAAAGCAGGTTTTGCATATTTCACAATTTTGCAAAAAGAGATTACAGGTGGTGGTCTTTATGACGCTGCTTGGACCCCTCATGAAATGCTAAGACTGGTGTGACAGATCTATAATCACTGATCATTACTGATTATTAAAACTGTACCTCAGACTCAGCCGCGAGCTGAGCCTCGGGTGGCAGCGCCATCTTTACGATGTCGTAGGGAAACTTCTCTTTGTCCTCTGATACGTCTCGTTTCTGAGGACACATGAAAGCATCATCATGTTGATAGTGAGCGAGAGAGGAGGAGGAGGATGGGGTAGGGGGGGTTAGGGTTAGGTCTCCCTGATCACCCTGTTTGTGTTTGGATACAACTGTTTTAATACTGAATACTGAACTCAACACACGTTGACCAGCAGTCATCACCAAGCTGCTGCTGACAAACATAAATACAGGTTAATATCAGCAGCTGACATTTAAGGTGAGGAGTTCAGAGGCTGTTTGACCATCTGACGAGCTGCTCTGATGGAGTATAAAGTCAGCTTTAGAGTTACCTCTGTTAGAGTGTTACCTGTGTATTACTCTTACTTGTGTGTGTGAGTGTTACCTGAGAGCAGAGTTTGTCGAGGAAGCGGATGCCGAGGATCTGTCCTGACGACATCATCAGGTTGACGTCTCTCTTCTTGACGGAGATCTTTGCAGTGTACATGTAGTTCAACACCTCCTCAAAGATATCAGAGCGAATGAAGTCGATCTCAATCACAGACGAGTTGTCCACCTGACCAGATACACAGACACTGTGTTTTTAACAGAGTACATTTTAGAGTATTCAAAGGGTGCAGGAAAGATAGATTTAAAGTATCCAGAAAGTGGATACATCATGTTTTTAAACAGTTTCTGAACAGTTTCACATGGACTGCAACAGCAGCACCAGCCCTATAAATATGAATGACTGCCGCTGACTGGCTGACTGGAGTTGCCTGATACACCATTGGTCGGCTGGCTGAATGTTGGAGATTCCCCATCAGCCACTGCTCTTTCAAAATGAATTGGCACAAAGAGTTTCTATTACACCATCTCGAACTCAGTGACTGTATCTGTGAGCACAGAGAGGAGGAGAGAGGAGAACTGATTTTCTGACTTAGTTGGAGTGTATTGTGAATATCTGAGTATACCTCATGTTTTTTAAAAAGTTTTTTGAAGTAGTTGGAGCAGGCGGCGAGTACACAGCGGTGAGCACGGAACTTCACATCTTCGACCACCACAGCGATGTCGCAGTGTTCGCCTTCCAGTCGCTGCTCGTTCAGCAGCTTCAGGAAGATGCTCTTGTGTTCGTCGTCCACATACTTCACTGTCTCTGCCATCTATGAACACAAAAAACACTCAGGTAACACAACATTCGGTGTTTACCAGCTGATTAAAGGTTCAGCACCTTGGGTTTGTTGCATTAGTGATTGAGACTTCTGTCGTCACTCAAACACAAAGTATTGAAAATCATGTTACTGCCTCAATAAACAGTTACCAACAATCAGATGAATGAAAGAGTGGACACAGATAAATCAGCTGTGAAAAGCAGCAAGTCAACACTGACTGATAAAAATGTCAAATGTGTGCAATCCTGTGTGAACTAGTGAACAGGGTTAGAGATGACACCTCAGTACTTTATCATTCAGAGAGGATTTAACTGGATGAACATTGTTATGTTTTCATGGTTTTATCAATCACATGCTGTAATCAGCAATTCCAATTTCAGTGCTCTGCCTTTGTGTGTTTCAAATATCAGAGAATACTTCACTTTGATCATCAGGGTTTCTTTGATCAATCAGAGAAAAGAAATCAGACAGCACATAACTTTATAACCTTCATGGAGGAGAACTTATTACAGGACTGTGGGATTTATTCAGCGCCCATTCAAACTGTCCCATTAACAGCAGCTGAATCAGCTGTGATCAGCTCCATGGATGAACAGACACCTGTCACTGGATCACTGTGACACTGAAGGAAACTTAAAAACAGCAGGATTCTCAATGAAGTTCTGCAGCCTCTCTTCCTCTGATGTCTGTCAGTGGTCTCCTGCTTCTTTAACGCTCACCTGGGAGCTGTCCAGGTGAGCTGCAGGGTGAGTGCCTTGCTCAGAGGCTGCGTTTACCCGTTCACCCCGCCCGTCCGTTTGCAAGTAGTTCATGTACCTCTACTAGCGCGGACACGCGCACCAGAGCGTGTGCACGCTTTATGAAGCCTTTAACTGAATAGAGGGGACAGGCAGGCTACTTATTAGCATCGAGCATTTTGTGAATATTCTCATCTGATCCGACCGTGTTTTATCTATAAACCTCCACTGACTGGGTTTAAACCTGGACCTGCACCGTTAACGGACACAAAGTCCCGTTACTCAGACCAGATCAATTAAACCGGACACAGACGGGCCAAGCTAACGGGCTGACAGCTTCGAGGTTAGCCATCATTTGACGGTCATCAGATCTGGATCGAACATCGAACTGTTAGAACGATAAACCAGGAAGTGCACGAGCGGGAGATTAACGGTGTAACGGGGTTTTCAGGTGGTGTACCGGCAGCTGTCTTCACCGGAGACCCTCGCGTTAGCCTGTGAGGTTAGCCTGTAACGTAAGGGAGCTAACGTGCTAACTTAACGTTAAACAACGTAAACGTTCCAGGCGGATAGACCAGCCTCCCCGGGACCATAACTGCAGAGAGGTGTTTACTGAGAGACCGGTTCGGTGACGGTTTACAATAACGTAAACACATCGTGTTTAACGACAGTTTTTGGTATTTGTGGTGAAACTCGGTGTTTTTGTTAAATGGCGGACAGTCCGGCCTGCGACTCCGCTCTCACACAAAATGGCGTTTATCCGGTAACTGTCCCACACACGGACTGTCTCCGGTATGCCTGCTGACCGCCATCACCATCGGCCGGACTGAGAGCGGGCCGCGTGCTCCGCCGTCCCCGGGCCCGACACACAGGCACGCGAGCAGCGGCGGCGCCGCGGCCTCGGCGACACGAACGAGACGGAGCTCGAGCGGCCATGAACGGCTCGAGAGCGCGCAGACATCCCCGCGGAAACGGAGCCGGAGCGAGGTGACGAGGAGAGCGCGGGGACGGGGGAGCAGGCTCTTACCGTCACAGAGGCCCGGGGTTAGTGTGTTCCTCAGGGTGTGTCAACGCACCGGGAGCCGGGAAACACTTTGTCCGATTGTTGTTGTTGTTGTTGTTGATGAGGACGAGCACCGAGCGGAAGGCCGCGCTTTGCGCCAGCACGCACACACTGCAGGAGCACGCAGGCAACGCGCCAAACATCCTCCGAGAGCGACGGAGCAACACCTCCCACGCATGCGCCCTCCTCCGGTGACCGGGCCTGCTGTCCGAGCGTTCGTATACTCACCTGTCTGCGTTGTGGTCACCTCCGGAGCTGGACCATCAACCGGACAAGGCGGACAGCCACCGCGGGGTCCAGATCCCGGTGTACTCCGCGTCTGCTGCGTTACCCAGTGATTATTCACTGATGAGTCAGACGTGTGCTCCCCTGAAGCTGAACGTGGACTACAACAGGTCCCCGTCCTCCAGCCCGTGGTCTTTGACAGAGTCCGGGTGTCAGACCTGAACTGTGTTAGTTTGCACGACACAGAGAATCGACTGATGGTTCCCTGAAGCTAAAAATGATCATTTCTGATATGAACTTCTGAATGAGTTCAGTGTCGGAGAGAAGTGGAGAAGCTGCTGCCAGAGTTTCAGGCTTTTTCTTTAAAAATGACCAAATTAATCAAAACTGTGTCCAGGAAGCTGCCTCTGAATGTTGTTCCTGTTAAAGTGTGTTTGATAACTTTTTATATTAAAGTTCCACTTGATGTTTATGACTCTTACCTGTCGCAGAACATACGTGTTCATGTTGACTGAGTCCGTTTCTGTGAAAACCTGCTCAGTCTGGTAAGGGTTTTAGAAGGTAAAAGTACCTTAAGCTGTCAAATGAGCATCATCCTTTCAATTATCATTAATCAATCATTTTTATATTACATTTTTTCAGCACTTCCCTGGAGTAGGCTTTTTTAAATTATTTTTAATGAATGTAACTTGGCATAAAATCTGTGGATGGATTAACTAATAGAAAATTAAATTAAATTTTAAGTTCATTGAAGTAGAGCTGCACCCAGCTGTTGATCAGTTAGTCTTACAGCTGAGAATTCATCATTATCTGTTTTCATAATAGATTCATTGTTCAAAGTCAGAAAGAAAAGATGCCATGAGCTGCTGTTCAGTCTGATGTTAGTCTGAACACAAAGTGCACCCACCACAACAAAAGCTTTAAAGTCTCAGAGTCTTTAAACATATGGACGTTGTCCTCAGACTGTGATATGTGAGTGATCGTCTTTCTGTTCAGCAGAAAACAGCAAATCAAAACCTTGACATAAAAGCTCTTTAATATCACTTTGTTTTGGGTTTTTTTTACAGGGAAGTTGGTGTTCAGATTCTGTTTGATTTTGAAGAAAAAAAAAAACAATGTATGTAAAGGTTTACCTACAACGGCAGGTAAACCTGACCTTATGCTCCCAGTCAACATCAGAACTACACTACCCACAATGCCTGAATCAGGCAGAGGTACAGAAAGAAAAGAAAGGCACAGATACATCTGTCCTAATCAATAATCAGTCACAGCCCATGTGAACTGATAACAGCTGTGGGATATAATGGATCATAAAGGGTATAAATATATCATGATCTATCAGTATTGATTAGCTATCAGCATTGATTAGACACCAGATTAGCTGCTTGTCTCTGTCCGTGGGGGTTGGGGGGGTTTGTTCAGTGGCCAATCAGAGGAGTTCGTACTGCCGCAGGTGCATGCGCTGGATGATGTCACGACAGTCGTTGAATACACGGCGGATGTTCTCAGTGTCGATGGCACAGGTGAAGTGAGGATAACAGTAATGTTTCCCATCACCACTCGCTGTGCTTATCCTCTGAGAAACATGAGAGTTAATGTGTCAGTGTCAACACATTAGTTTCAGCATGTCATTCTTTCATCTGTCATTTTACTAACCCTGACCTGCAGTAACCCCTGTCCTGACTCCTCCCCGCCCCTCTACTCACCTGTTCCTGATTTCACCTTTGACCTGCTCCTTTTGTCTTTTTGCCTGTTTTGTCAGTTTCAGCGTTTTGTGACTCACATCTAAACACGGTGCTTCGCTCCTGACTGTTATTACTGCTGTAACACGAGAAGAACTGAAACTTGTTTTTACCAGAAACTCGTCTCTGATGAAGAACTTAGCTCGAGTCACTCTGGGGTCTTCATCAGCATCTGGAACACCTGGAAACAAACACATGGACGTCAGGAGGAGCTGTTTGTTATTTACTGTACGTGTTTCATACTCACATCCTTTACTAAAGTCAAAGTACAAATACAACAATGTAAAAATATTTAGTTACAAGTAAAATTACTACACAAAATCCTACCGAAGTAAAAGTACACAAGTACTAACAGCTTCCTGTAGTTACAGTACCAAAGTAACAGTACTTCCTGTGACTGATCTCTGATCAGATCATTGATCCTGAGTCACCAATGCTTCAGCAGCATTTTCCTGTCGTAGCTGCTCCAGGTGGAGCTGGTATATACAGGTAGATAGTTTACTCCACTGGTTCCCAACCTGAGGGTCGGGCCCCTTCAGAGGGTCAGCAGATAAATGTGACGGGTCGTCAGTGAATCACTGGATCATTTGAACAGTTACTGAAATAAAACCATGTGAGAGGTTTAAGGAGAAAACTGGTTTGATCTTTAACGTGTCCTAGTTTATAAGCTCATCACGTGTTTCTGTATAAAAATGGAGAATAACAACCACAGCAGCTAAAACACGATACAGCGAAAATAAAATGTGGTGGAGCAGAAACTGGAAATACTGTAGTACAGAACAAGTACCACAAAACTCTACAACCCCACTGTGTGTGTTATATATTGTATCTGTGTATTTATACCATCAACAGGAACTTGGTAGTTGTTGTATTCAGGAAAATAATCTTCCAGTTTAGATTTTCCGGCCAGAATCTTGTCAGCCAGCACATCCTGTTTGTTCAGGAACAAGATCACTGAGATGGTCTTCAGAAACCTGCAGCCAATCACAGAGAAGCGACGGTTGATCTCAGCCAATCACAGACCAGTGATGGCTCACTCTGGCCAATCAGAGAGCAGTGTGGGTTAAATGATGAACCTGTTGGTCCAGATGGATCTGAAGAGGTCCAAAGATTCTCGCAGCCGATTGGTGGAGTTGTCCTCTCTGATCACCATGTTGTAGCTGCTGCTCGCTGCCACAAAGATGATGGCTGTCACATCTGAACACAGAGAAGAAGAAGAACCTTGTGAGCCGACTCAGATCCGAGGTCAGTTCTTCTGACACGTTTCACAATGTTTTTTTTCTCACCATTGAAGCACTGAATCCACTTCCTCCGCTCGTCCCTCTGTCCTCCCACGTCAAACATGCTGACAGACAGAGTGTGAACCGTCAGTATTTGGAGCAGTAACAGTGTCTGTGTCTGCCCGTCAGACAGACAGACAGACAGACACAGACAGGCTGCTGTGAAGTGCTCTCAGTTTCTCTGAACCTTCTCTTCAGTGTTCCTGAACAGAACCTCAGGACCACGCTGCAGGTTCTGTCCGATCAGGGCCTATATACTACAATACCCATGAGCCTCAGCTGCTGTTGCCACAGAGTCGCAGCCAATAAAAACTCTAGTTGTTACAGCTGTTGATAAAAGTCTGCATTCAGTGGACTGATTTAAGCTGCAGGTTTGGTTTTCAGTTTTCAGCTCTGTGATTGGATATTTGTTGTTGAAATGCATCTTTTATATCCACAGCTTCTTTATCTTTGTTTTTTTCTTTTAAATAAAGAATCTGATCTTTTCTGATGCAGTTGCTGATGTTTTGTTGTGATGGTTGAAGCAGGAGAGTTTCATGTTGTCGTTGTCTGTGGGAAAAATAATTACGAGTGTCTGAAATGACTCCACAGAAGTTCCAGAGATTTAATGGACGTCCAGTGACACTGCAGTAGAGCTGCAGTAGAGAATCCTCACCCCCAGAGCTTCATAAACCCTAACCCTGACCAGAGTCAGACAAAGCCAGCTGTCATATTTTTGATGATCGTAGTTTTGATTTGCAGGTTGTGTTGGCTGTTTGTGATCCCACACAGACTAATTAAAGCCCATACACAGGTCCTGATCTGATTCTCAACTGATCCAATCCACGAGTTCTACAGAGATCCACCTCGAATTTCACACAGCAACAGAGTCTGAAGCTCTCTGATTGGACAGTTCTTACAGCAAGGCTCTCTGGGAGTCTTAGTTTAACCGATTAGTTCTGGACAGTCTGTGAATTTTGACTTCCACAAAATATTTTTCATTTCAACCCAAATTAGGAAAGCAGCTGTCAGGTGTAGGAGACAGATGATTGGTGCAGGTGGTGGACAGAGACACTCACTGGAAGTTGACCTTGTCCACCTGAAACCTGGTTTCAAAAATCCCTGAAGTCAAAACTCTGCAACGCAACAAATCCTGCATAAGAAGAAGAAGAAAATGTTGTTTCAGCAAACCTGGTAACAGACGAGTCATCAGGGATGCTGCAAGCTCATTGGTCAATTTGTTACCTGGTCAGTAGGTGTGTAATCTGTCCTCCTGACTGAGTCCAACCTGTCTAGGAAGCTGCAACACACACACACACACACACACACACACACACACACACACACACACACACACACACACACACACACCCAAGGTGACACCTTTTTTTTCACCGGGAAGATAGGGAGAGAGTTGGGTGGGGAGAATGGGTGTTGTGTTGTGTGGCTTTCT
>JBBMJY010000013.1:151497-172190 GCA_037833715.1 Toxotes lorentzi
TGTGTGTGTGTGTGTGTGTGTGTGTGTGTGTGTGTGTGTGTGTGTGTGTGTGTGTGTGTGTGTGTGTATGTGTTGTGTGATTTGGCTGATTCGGCTCTTTGCTCTGTTGTTGCTAAAACAGTAAAAACTGGTTTTTGTATTTTTGTTTTCAGTGAAACCAAAACATCAAACTGAGAGTTTCTCAGGTCACTCAGCTGATCCAGAGTCAGCTCCAACACTGATCAATATCTCTGATAGATTTTAATCATCATAAATAACATATGCAAGTAAAATATAAAATATTTACAAGAAATACAGTGGAACAGGTGAAATTCTTTGATTTTTCTTAAATACTCTAAAAAGTGTATAGAGTTTGGTTGGAGGCTACAGTTGTTATTCTAGGGGTTTAATGACATGAGGAGAATTCACACATGGGCTGATAGACATATTTCTAAATATATTAGAATCTGACATTTTTGAATTTTCTTAAATCGTCAGAAATTGAGTTTGGTGGGAGTCTATAATCTTTAATTCCTCAGGTGGAGTTCTGCTGAACTCACGACCTCAGTGTTTCTAAAATCTGAACTATAGCTCTGTCTGCAAAAAAAAAAAGATCTTTACATGAAACTAAAGCAACATGAATTATGATTTAGCAAAAAGCCAGCTGGGTTTAAACAGACATCTTAATATAACAGGTTTAAAATACACTGTTGCCCATTTATTCCTGTTTATACACATCAGTAATCACATTGGAACAGACTGATAAATAAAGTTTTTAGAAGATATTCGCTTTATCTATCAAGAATAAATCACATTGTCACAATCATTTCGTGAGAAGAGGTCAAATATATTTTATTCCAACTTTATGGGCGACAGTGTAAAATAAATAAATGAAATAATTAAGTTCTTAATTTGAATAAACAACAATAACAGATGAACAAACTGAAACTCAGTGACTCTGACACTTTGTCTCTTTTGACTGCTCATCAATGATAAATAATGATATCCGTAATATAATGAATAATTAATAACCAGAGCTGAACTGTATCGATGCAGGACACGAATTTTAAAAAAGTCTGATTTTGATCAGTTTTCTTCCTGAGTTCTAACTAAATACATCTTTCAGGTACTTTACATGAGAGTGTCTATTTTCTGCTGCACGTTTCATTAAGCTGCGTTTATTCCACAGGTTCCTTTGATTTTACAAACAAAACACACAATCTACTTATAAATAAGATCCATTATTACACACACACACACACACACACACACACACACAGGATTTATCACCTGTGTGCACTGCCTATGAGCCAGTCTGCATCATGAGTACTTTTACTTTGGGCAGTCTAAGCACATTTAGCTGATAATACTTCAGTACTAGTAGGATTTTGAATGCAGGACTTTTACGTGTAATTGAGTATTTGTACCCCGTGATACTTTTCATCTCGTTGTTCAGTCAAAAACCTACAAAACTGAACTTAATTCTCCGAGGCTTTTCATTCTGTTTCGCAGTAGAACACAGAGTACGTGTACACACAGTATTAGACTGTGTGGTAAAGTGTAATGAATTTACTTTGAGCCAGAGGTGCAGGAAGTACTCTGACCCTTCAGAGCACATAAAATAAAAGTCCTGCATTCAAAATCCTACCAAAGTAAAACCACAAAAGTATTTTCAGCAAAATGTGCTGGAAGTACTAATGGTAAAAGTACTTGCACTACGGCAGAATCATTCCTTTCTAGTTATTTTGAAGTATTTAAGCAGAAGTGGACATATTGGATATTCTGCTGGGTAGTTTGATTTTAATCATCTGAAACATTTCCAGGTCACCAGTTACTATCAGTCACATAGAGGCAGTGAAGTATGACGAAAAAGTATCCAGGACGTGGAAATACTCAAATACATTTGTACCAGTAAAACGATGACAGGCTGTATGTGTCTGCACAGTATTAATATCAGATGTTGTTAAAAACAGCAAATTTAAAAGTATATTTTAAAAAATCTATAAACCATCAATGAGTGAAAGGATGCAGGGCCCCAGTTTTCCCCTGACGTCGGTCACATTCATTAAAAACTGCTGGTTTTTGTGCTCGTGCGTTGGAGTCTGTGTTGTGCTGGGAACCATTTTGTTTGTTGACGTTAGCAGACTTTGTGTCTAAGCTAAGCTGTCTGGGCTCCTCTGTGTGGAGTTCACATGTTCTCCCTGTGCCTGTGTGGGTTTTCTCCGGGTTCTCCGGCTTCCTCCCACAATCCCAAAAACATGCACATTAGGTTAACTCTACTCTACATTGCCCATAGGTGTGAGTGTGTGTGTGTAGGGTCTTTGCGTGTTGGCCCTGCGATTGACTGGCGACCAGTCCAGGGTGCCCAGGGTACCCCGCTTCTCGCCCATAGTCAGCTGGGATAGGCTCCAGCTCCCCTGCGACCCTGACGGATCAAGCGGTGTAGAAAATGGATGGATGAATTCATCCCAAGTCCTTTACATAGAAATCAGTCCACAGGCTGTTATAGGCAACCCAGAAACCATTCCATTCACACATCGGCAGTAAACCCATTAATACATTCCAACTTCTTCTTACATATTGAGCCTTGAAACATAAATGTCAGACATTCTCTGGTTCCAGTTTCTCACGTGCAGATTTGTTGGTCTCAGTTTTTTACCATATTTTCTCATTTTCTTCACTGAACAATCGATCGATTAGTAAAGAAAATAACTGTCAGATCTACAGTTCAGGTCTTAAAACCAGATTTTGACACAGTCTCTTTACAAGTCCAGGACCACAGGACATATGATTCAGAGTGAACCTGGGGTTTTTTTGCCCCTTTGTTGGCAATCCAGTCTTGGATGTGTCAGTGATGGAGGGTTCAGATTGTATTTAAGGCTTCAGATTAATGTCTCACTGTTTTATTATTGCTTGAAGAACTGAACTAGAACTTGAACTAAACCAGCAGAGTGATGCATCTTACCCGGTCCTCACACCTGTCGTCACCAGGTGAATGTTGTGTTTTCAGTCCCAGTGATTGGACGCTGCGTCTCTGCAGCTCAGCTCTTTGCTCAGTTTGTTTCAGCTGTGTTCACACTGACGCTTCATCAGAGCAGAATGAGACCAGGAGGTTCACTGAAATACTAATCACCTGTCTGTCTGTTCACCTGTCTGTCTGCAGGACACAAAGCAGTTCGACCTGTTCCAGGAGTGGACAGACGGTTATGTTCGGTACATCTATAGTGGTGAGAAACATTTATTAACAAACACCAATTAATCTGGTTAGATTCAGTTCACTGAACCTGAGCCACAGTTTTAGCTAAAAGGTCCAGCTAACAGTGGAGCTTTATTTTCCAGCTGAAGATAAAAACGCTCAGCGGCATCTGTCCGGCTGGGCGATGAGAAACACCAACAACCACAACTGCCAGATCCTGAAAAAGTCATGCCTGGGGGTGGTAGTCTGTTCTCGAGGCTGCACGCTGCCTGACGGATCCAGACTACAGCTCCGCCCCGCCATCTGTGATAAAGCCCGGCAGAAACAGCAGAGTAAGAAAACCCCAAACCAGAACCTGGTAAACCTCCTCCTGTGCTGATGCTCACCTGAGTGGACTGTGTGTGTTTCAGAGAAGCTGTGTCCGAGCTGTAACGCTGCTCTGGAGCTCCTGCCGTGTCGCGGCCACAGCGGTTACCCCGTCACAAACTTCTGGAGAGTCGATGGAAAGGCCATCTTCTTCCAGGTCTCTACCATAACACCTCTGAAAAGGTTTTAACAAACTCCTGAGAGCACAAGCAGGTTAAAGCAGAAGTATGAACAGGGTGTGTTCTAAACAAGAACAGCATCCTAGCAGTATGAAATTCTTTAAACAACATCTTCAAAGTCAACATGATAAACCTGCTCCAGGCACCCTAAACACATCTGAAGGCAGACTGACCTGGAAGTACAAACAAATTTAAACTAGGTCTTGACAGTCTGAACAAGTTTAACTTTGATTCTGACAGTGTGAACACGTATAAACCAGATCCAACAGGTTTAGACCATGTTTGGCAGTCTAAGTCTCTCAGCATGCTAAACTAAAACACAGCTTTCTAAACAGGTTTGAACCAGGTCCAAACAGTGTAACCAGGACTAAACTGATGACTGATAAGGTCATGAGCAGATTCTGATGACCTTATCAGATCTAAACCAGATCTTAAGTGTGTAAACATGTTTAAAAAGACCCAATGAGTCTAAACAACAGGATAGCTCCTGTCTGAACCATCAGGATTCCAGGTTAACTCTCCAGACCTGTTGTTTCTTCTGTTCATCTTGTTTTTGCCGTCATTATATTTACCATTGTTGTTGCTTTTGTGGTCCTCCAGGCTAAAGGGGTCCACGATCATCCCAGACCAGAGTCCAAGTCCGAGACTGAAGCCAGAAGAAGTTCAGTGAAGAGAAGAGTCAGTTCACCTCCGTTCACACCGAAAAGACGACTGATCGAAACACAGGTCAACAACAGAAAACAAGAACTGTTTGTTAGTGTTGGTGTTGTTTGTTTATTTTGATTTGACTTTATTTTTATTTGTTCACTGCTTCAGGCTCTGGGCCCTGCCCTTCTCTCCTGCGTCGAACCAGCAGACAGACTCTCCTTCATGGAACCAAACTTCCCACAGCATTACCCAGCATTCCAGAGCCCAGAGCCCTACTACAACCCCCACAATGCACTGGGCGAGGCCACACCCACACTGCAGAAACCAGCCAATCCTAGGCTTTATATGGGTCGGCCCAGCTACGAGTTCCAAGGATACCTGACCTCACCTTCGTATCCTGTGACCTCTGACCTCTGTGACCCCAGGTCAGCTTCTCATAAAATCCAAACCAGATCCTGGTTATGTAAACAGTTCCAAACCAGATTCTGAACTGGTTTTGATTCTGAACTGGTTTAGATCTTGGACTGCATAGGTTTAAACTAGATCCCTATCAGGTTCAAAATAGATCCTGGCAGTGTAAACAGGTCCAACCACATGCTTAACAGCTTTAGATTGTGGACTTGTACATTAATTTCAATCAGAATATATATAAACCAAATCCTGGCAATAAGGACAGCTCCAGCCGGTTCCGGGTGATGTAAAAAGGTCTAATCCAGTTTCCATATTCCAACAGGTTTAAATCAGAACCTGTTGTAAACTGTCATAAACCAGATTCCAGATTTCTGCAATTTAAACAGGTCTTAACCAGATTATGGAACTGAAAACAAGTGTAAACCACATCCTGGATTTTAAAATATGTTTAAACTGAATCCTGAAAGCAAAAAGAAGTTAAAACAACATCCTGACAGTCTGAACAAGATCCGACCAATTCAGTTCAATTCAGTTTTAGTTATATAGCTCCTTCCACAGTCAAAGTTGCCTCAAGGTTCTTTACAGAGACCCAGAGTCTGACCCCAGATCAGCACTGAAGGCGACAGTGGCAAGGAGAAACTCCCAGCTTCTGATAACAGGCCAAATCCTGGCAGACCCAGGTCTAAACTAGATCCTGACAGTGTAAACCCCCTGTTGACAGTCTAAACGGACCTAAATCAGATTCTGGTTTGTGTGCAGGGTGGCCCCAGTCTTGGGTTCCTCCTCTTCCTCATCGTCGGCTCCTCTCTCCTCCTCCTCCTCCTCCTTTGATGCCCAGGCAAAACCTCCTACAGGCTGGAAGGAGCTACTGAAGAGCTCCACTCCCTATGGCGACAACCACCATTATTACAGTACAGAGTACCCCTGCCGTTACCCTGGCAACCCCCCAGGTTCCCCCGCAGCGTTGCAGACCATCATTACCACGACAACCAAGGTGAGCTGACCTTCTAGAAACCCAAGATCTTTAAGCCAATGAGAAGACAGTAGGGTCCCTTCTTTTGCTTCCTTTAGGTTCCCCTGAAGTGATGCGTGATGATACTTTGGAGGATCCTAAAGAAAATGGCACCCCTCACACCTGGGAACCTTAATGTCTTCTCATTGGCTGGCAGACCTGGGCTGCCAAGCTGTGAAACCTTGAGTTGGACACTTCCAGTTTACTGACTGTGGTCAGTTTGTCATATGATTGTAAACTGACAGTGGAAAGACTGACGGGCGTGGAAACAGTGAATGAGAGATGTGGTGATTAAACTTTACCTTCAAATAAATACCAATCCTGATCCTCCTCAGGTCTCCTATCAGCCCTGTCCAAAGCCTCCTGCGGCGCTCCCTCCCTACCAGCCATGTCCCAAACCTCCGGCCGGCCTCCCATCTTACCAGCCATGTGCCCCCCCCAAAACCCCGGGCCTCCCCGGCTGTTCCTCCCTGCTGGACGACGCATCCTCCTCGTACTCCACAGAGGTGAAGGTGACGGAGGAGTCGGGCGGAGTCATCAAGTCTCTGTCGTTTCAGCCCGAACCTCTGCAGACTAAAACAGAGCGGGCTGATAGTTACGACTACCGCTATGCTTACCCCAACACGTACCGCTACGATGACTACTGACGCAGCACTACCTCCAGCGCTGATACCACAACTACTGTTACCACGACTACTGCTACTACTGATGGTGTATCTCTCCAAAAATAACCACCGAATGGCCTACTGAATGACTGATGTGGATCATCAGGACAAAGATTTGGTCCATGAGAAAAGTTCGGAACATTCATGGAGCCTCTCTTGTTCCCAAAAGAAAATCCTTTTTAATCACACCAGTGTCCCTCTAGCGCTCCCTTCAGGACAAACAGTGAAAGCTTTGAGCTCAAGATCTATAAAAAACAAACAAACAAACAAAAAAAAAAAAACGGCCTCAACACAAGGTCCAACTTACTTGGTGTTTTTGAGGCTTTCAGACACATCCTGTGGCCTTTCCCAGCAAATAGAGTTGCTCAGCTGTCATTACTGATGCGGTGTGTTGCATCTTATTGGGTCCCCAGGAATGAGATATGTTCCTTTAACTGAGAAACTCCATCTGCTGAGGAAGTCCATGAGATGTGGCTAAAAGCTTCTTTGTTTGGGAATTTGTTTCCAGAGTCAAGAATAAACCTTCAAACTCAGGATTTTGTTATTTTGAGATAAAGTGAAACCATAAATTACCTCAGAGAGAACCAGGTCTTCATTAAAAAAGCCGGTTTAAATCCTCTGTCTGATCTGATGAATCAAAAATAATAAACATCGCATCTTCTCCAAAGATGTTTTGATGTCACTGCATTCAGAAATGAAAATGAAATGTGGGATTTATCTTCATGAATGTTTCTGTTGTTTGGGTTATTTATTGAACCAGTTAGACCTACAGTATGAACCAGAACCAGACTGAACTGGACTCATCGTAGATGGTATTGGATAACTGTTGTGATATTCTCTACGTGTACTGCACCTGTGCCAGTCAAATAAACATGAAATAAGATCGCCTATGTGCTCTGCTCCGTCCTCCTGTCCTCTGGTGTGGCAGCAGGTCTGAGTCCAGGCTGTCCAGGGTTTAATAAAATCCATGTGTTACAAGTCCAAACCCACTGGACTGTGTCTGTGTACAGACACTGTTTCTGTTTTATTCAGACTGAATGGATATCAGGAGAATCTAGAATGACATGGGGCTTTTCTTGGCTTCCTCAGCTGACGTTAAATAAAATGGTGGTTTGCTCTGAACCAACATCGGAGATTTCCTTAACTTTAAACGTTTGCTGTAAGTAAAGAAAAGACATCTGACGTCTTTACCTCTGCAGTTTGTGTTTAAAAAATTTTTTCATTTGTTTTCCCTCAAATTCAAAGTTTCCCTTGTAGCAGTTTGATGAATAAGGACCAGATGTCACCTCCCACTTCAGACACAAACATGAATTACACCACACTCAAACACATTTTAAAAGAAGTTCTCAGGTCCCGCCTGCTGCAGAGTTTACCTGTGCAGAACATATTGGTGATTCACCTCCTCATCTGCATCAAGTGGTTTCTAAAGTAATCTTCACACCATAATGCAACGTTCACGTCACGTGCTGCGACACACATTTTCATCGGGACTGTAGAGACGTCATGTGTCACAGCTGAGGGTTTAAAACACCAGACACAGAGATCAGGAGGATTTCACTAAACCATGATCTCAACGTGAAACCACACAGGTACCACCTCAGTGTGGTTTCAGGACCGTCCACAGGTGGACTGGACTCCCCGTCGGAGTCCGGAGCCTCAGAACGAGAGCCCTGCAGCCAAGGATCAAAGAGCCGGTGTTTGGATGTTGGCTGGTTTCTGTCTGTATGAGTAATAAATGTTGTTTTGACAAGAATGTGTCAGGACAGGAATCACTCTGCTGGCCTCACTGTGAACCTTTAAAACCCTCAAACCACCTCCCCCTTCTCCTCCCCCTTCTCCTCCCCCTTCTCCTCCTCCTCTGTCACTACCTTCCATTAAAATCACTCATTCCTCTGCTCTTTTCCTCGTCTCACTCGTTACCTTCCCTTCAGTTTACATTAGCATCCATCAGTACATAATTAGGTTCAGAGGCAGACTGAACCGCCCAGTCTGATCCAACACAGCACACTGTAACACACAAACACAAATGATTACACAGCATCACACATTTACAACCTGCTGGTTTTTATTCCACCTGAACTTCACTCAGATTTAAAGAATAAAAGTCTGGTTCTCCGTGTGAAATGTCTCCGACAGGAAATAAACAAAATAAAACCGAGTTTCTATTCTGACTGAATATTTTCTGCATTTTTCATCACAGTGTCAGTGTGGTTTGTTCCAGACAGGTGAGAGCACCAGGTCAGTGTACAGGTGAGTGTCAGGTCAGATTTCAGCTGCAGGTGAGTCCATCAGGTGACAGTAAAATACTAGGTGAGAGTGCCCAGTGAATGATCATAACCAGATGGCTGTACCAGGTGAGTTTCAAGCTACAGGTGAGAATGACACGTTACATCTACCCATTTAAATTTGAGAGTGAAAGGTGAGTTTCCAGTGCTAGGTACCTATCCAGCTACAGGTGAGTCTCCAACTGTAAGTGAGAATGAGACGTCACATCTACTCTAATTCAAACCTGAGAGAGCCAGGTGAACGTACAGGTGAGTGTTCAACTGCATCAGAGTGCAGGTCAGAATACAGGGTGATTGCAGGTAAGAATTGTTGCCATTGACCTCTGTTAGGTGTCAATATGAGGACAAAATCAGCCCTTGAGGTTCGACGACTTGTTTCCAGGTAAATTTGAGTTGAAATGAGAGTCCGTGTGATAAATGCTTACAGGTGAGATGCTCTCCTTGGATTGGCTGACGTCCTTGTAGATCAGACTTGTGGGCAAAATGTTTTGAAGCTGCAGCAGCTCCTAGCCTGTCAGCCAACGCCTGTCTCTCACCTGTAAACCAGGTGAGCCGAGCACAGATAATCCTGAGCTGTGTAATTCTATCCTTTTACCAACAATCACCTCATCCTGTCTTCTTATCTTCTTATCTCCCTCTTCTTCTTCTCCTCTGCTGATCTCCATCGCTGCTTTTTCACACGCAAATCATTTCATCCCTTTTCTTCTTCTCCGCTAAATAAATCATCCCATCTGCTGACATGAGATACCTTCCCAAACAACCACACATCTGCACCCCCACCTCTCTGTCTGCCCCCCATCCCTCCCTCCATCCATCCATCCCCTCTGCTCTGATGTGGCTTCGCACTAATGGATGTTTTCAATTTGATGCTACATGGTTGTGATTTACAACAGAGACACAAATGGACTAAGGGACAGGCGGGATGAGGACAGAGTAAAAGACATTAACAAGAATAATAACTTTGTATGGTGTTTGTACCAAATTGTACAGAATAAGTAAAATAATAGAACCACACCTGCTCTGCAACACGGTAAAACCTGACCAGACTTAATAAAGAACAATGTGCATCAAAGGAATATTCTGGTTTATACAACAAAACATGCTGATCTGAGGCTGGATAAGTGAGAAGAAGCAGAACATCTACCCTCAGATTTCTGTCAGACTGGTATCATCCATGTCCAGGAGCATCGACTCTGTCAAAAAAATAAAAAGTGGAAAAAGAAAATATAAAAATAAAAGAATGAAATCTCACTAATGAAGGTGAACTGATGTTTTGGGCTTTGGTTCTAACAACAAATGGAATTGTATTCGACAGCATTCGTAGAGATTTCACTCCACTCTGGTGATACTGAGCAGAAGTGGACTCTGAGTTGTCGTGTACTGTAAACCTGTCCTTTGTGGTTCTATGGGCCGAGGAGTCAAACACAACAATGTGCAACAAACACAATCAAAAGTTTCCCTCCTCAGAGTCTGAACTGAGCCAGACCTGAACCCACAGACCTGAAACACATTCTGATATGGTTCAGTGTGACCTCACTTCCTGAGGATGAAACAGCACCCAGAGCATCATGGGAACTGTAGTTCAGCATTATGGGAACTATAACTGAAAGCATGAACTGAATTCATGTTGCAGTGTTACTAACATCACTGAAGCTCACTAACATCTTTGGAACACTGACTCTGTCCATTTACATACACGTTTTTATTGTGTGGACGTAGAGACAAAAACCTACAGCATCTTAAAATGTGTGAAAACAGAATCAGGAACTGTACAACAGTGCAAAGTCAAAGGTCAAAGTTCACCAAACTTCAATTCCACGCTCAGTGTCTGTTCTTCAACCCTGTGAGTGAATCCACTGATTTCACTCTGATATTTTACTGTTTTCAACTTTTGTCTACTGACAAGAGGGAGGGTGGAGGGAGGGTGGAGGGAGGGTGGAGGGAGGGTGGGGGGGACCCCTATAAACAAATAG
Source organism: Toxotes lorentzi (assembly GCA_037833715.1). NCBI lineage: Eukaryota > Metazoa > Chordata > Actinopteri > Toxotidae > Toxotes > Toxotes lorentzi. The sequence goes on from JBBMJY010000013.1 coordinate 162,212, forward strand.
CTGCTGTAGAAAGAAATGAAAATCATATCAGCTTCAAAGCCAAAAAAGCAAAACTTTGGAAACAAAGATCAAAGAAAAGATAAAAACTATCAAACTGCACTAATATCCAGCACGTAATTTAAGAGCTTAACACAACAGGAGTGTGCTTGTGTGTTGTGTGTATTTTGTGTATTTGTGTGTTACTTGTAGTGTGTTCATACCTGGTGTTTTAGGTTCCGTGAGAAGTCTTATCAGAGCAGGACGACTCATAGAAATGTACTGTCTTCTTAAAGAGGCATGACAGTGCCAGTCTGATCTCTATCTGCTCGACTCAGAGCATCGCAGCCTGATAGCATCTCTCAACCGGATGATGTTTGCAGGAAAAGTTTAGCAGCTCCCTGGAAAATCAGGATATTTTTATGACTCGGATGATAAGAAGCTGGAGAATTTTCGAAGGATCATTGAGAGTTTCTTTAAAGTGATGTAGTTCTTGTTCAAACAGGACATTCAGTCAAGACCAGAAACAACCAGAAACCAAGTCTGCTTTCTTTCGGTGGACAGTACAGTGGTTGTACAGTGGTGCTGTTGCCTTCAGAATTGGCCGAATGTCCCACAACATTCATGTCTAGATGTTTATGTATTTACCTTTTTGTCTGTGTACATTAAAAACAACGTTTACCACTATTTTATTTTTCTTTTAAAAACCTGAGGTGATGCAGGTGTGGTCTGGATTTGTTGTGTTGAGGCAGAGGACTCTGTTGAAACTGTAACGTCCTGTTTGTCCTCTGCTAATGTCAGTGTGTCATGGGTCAAACTCAGCCAATCCTCTTTCACTTCATAACCACCTTGTTATGTCCAATCAGATTTGTTGCTCGGGCGTCACGGCCCCACTGCATGATGGGAGCCATCACCTGACCTGTGGTTGTTTATTTGGATCCAAACCAGTCGTACCTGTTGCCTTTTAATCTGTGTTCATCCTCTATCTGGTCTTTCCATCCATCCGTCCTCAGCGTCTCTCTTCTTTATCTCTTCATCATCTTCATCATCTCTTCATCATCTTCATCATCTCACTGTCAGGACTCGCAGAAACATCACGTAGGCATGAAGACCATCATGGCTGTGCGCCAGCAGCAACAGCAGCAACATGCTGGTAGCTTTTCATGTTGCTTCAAAACAAACTGCTGTGGAACAAATGGACGAGATGTGCCACGACGCTGCCAAGGCTAACATAAACTAGACAGAGACCAGAGGCCACGGCAACAGAAACAATCTGGGACAGAAGCAACTGTGAAAACTCAGCCACGAACAGCCAAAGCTGAATAAAACAGAACAGAAGCAACAGAGACAACAGTTACAGTGGCAGAAAAATAACATCAACAGAAATGGTGACGATAAGAGCAAATAAAGCAACGGCAGTGGCAGCAACAGAAGAAAGAACTGCAACAGAAGCAATACCAGCAACAGGAGCAATGGGAGAAACAGTAAACAAAACTGCAACAGAAGCAACAACTAAGGCATTGACAGAAGAGCCCGAAATTGCAGCAACAAAGAAAAACACTACAACAGAAACAACAATGACCAAACAGCAATGCAGCAACTGGAAATAAAGACAGCAATGGAAGAAACTGCAGCAATATTAGAAACATATCTACCATTACTGATGTTGCTCCTCCAAATAGATTTTTCCACTGCCATGCAGCTGTTGCGGTTGCTGGTGCTGCTATACTCATCAGTGCCGTTGTTTCTGTTATAGGTTCCTACTGTTGCGTCCATCATTGCTGTTGCTCGCATTGCTGTTGCTGTGTATTTTAGTCAAAGTTATGTTTCTGCGGTTGCTGTCAGATTAAAGCGTCTGTCTGTCCTTCAGCTGACCTGTCTGTCTGTCCACACCTGAACACAGACAAGTCTCAGGTAACTCAGGTCGACGGTTCTGGGTTCAGTAAGAGGTCGAACTGTGGACAGATGAGGGAGCAGCATGCTCAGTCCTTCATTTCAACAAAATGACATTCAACATCACCAGACCTGAAGTAACAAATACTGCTTATCAACATTTTCTGTATGTACAGGACCAGGACCAGGACCAGGATTAGGTTCAGCTAAAAGACCAGGAACAAGTCCTGATCCATAGATGACACTGGATCAGTACAAGTTCCAAGAATGTGTTGATTTAGGAATGAACAAAAGGAACAAGGTCAATAACTGGAAGCTACTGACTTCAACTGAGAATGAACAATATAGATGAAGTCCATTATTAAGACTAGAACCAGGACTAGAAGCAGGACCAAGACTATTCCATGTGGCAATAAAAAAAGGAAAAAAAAAACACTTTATTTAAGAACGAAAAAACAAAAGAACAGGACCTGGTCCAAGTGAGCACAGTGTGAGGTCAAGTGCAGATCCACACCCAGCAATGGATCAGGACCAGGTCCAGGTCCAAAATCAGTTTCAGGCCCATATTAAAAACTGTAACGAGTGACAGTAAAATGTACAGAAGCGACTAGGTTGATTTAAAAAAGAACAACATGAAAATAAAGTCCATTATCAGGTCTAAGACCAGGACCAGGATCATGTACAGTATGAGGTCTGTGAGTGCTTCCTGAGTGCAGGGAGCTGCAGCTGTTTCTTCTTCTGCTGTTTTGACAGAACAGGAAGTGTTTCTGGTTGAGTGAAGAAGAATGAAGTCGGTTTACGTTGAAGTTTATCTTTGAAGAGACAAGAACCAGAGAGACAGAACGAGTCTGGACCTGAGGGCGAGAGACACCCACTACACATGGAGAGGGACAGAGAGAGAGCAGTGATGCAGTGATCAGATAATCTGAAAGTCACACAGATGAACCAGAACTGTTCCTCGGTTAGTCACATACAGGACGGGTTTTTAAAGAGCTAAGACGCCTTCAGATAAACCAGATAACATGAAACTCATCAGTTCTTTGGATCTGGTCTTCCTGCTGTCCCTGAGGACTGGGTCTTCATCAGAGTAAAATTAGACCGGATTCCTGAGGTACCTCAGACCAAATCCAAACTTTACCTGAGAATAAATATAAAAACAGAAGTGTTTTCAAGTCTGTTTAGCATCTGAACTAATTAAAGTGAGGTCTATTTCAGACCAGGTTCGACTGTCAGGTTTCAGGTCCTTTTTTGTAACTTGTCTAAAAATCTTTGGATCTTTGAATCTAGCAACTTGAGGACAGTCCATGACCCAAGACCAGACAGAGCTAATCCAAGTTCCCTTTGGATCAGGTCCAATGGTCCTTGGGCCATGGTTCAGTATTAGGGTTCTTTTGGTTTGGGTCTTTGTCAGCCCTGTTCTGACTCTCCTTGGGTCCCTTTTGAAACTGTGTCCAAAGCAGAAACAGGCTTCATTTCGTTTTAGTTACAAACAGATTAAAAGATTTAATCCAGATTCAGTAAACAGAGATGGAAACATTTTAGAGATTAGACTGAAGAGGAGATGAGGGATCACACACACACACACACACACACACGGAGTGAAGTTCTGTGGATTTTGTTGCTGGTGTCTGCAGGGATTGTGGGATACTGGTGTTTGTGTCGTCTGTTTTTGCAGTTATTTGTTGTTTTTGTGAATGGCTCTGAATGTTAGCGTCGACAGATTCTGTCTGTCTGCAGTGTTTTCATGTTTCCAGAGTCAAACAGCGCCTGTGAAAGTCTGACTTTTCCTCTGGTGTTAAACTGATCTGATTGTGGCTGGCTGTGTTTTATCTGCTGCGAGCTGAACTGTATTCCCAGCTCACCTGGTGTCTGTTGGCCTCAACTCTCAGCGAAAAAGATTAGAAGAGGATTCACTTAATGCTGAACTGTACCTTTAAATAACGAGTCATCTGATTGGATGACGAATCTGCATCAAAACTTCATCAGACCTGAGCCATTGAGGCGTTTGGTCGTATGAATCATGTTCAGGAGGAAATGATGAAGAGGCCGTAGTGTTTCTGAGGAGTGATAACATGTCAGCAGGAAACATAAACTGTTCACCTTCTAATCACACCTGAGATCTCTGACACACCTGTTTATCATGAAGCAACTGATCTGACCCCAGATCTGCTGTACACACTCAGTGACTACTTGTCTGTCTGTTTACCTGTCTGAATGTACAGACAGGTGAGGTGAAGTGTAGCAGCAGTTTCTCACCTTCCTTTAAACTAATGGTTTTTCTGTCTGTCTGCCTTTTTACCTGTCTACTCACCTCTCTGTCTACCTGAACACCATTAATGTTAAAATAATCAAATCAAATGGGAGAACGTTAAGTGACTGACAGGGAGAGTGTGTTTGAATCCAGGTAGCTGTGAGCAGGTTCAGGTGTGTTGGTGAGGTGTGTTACCTTCAGACAGTGGAGTGTGAAATTGTCACATGATGGATGCTGTTTCTTTGTCCTCGTCACTGATCCGCAGCAGGAATGTCAGCTACGCTAGCTACGCTAACACCATGGCTCCACTGCTTCTAGCTTACTGCTAAACACACACACACACACACACACACGATCACATGACAGTCCACAGTCACCTGATCCTCATCAGTTCATTACCTGTTTAGTATGCTTCACAGTAAGTTGTGTTGTTGGAGTGACGGTGAAGAACACATCAGTATCACGCTCAGTATCTGTTGATCTCTGCATGTGTTTGCTATGATCCTCTTTCTGCACCTTTTTTTATAATGATCATTTCAATGGATCTTTAAACAAAAATGTATGGTGAGTACGTTTTCTTATGAGCTCCAGATCACTTATGTAGTTTAGGTGAGGGCCAGGTAGTTTAGGGGTTAGGGTCAGGTAGTTTAGGGGTTAGGGTCAGGTAGTTTAGGGGTTAGGGTCAGGTAGTTTAGGTGAGGGTCAGGTAGCTGACAGAGAGGGCCAGGTAGTTTAGGGGTTAGGGTCAGGTAGTTTAGGGGTTAGGGTCAGGTAGCTGACAGAGAGGGTCAGGTAGTTTAGGGGTTAGGGTCAGGTTGGGGTTTAGGGATTTTCCATTGAGTCGTTCTGAAAAGATAAAACGATCGTCGTTTGCTTTGTTTCATCCTGATTTATTTCTTGTAATTTCGTAAAAAGTTTCTGATTTGAAGCAGTTTGCTGAGTCCGCACTTTTTGAACAGGCAGTAATTACCTGATCACATTATCTGCTGATGACATCAGGTGATGCTGCGAGGTTTCTCTCAGGACGTTTGAAGACGTCCTTTTGAAGATTTGATCTGATAATCAGCTATCTGATTAGCTGACTGTTTGTAAACAACATGGTGGATGGATGGGGGCGAGACGGCAACATGGGGGCAATAGAAACCCTGTTAGAACCACAGAAGAAGAAGACATGAATCACCGTTACAAACAGAGAAGAAGAGATGAAAGGTGGTGGAGGATTTGATGTGGCGTTAAAGGTTCCACTGAGGAAACCCTGGGTACCGGACACCACAGGGGAGGTCGGAGGTCCTGTAGAGTCCACGTGTTGGAAGGAGGACCAGCAGTTCACAGGTGGTTCATCAGTGTCAGCCAGACCTTTAATTCTGTGCTGCACCTCTATGAACCAGACCAGCAGGTGATCCGTCTTTCCGTCTGTCTCTCCATCTGCCTGTTTGCCCATCTTTCTGTCCATCCGTCTGTCCATCAAGCCGTCCATCCGTCCGTTTGTCGTTGGGACAGACCTTCTGTTGTGTAGTTGGAATTAATGAGCCGATGAAAACACACAACAAGCAGAGAGTTTTTGATCCAAACAGAACAGGCCTCACAGACACACACACACATACAGGTAACCTGAGAGCATCTTACACACCTGTACCTGTCCTGTTAGCTGTAAACACAGAGTCTCTGAACAGTGCAGAACCAGGTGTCTCTGTGTTCCAGATTAAAGTCACATCACCAATATGATCAAAGCCAGGATGAGCCTGATCAGTGACCTGACCAGAATTTACTGTATGATCAGAACGACTGATACAAACATGCAGGACAACACATTCACACATTCACAAACTGTGACACTAAAGAAACATCAGGCAAATGAAGAATGTCCTCAGGATTTTAAACACTCGTACAAAGTGGGGATAACTGTTCACAGACGTTATTTTGGAGGAAGGTTCATGGTTCATGGTGAACCACGAGGATTGTTCTGCATAGATGAGTTGCATGAGACACACACACATTTATGATCACATGACTGTCAGTGAGCAACAAGCTTCAAGTCTCTGCCAACCAAAGGGTCAACAGCAGCATGAGATGTTTGAATGGCAGCAAATCACAGAATCTAAAGTCAACAGTCAAATCATCTCATGCAGTCTCCACAGCTCTGCAGCTATAAACACACAGGGACGTTTCCAGGACACCATTCATGCAGTCATCTCAGGGCCCAGCCCCTACCACCTTTCCAGCTCACCTGATTGAGCCTCCCAGTATATATACCGGTCCATTTCCATGCACCCTCTGCCAGACATGTCCAGCTGCAGCCTCCAGTCCCCCTTAGTGTTCTGCCTGTTTGTGGACTCACCTTTTTCCTCTGACTTCCATGACATGACTTTTTCCAGTGATGTTCACAGATCAGATATTTATCAACAGGCTTCACCTCAAGCACTTTGTTAACCAACAGGCAGAGACATATGAAACATGTCAAACTATCAGACTGGACAGACACTGGAAGAAGGAAAAGACAGAATAGGATTTTACACAATTATTAATTTTAGTGATTAGAGTCTCGTTCAGACATTAAAACACTTTGAGTCTCTGTAAAATCCCTGACAATGTGTCTGTGTGCTGTCGTGAGTCAAATATGAAAGAGACAAGGCCAAACAGGAGGATAGATGGAGCGGCAGTGAGGAGATGAAAAGGTGGAGAGGAGGTGAGCAGGTGGGGTTTAACCACTGAGACAAAACAAGAGAGCATTAGGAGGACAGAAAGAAAAACTGGAGGGGCTAAAAGGAAAGATGAAAGCAGAGCAGAGAGGAGGAGGAAACAAGAGGAGCTCAAGTACAGGAAAAATAAAAGTAAAAACAGGAGCAGCGATGGACCCGACTGATGTGAACCCCTGACAGGAAGCAAACATCTGACTGCAGCCACAGTAACTGTCACACACTGCATGCTCGGCTGTCCACATACTTTTGGACAAGCACCTATTGTACTGTGGCCATATAATGTAAATGTGTCCACATGCTGTTGGCCACACAGAGTAGTTTGAGTGTGTAACACTGCTGCATGCAACCTTCTGTAAATATTTTAAAACTGAAATTAGCAGCTAGAAAATGTCTGATGAAGCAGAACCTGAAATCTCTTTTTTTAAGTTTCAGTCCTGACTTTACCCTGAACGTGAGGATATTTTTCCATTTTTATAAATTATATTATTGTTTAAATATTGTTATTATTATGATAGCATTTCCAGATGAAGGTTTCTGTTGTTCCTGGTGGGGGACCTACTGAGCCGAGGCCCCCCCCTCAGACAGAGATGAAAGGAGTGTGATGGAGGTGAAGAGTCATGGACACCAGCTGGTTTCTCTGGTTTAACATCACTAAAATCACTCAGCCACTCAAACATCCAGCTCAAACTGGTTCTTCTTCATCTTCTTCATCATCTTCACCCCCCCCCCCCCCGCCCCCCCCGTCTCTTTGTCTGTGTCCAACCTTTGTGCAGATCAGATTCACTGATTCTCCACCTCACACACACAACTGATGATGTGTGTTTGCGTGTTTTCATGATTTCTGAGTGTTCAGCTCTTTACGTGTCTTCTGTCTTCAGACAGACATTTACGGATGTTGGAACAATGAGTCTGTGACTGATCATGGTGCAGAGGGTGTGAAGGACAGTCCAACATTGTTCTAACTTTGGACCAGTCCAGTTTGTTATCCAGGTACACCCCTAGGTACCTGTACTCCTCCACCATGTCCACATTGACCCCTGGAATGTTAACAGGGGTCACCGGAGCCTTGGTCCTCCTCAAGTCCACCACCAGCTCCTTTGTCTCTGTCACATTAAAGCTGCAGGTGGTTTCTCCTGCTCCATGAGACAGTTGTCCACCACAGTCCTGTACTCACTCTCATCACCACCTGAAATACAACTACTGCAGAGTCGCCAGAATTGAATTGAATTGAAGTTCATTGTGGAAGTGTCAGGTAGGGGAGGGGAGTGAGTGCAGTCAGCCAGGGGGTCTGGGGAGGAGGTGTGAGCGAGGTGTGTGTATCATACCTGTTTGTGTTTCCATTTCATTCTGGTCACAAAAGTTTCATCTCATACTTTTGGTCATTTAATGTATATTATAAGTGTCCACTTACTTAGATCCTGTCGTCCCATTTTTAACATAACACAATCTTTGTAAAGGGAAATATTCAGGTGTCCACATACTTTGATGCTGCTGCTCCTTATTAATCTGACAGCTGGACTTAAAATGGGTTCAGGTTTGAATCCAGTTCATCTCCCTGTGGTTGTTGATGCAGCAGCGCCACCTGCTGTTAAACCAACAAACAGTTCACAGCTGTGTGAGGGTCAGTCCAAACCCTTCAATGGTCCAAACCTGAACAACCTTATTTCCTTCGGGCTCCAACAACATGAAGCTGACGACAAGTGAAGCTGCAGAGTCACAGACTCCAGGTCTCAAAAGGGCTTAAGCTACAATCTCACCCTGAAAAACTGCAAGTGTAAAAGAAAAGTCTGAGGTGCTGCCTCATTCAGAACATTCATGGGAAATACGTCTACACTCAGCATTGTCTGGATTTCTTCAGCTGCTGGTTTGTTGTCTTGGACAGCAGGTGGTGCTGCTGCACCAACAGTGATCTTAGGTTCACGCTCAGGGCAGCGTACTGCAGTCTGCACTCAGCTCCACACTAAATTTAACATGCGACAAGTTCGGCTTCTTCTTCATTTATTCATAAAAATAATCAGATATAAAACACAACCTACCTAACCTAACCCCAGCACCCAACAGCAAACAGCCCTGCAGACAGTGCTTATGCTGATGATAGAAAACCCACTAAAAACCCTAAATACTAAAAAAGAAAGTTGAACATTTTTTTGTTGGCTGGTTTTAATTCACACCATTTCTGCTCAAAAACATTTAGAATTAAAGAAGGTCAGTGAGAAAAAGTCAAAACTTTCTTTTGTCCTCATGTCCAAAGTGAATTTTCTGTCTAAAAATCCAGCAGTATTTAAGGTGACAGAGGCTTTATTTCCTAATTCACCAGTTGTTATTGTTGTTTTATGATTTCCAGCTAACTGCAGTTAGCAGCTGATAGTGTCTAAATTCATATATTTATTTTCTGTGTACATCAACTTTTGCTTCTTTTGTTGAATGAAAAAAGTGGTCGTGTAGAAAAGAGGGACATGATCTGAGTCTGTAGACCCAGAAGCATCAGACTGCTCCTGTTTCACACTGAGTTATTATTAGACTGAGATTAGAGGCGTGACGTGTAACACTGCACGCACACACAAACACACAGTTCATCCAGCTGTGAGCAACAAGGTGTCATGTAAGCAAATTCTGCAGGGAGTACTTCAGGTGTGCTGTGAGGATGTCAGACAAACTGAAAGCAAACAGCAGTTTACAAGAACACGAAGCTTCTCTTTTATTTCCTGTGTTTGCTTGTTGATTCAGGTGTGTGTACAGGTGTGTCACAGGATGTACGTATGAAAAGGGGAGGGGCTGTTTTTAATGGGGCAGTTTGTGGTGGTTCGGTGTCAGAGAGTCTGCAGCTCGGAGCAACCGGCTGACTGACTGACTGACAGCAGCAACTGTGTGTGAGTGTATGTGTCGGTGTGTGTGAGTGTGTGTGAGTTTGAGTAAGTGTGTGTGTGTGAGTGAGTGTGTGAGTGAGTGTGTGTGAGTGTGTGAGTGTGTGTGTGTGAGTGTGTGTGTGTGAGTGTGTGAGTGAGTGTGTGAGTGTGTGTGTGTGAGTGTGTGAGTGAGTGTGTGAGTGTGTGTGTGCGTGTGTGTGTGTGAGTGTGTGAGTGCGTGTGTGAGTGTGTGTGTGTGTGTGTGTGTGTGTGTGTGTGTGTGTGTGTGTGTGTGTGTGTGTGTGTGTGTGTGT
>JBBMJY010000013.1:172418-192881 GCA_037833715.1 Toxotes lorentzi
TGTGTGTGTGTGTGTGTGTGTGTGTGTGTGTGTGTGTGTGTGTGTGTGTGTGTGTGTGTGTGTGTGTGTGTGAGTTGGGGGTTGGGGGTTGGTCAGATGTGAGATCTGGTTTTCTGTCAGTGCTCGTCCTCAGAGTTCCTTCTCTCTCTGTTTAAATGCGGTGAACAGTCGATCAGACGGAGTTACACAGTGAATTTATCAATAACCGGATCAGTCTGTCAGTCAACAGGTCAGGTGACTCTCCTGGTTTCCATGTCTCTGAGAAACAGGATTTTTGCTTTAGGACCCTGGATGTCTGAAATGTCTCCATCTGCTCTGCAGCTCTGTAAAGACATTGATGTTCTATGAGGGAGGAAATCCATGGACCAGGTTTGTTGGGTCTTCATGTGTCTGTAATGTGAGTTTTCAACAAAGACAAAATGAAAACAGTGTTTAATGTTCAGGAGTCTGTGGCAGAGAAGAACCTACAGATCATCATCAGCTGAATGCTCTGCTGGACTTGGCTTTTCAGAGGCTTAGAAAGAGTCTCAGCTCATTGTTTGTCTGTCCAGACCAGGACTTTTCTGTCCTGCTTCACTCTCAGCACTCTCATAGCGTCATATTCAGCTGCTGCAGCTGATGTTTTCAGAGAAACATTTTTAAAAAGCCTCTGTTTTGTTCACCAGCTCAGCATCAAACAGCCGACAAACTCAGTCAGAGAGCAGCTGGTGGAGACCAAACATAGAGCAAAAAGAGAGGCTCAAGGGCCAATGCATATTCATTTTATCTTTAACATGCAGGAGTTCACCTCTGTCAAAGACAACACACTGAACAGAGTCCTTGACTCAGAGACACCGCAGCTGTGGGAACAAGAGTAACACCTGGACAGCATCTGGACAGTAAAATAACATCCTGACAGTGGAACAACATCTGGACAAAGGATTAACATGTGGACACTTTATCTGTCTGGGCAGCAGATGGTAAAATAACATCAAAGTTTCATCAGAAATCAGAAAAACATCAGGACAGAAGAAAATCACCTGGACAGTAACATCTGGACATCGGGATAATGGAACAACATCTGGACAGTGAAGTTGCATAAGGACAGTAGAAAAACCCAGAACATTGTCTGGGCTGCAGTACAACATGGTGGAGTTGTATCTACAGAGTTCATTAATTCGGAATTTGTGATTTTGTCTGGAAAGTAGAATTCCTTCTGGATTCTACTTGGGCAGTAAAATCCAGTAGAATTTCTTCTGGACGGTTTGGTTCTGTTGCACCATCGTCGCTGCTGCTGCTGGTTAGCGGTTCGTCTGTTTCTGTCTGGTGAAAACAGCAACAAAAGAAGGTTTTCTGATTTATAGGAAGACAAGAGGAGGGAGGGATGGGAGGAGCAGTGTGTAAGGAGGATGTGAAGGAGGAGAAGAGGAGCGTGGGGAGGGAGGACAGTCTGATGTCAGTGGACAGGATCAGGCGATTCACCGTCAAACAGTTCGGATACAACGTCCTGAGCCTGGCTCGCCGAGGACTAAAGGTACCACTCCAGGAGGAGTCAAGCTGAAGTCGTTTCCTGTTTGCTGATATTATAGATCAAACAGTTATTCTACTGATCAGGAGCAGGTTAACTGACAATGACAACAGTGAGTAGTTGAAGCCCGACCCAGTGACGAGGAGAATTAGTGTGATTTACAAACTGTGGCAGCTTATGTGTTTGGTGAATAATGTAAAACTGCATCTTTTAATATTTTGTAAAGATCAGCATCATCACTGTGGTTTTTTCTGTTTGTCTTGTTGCTGCTCTGCATGTGTCAGAAAATGTTGCTCCCCTGTGTTTTGTTGCTTTGTGTTGCTGCACAGTGGATTGTTGCTGTATTACTGTCTTAATGTTTTACTGTTTCCTGTCGCTCTGCGTTGTTATGGCGTCTTGTGTGTAATGTGTTACCGTCACTTCACTGGTTTCATCTCACCAGAGGACTGCAGCTTAGCATTAGCCAGCAGGCTAACACTGACACGTTTACAGTAATGCTAATCAGCATGCATTTCCTTCTAAGTAAATGAAATGTTGGTAACCATTCCTCTCTTTTAAGCTACAAACATTTTGTGAATAGGTGGATTCATTTTGTGTTACTGATTTCTGCTGTGGCCAGGTCTTTACAGGGCGCAGTATGAGTGACAGTAGTATTAGCAGTAGCAGCAGGATTATCAGCTGTCGTGGCAGAAGTCTGTCTGACCGTGGTGACCCCTGACTCTTGCCTCACTTCTTATGCTCTTGCTTATTCTTCTTTCCTGTTGTTGTTCAGGAGATCCCAGATGAACTGTGGGAGCTGCTGGAGTTGGAGAAGCTGAATTTGTCCCTTAACAGTCTGAAGGTTCTTCCTTCTCAGCTGGCTCTGCTTTCCAACCTGGTGGTCCTCAATCTGTGGGGCAACCAGGTAAACACCACTTTTTCTGTGCTGTGTACTTAAGAACAAATAGAGCATCTGTTTTGGTGACTCCTGTCCAGAAGTTCATGAATGAGCCCTGGGCTTCGATGTCATTTTTGGGGCAGGTAAAGAGAGTTTTTGGCAGGTTTCTCTTGAACACATGGAGAAAGAAAAAAACCAAAATATACAATCATTCATTTCTTACCGCTTAAGATACTTTACAGAACAAAACTCAGATGATGTTGCATTCAGCTGAGTCAAACCCTCTTACCATCAGTAATGAGGTGCCACATTGATCTCTTCTTGGTCATTGCTATTTAAACTACACATAAATAACATTGTTCTTCCATATTTACTTACTTACAGTACTTCAGTGTCCTTTTTATGCAGATGATAGTTTTATATTGTCCACTCATCTTCAGTCCGACTCTCATGCTTTCCAGTGATCACTTCTCACTTCAGACTAGTTTTAAATGGAGATGAGACCAGGTTCTCCAAATCCACCACAATCCCCAACCGTCCTGCCATCAAAGCTTTGAAGGTCACTCTGATTCACATTCAGTGTTTGACTCAGAAATGAAAAATGTTGTACGACCTTCTTTGTGTTGTTTTTGTTCGGCGTTTGTCTCGTTACGAATGTTTCTTTTTCTCAGGTCTCTCTTGAAAAAAGATCCTGGTCTGATGGGACCAGGTCTCATCATGGTTAGAAAAAGTTTATATATGTCCTCGCTGTCCACTCCACCACACACTAAAACAACAATAAAATGATTAGAACTTGGTAGTGCAAATAATTTTCTTTCCAGTCTACCATTATTATACTTGGTGTCTGTGACACTGTGTAGAATGTCGTTGTGTTTTACATGTATTTTCTATGTCAATGCTGTTTTGTGTGACCCAATGTTAAACTCTGGGTTTACATAGAAAGAAACAGTGTCAGTACAGTGATTCAGTACTGCCTGCCCATAATGTTATTAAACTTACACACACTAAAACACATATTGAGACTGACTTTTGGTCCTAAAACACTAGATCCTACATTTCCCATGATGCACATGGATGGTGCTTTTCATTAGAGCTTCTGGTAAAGAGTGAGAATAAGTGACAATGACCTGTTAAATGCCTCATTATTATCATGAAACTCAAGCCAGCAGTATTTACAGGCTAACGTACAAGCCTGTCTGCATGCCCATGAGCAAGGCAGTGACCCCCGTCCTCTTCCCCCAGCAGCTGCTGTCTCCTGGATAAATAAAGGTTATAATCCTCCCTCTAATCTACTGAGATCCAGTTTCTGTCCTCTGTCCTCTCTTCACCTTCGTCCTCCCTCCTTCAACCTTCAGTTCAACTGTGCTGAGAAACAACACTAACAGCAAAGTGCTGCTACCGCCCCCCAGAGGCCACAGCACTCATTACAGCCACAGTGGGATTCAGTTTTTTTTTAGACCCTTTCATTAATCACTCTGAAATTCATGTTTTCAAACCTGAGATTGTTATTTGAGCTGCATTTTTCTCATCTGTTTTCCCGCTCTTCCTCTGTCATACTCTTATTTCCTGTTTTACTTTGTAATCACTTACTAGTCTGTCAGTTTGTCTGTTTTGTTCCTCAGTTTTTTTCTTGTGTGTGTGTGTGTGTTCATGCACACAGCTCAGCAGCTTGCCACCAGAGATCGGACAGCTGAGGAGGCTCCGAGTTTTATTCGCCTACAGAAACAGACTGACTGAAGTTCCTGAAGAGCTCGGAGCCTGCACAGAACTGGAGGTGCTGAAAATACTTCTACTACTCCTATAAATACTACTGCTTCTTCTGCTTACCTTCCAAACTGTGAAATTCACAGTGATTCTACTTGGATCAGGAAAAAGTTCGAGGTTTACTGACCTGAGAACAGCATGTGACACTTGGTTTCCTGGCATTGGTGTGTACATTTAAAGACAGACACCCACGGACGCTGGCTCGATGGAAGCTTGTTTTACTCTGCAGGACATGAATGTAGAGGAGGATTTACCAAATGAAAACAGGACTGAGGTGTGGTTTCTTTCCTTTGTCTCACAGTGTCTGTGTCTCTCAGGTTCTGAGTTTAGCCAACAACCAGCTGTCCTCGCTACCGGCGTCTCTCTCCAATCTGACCAGACTTCGGAAACTCAACCTCAGCCACAATCACATCGCTCACATCCCAGGCTGCGTCTACAACATGAAGGCACTGGTACGTTCAGAGAGACGGTTAGTGAAGGCCAAACACAGCACCAGGCTATGTTTGAGAAAACAAGACATATTTCTCCAGCAGGAGGTGACGAGAGCCCGTCACAACATCCTGTGTGTTGCTCGTTCATTTGTTGGTTGGTTTGATGCATCTCCTTCACCTGACAGTTGGTCACCTCCTCTGTCCCTGCAGGTGTTCTTACATCTGGCCTGTAACCATCTAGAGAACCTGGCAGAGAACATCCAGGCTCTTGTGGAGCTCAAGATCCTCATTGTGGAGGGAAACAGCCTCCACTCGCTGCCCAAGGCGCTCTGCTGCCTCACCAGGTAACCTCCCCTCAGCACATAGCTGCAGCTCCACAGCTGATCCCACCTTACCGGTGTCTTACACAGCGTAACGCTGGGTCACCAGAGCCATACCTCCCCCAGGTAAACCCAGGAGCAAGCCACTGTGTACACACACCTGTCAGGTGTCCTTGTCTGACTTAAAGCTCCAAGGATTGGAGAATATTCTGTCAGAAACAGTTAACTGATTTGATTTGCTACAGGTTGGAGCTGCTGAATCTGGACTTTAACGACATTAAAGATGTTCCACAGGTAAAGTGATTTACAGACCAGCATACTTTTCATACTTAAACTCAGCCGTGGAAATCTGTTTGAAAAATGTTTAAAATGTAAATATGGTTTGGTACAAAGTTAAACTGATGGTGAAGATGATGCTGTGTTCAGGAGATGCACCAGTTGTCCCGGCTGGAGAAGCTGGCCTGCCACCCTCTGGATAAAGGACTCCACATCGTCCACAACCCGCTGCTGAAGCCTGTGAAGGAGGTGCTGGAAGGGGGACTCACTGCCCTCTTCAACTACCTGAAAGCTGGGTAGAGGTGTCTTAACTATCTGGGGTCTAGGTAGAAGTCGTGGCTTTCAAACCTGAGAGCTGAGTGCGAATAGCAAATCGAGTAGCTCAAAGATTTGGATGTTGATGGTGATGATGTAGAGCAGACATCAGAGTTTTTATGCTGCAAACTCTAAGTAGTCAAAGTTCTTTGCGTGAGGGGAGTGACAAGTTGTTTCTTTCATAACGTGACGTCACCTCAGAGTTTTCAAATGCAAGATGTCTGAACCAAAACGTCTCTCCACCCAGGACAAACAATCCCAGAACAAAAGATAGGCCTGTCCCCATACTTTTGGCCATATGGAGTGATGCAGTGGAGTGTATTTTTTGTGTAAATCTGTGTAAATCTTGTGTTTATCACTTTATCCCTGTATCTTCCATTTACAAGAAATCAGTTTGATTTTATTAAACTTTGTTTTCTGTTTGCCTTTACTCTGATTGTTGTTGTTTTTGTTGTGGTGGTGTTGCATCCTCAGTAGCAGTTGTATCTTCTCCCCTGACTCTGACTGTTGTTTGTCAGCATGGCCTGCAGGCGGCAGCAGAGAGTAACAAACCCCTGAACACAACACTTTGTTCATTTGATGCTTTTAAACGTCCGCGCAGACAGACACACACTGTTATTTGTCATTCAGTTGTTGACTTTTATTTACATTCTATAAATAAAGAATATTTCAGTTCCCCCCCCGGAACTGAAAGCAGGAACATTAGTTTGACTTATTGTTGCATTATTCTGAAAGTCTCTGATAAGACTGAGGAAGTTCACTGACACTTTGTAGGAGTTCATGGTTCATGTGGAATGAGTTGCAGAGAGCGGTGAGACCAGCAGGTGGCAGCACCGTGACCGTTGAATTAGAATGAAATCAAATGCATGAAAATTTGAAAGAGCTCAAATGTAAAAAGTAAATAACAGATAAAATAAAAACGTGAAGTACAGTAAAAAGTAAAGGACACATCAATTCATCAGAACTGAACGAGACGGAACTAAAACAGAGGACGGTTTGATCTTTTACAGCATCAAATAAAAATATAGAGAAAATCCAAAAAAGTTTACAGACAAAACAAAGGAGAAAAAAGTTGAACCAAGTTACTTTAAAATATAAAAACATGAAAATGCTCAATAACAGAAAAATAAATAAAACAGTGAAGAAGATATGAGACAATAAATAAAATCATGGCGAAGTAAATGACCCCCCCCCCCTCTCTCTCTCTCTCACTCTCTCTCTCGTTTCCTCCCAAAGTCTCTCGCCCCCTGTGACGTCAGCGGTGCTCGGTGAACGGACTCGGTCTCTCCGTCTCCTCTGAGGAGAAACGGCGCAAAAGAAACCGGAGACACCGAAACCAGCCTGTCCACCGACCGTCTGTCTGCCTCCTGCCTGTGCGTCGGAGCGACAGACAGGAAACAACAGAAGAAGAAAGAGAAGAAGAGTTGATCAGTAGTCCCCCCAACCCTCCCCCCCCCCGCTCCGGAGGGTCTCGAGAACATGGAGCGGACTGGAACTTTCCTGGTCTCCGCGTTTCTCTTACTGGTTTTACTGGGAGTAACGGGCACGCGGGCGGACACCTTCAAAGGTAAGCGGACACACCGGGGACCGGGTTTTGGGGGGGTCAGAGTCTTTGCGAGCTCCGGAGAGGGGGTGAGGGGTTGAGGGGGGCGAGCGGTGTGAACATGGGAGTTACATGAGTGTCGGCATCCAAGTTTCCAGCTGGAAAATCTCCTCCTCCTCCTCTCTTCTTCTCTCCCTCTCTTCTTCTCCTCTTCTCCGCTCGCTCCTTCTTCTTCTTTCTCTCAGTTTTCAGCTGATCTCAGGTCAGAAAAACTTTCAGCTCAGACCAGAACTGCGTCAAAATCCGGAGCGAAGGCGAAGCAGCGCAGAACTGCTGCCAAGAAACAGCGCGCGCTCATACTGGGGATACTGGGTGTACTGGTGATACTGGTGATACTGATTTCACAGCAGACATTAAAACATTAAATGGCTGCACCAAGGAGAAGCTGATATATTGAACCCCTTTAGATTTCTGAAAACCAAACGTCCTTATTGATCATATTGATTGACTCCCTGGAGAATCAGTGTGTGATCCTGCAGCAGCTGCAGATGTTGCACTGAGTAAAATTCATAGTCAAACAAGTAGAAGTGCAGCACAGAGGAGCAGAAGAGGAAGAGTAAAACTTCATTCTTTCAGTCATATTTCATTCATCAGCGTATTGAAGTCCATTAGGATTCTGCCTGTTTTTATCCTTAAACTCAGACACTGTTTGACCACACTGATGGTGTTTCCTGTTTCAGAGAAGAATTCAGAAAGAAGAGAAAGAGAAGACACTTTACTCCACCATGTAGTTCCATTTATCATGTTGAACTCCATTATATTTATGACTGTTTTTACTGATATTAAACTAAGATTGGAGGTGATCATTATTATTGATCATATTTGCGGCAGCTGTCGTAGTTTTTTTGTTGCCACTGCTGCAGATGACGGGAGGAAAACAGAGCGGAGTGGATGAGGAAGAGACGCAGTACACAAAGGAAAAGATCATTTCATCATGTAGAGCAGTTTGACATATTGAACTCGGACGTGGCTCCAGTGTGACGTCTTCAGACGTCCTGTTTGTCCACAACCAAACAGTTACTGTGAGAGAAGATCCGAACGAAGAGGAAGTCTTCACAGTGGAGAATGTTCCTGTCTCAGCTCCAGTGTGACCACTGTTATTGGTTGGATGATGTGACAGTGATTTCAGTTTGTCTGTGTGTCCCTGAACACCACTCGCTGCGTCTTCTCTGTCTTTATCTGGACATTTTGGACGTGTGGATTCATTGATCACACAGATGGATTTGTGTGTGATGTGTCACTCACATAGTTCACTGAGCTGCAGACATGTGTGTACTTGTACTGCGGTAGTAGTACCACATAGCAGTACCGAGGGTTCTCTGTTCTGTCATCCTGTAATGATGATGATGATGAAGATCAAGTTTGTGTGTGTGTGTGTGTTTTCAGTCAGCTGTTGTTCCTCTGTTCACCTGAGGGGGCAGCGGGGATCAAACCTCTCTGTTTCTAACATGACACAATGACAAACAGATCAGCAGCGTCTCTATCAGAGCGCCCGCTCACAGTGAGCTGGGTACGTGATACATAATCCGGTCAGCACACACACACACACACACACACACACAGACGCATGCACAATGACACAGGGGAATGGTGGACTGTGTCCATGACGGGATGAACATGGTCCTACAATCTGCAGCTCAGCAGAAACCCAGACCCTTCAGACACATGAGGTCTGGGTCTACAGTCTTTAGTCTGAAGACTGGTTCTACAGTCATATGTTCAGTTTTGGTGAACCTCCATCCACTGCAGCCTCAGGTCTCTGGTCTTGGCTGATGGACTGGACCCTGACGTGGTCTCTGTCCGTCCTCCTCAGGGTTGGACGTGTTGTTCACTCTGAGAAGCTCTCTGTTGTAGAGAGTGGTTATCTGAGTGAGCGTAGCCAGTCTGACCTCTGACCTCTCTCATCAGTCAGGTGTCTCTGTCCTCAGAGCTGCTGCTCACTGGATGGTTTTAGTGTCTGGCTCCGTTGTGAGTTGAGCTCCACGGTCAGAGTCTCTGAGGCCACGTTTTCATCCTGATGTTTGATGTGAACATGAACTGAAGCTCTGACCTTTGCGACATTCAGCTTGTTCTTGTCAGTTGATCCAGGATTTGTAGTTTCTGTGTGACTAATAAACCAGAAAGTGTGTTTCTGTTTGATAGACATGTCAGTCAGAGGGGGCGGGGCTGACTCGCTTCCTGGACAGACTCCGAGTCTCATCAATCTGCAGACGAAATCACAATGAGCTGCGTCTTCAGCAGGAAATCCAGGATTCACTTCTGGTAGTTTTGAAGGTTGGTTGTTTCGCAGGAAACATTTGGTTCTTCAGCTGCCAAAGGCTCCACTATGCTTTTATTCTGAAAACACGGAGACTAAACCAGACAGGAAATGAGCCACAAAACCAAAAGCAGGAGCTAAAAGAGGCCGAAGAGCTGCAGAGATGAAGATGTGGTTGATTTAAAGTCACAGAAACCTCTGAGAACCAGGGGCCCCCGTCTCCTGGGGGGCCCTGGTTCTCAGAGGTTTCTGTGATTGAGGTGACTGTTCAGTGATGATTTCTGAAAAATGTTGTGCCATTTAAAACAATTTTGTCATGAGGATGTAAACTCCGGAGATTCTTCCAGGTGTTTCCTGGATTTATTAATTACTGATTCGTTTCTGATTGATGTTTCTCTGTGGGTGAATGGTCAGATGGTCCTTTAAGGAGCAGCAGAGACTGAAACCTGAGAACAGGAGCAAAGAGACAGAGAAGAGTCTGTAATTAGAGAACTACTGTTAACTCAGCAACACACACACTTACTCACACACACAGACACACACTGATCCCTGATGACCTGCTGTGTCCAGGTTCAGGACTGTCGCTGATTCAGGACTTTACCTTTTCCTCCTGAGTGTGTGTGTGTTCAGGTGCAGTCAGCTCTTTGTTCTGACTCGTCAGGGTTTTAATGAAGCTCACAGATTAAATACACACACGCTGTAGTCAGGTGTGTGTGTGTGTGTGTGTGTGTGTTGGGTCCTCAGTGAGTTAATTATCTCTCCCCCAACCTCTGAGACTTACTTCATCTTCCTCTCTCTCTTTCCACCTCCAGTGTGAGGGGGTTGGGTTGGAAAACTATGTGTTGCAGTGTGTTGCAGTGTGTTGCAGTGTGTTGCAGTGCTCAAACTGATCCTTCACTTTGGACTTCCTGTCCGACGTATGTGGCTTCTGTAACACAAGTCTTGTGTTTTTCCATATTTGAGGTAGTGTGTCCCCTAAGAGTTACCGTACAGCAGGAATCTGGAAGGAGTCCCACTAAAAACAAAAAAAGAAGTTGTTGCTGCTGTTCATCGTTTTACGTCTCTATGTCCCGTTCATTATTTTCTCATTAAATATGTCCAGTCAGCGAGCCAGTGGTCACAGGTAATGCAGTGTGTGCGTGGGTGAGCTGAGCACTCACCTCGCTCGTTCTGAGGATCAGAGTGAAGAGTGTGGAGCATCGGTGAGCTGATGGACAGAGACCAGGTACTGTTGCCCCAGGATTCTGGGACCTGTGGTACTGTGGTCTGAACTGTGACCACCTGTAACTACAGGTCAGATCAGCAGCACTGAAATCTGTGTTTCTACTTTAACTACCAGCAAAAATCACAGAGGGCAAGAAGATTATGAGTCTGAGCAAATATTTAGCTCAGTTTTGTTTCAGTTCTTCCTCTGTAGTGTTTTAGCTGCTGTGGTCGACCAGCTTCAGCTCCTCTGCAGTATAAAACTCTTAATTTCTCATGTGCACTGGCCTCGTCCTGTCCACGGTCTCCCCATGTGCTGTTATTTTTGTTGCAGCAACAAAAAAATGAATCAAACATGCAGCTAATCTCTTGAATTCACTCTCTGTTTTTCTTATTACGGTTCATATTCTCCACGCTCACCTCCCGCCTGCAGTTTCATGCTTCATGTTTGTATTTCAGTAATTTCAAAAATGCATGAGTCTTTGTTGGTTTTAATCTGCCCACAAATCCACATCAGAGCGTCAAATTATCTGCAGCCACAGAGGGAGGAAAGTTCCCGTTTTCAGCTTCAGAAAGCAGGACTTCCTCTGTTTGTGGTGGGTCCGGGTTGGATTAAAGCCGCTGGAGAAAGGATCCCTGGCGGGCTGAGACGCTGCGATCGGCCCCGGTGGCCTCCGGGATTAATGTGGTGCCTTCAGACGCAGCGTCTGCAAACCCATCGGGGATTAAAGGAAGCTGGATTAAGACTCCTTTTGTTTAACATGAGAGATGAGATAGAAGCTGTGGAGGCGGATTTGTGTTTCTGAGAGCTCACAGAGGGGGGCTGGTGTCAGCTCTGAGTTCTGTAACTGAGATCCAAATCTCCCCCTGTCCCTGAACTTACCACAGGACAGCCTAATACGAGGTCACATTCACAAACACAGACACACAACGATGAGAGTTTTCCTATTTTCCAGAGAAAATCCTGTTTTCAATGCTAGAATAAATGTGAGAGGAGAAGGAAGGAATCGAACCCCGGTAACGTCAGAGAAAACACAACGTCAGACCGACTGTAGTCCGAGTGAATCGATACGGGCACATTGATTATAGATTAAACTCTGTGTCTGATACTGAATTACAAACCAAAGGTTGAAATGATCAATGTAAAGCGTCTGTTTTCCTCGTGTTTAAACACATTTCTCACATTTCATCAGTAACAGAGGGGACGCGGGGACGCGACCACGAAACTTTGGTTTTACATTCCACGCCCACAAGGCCACGCCCACCAGAAAACAGCACTAGAATAACTCTTATTCAAGTCGTGTCAGTGTACGGACGGATCACTAAATGCTCATCGTGCAGGCGAGGGGACACCCGCAGGTATCATGGGACCGTTGTCATGGTAACAGTGTGTCTCCCTGACAGCAGGAAGTTTGTTTGTTAAAGTTAGACGTCGATCTTCAGATTAACCAAATTATAGACATCAGATTATAAAATGCAGTTGGCAAAAGATTACAACACACTGTGTGTGTTGTAATCTTGTGTGTGTGTGTGTGTGTGTGTGTGTGTGTGTGTGTGTGTGTCTAAGTCTAATCCCTGTCCAGAGATGTCAGTCTGATTAGTGATGTGGCCCAAATCCCTGATCATATTCATAGGATTATTGTTTGAAGATGTGTATGTGTGTGTGGGAGACAGAGTGAACTAATGAGACAGGGATTAGTGTGTGTGTGTGTGTGTGTTCTGCCTGATCAGCAAACTTAAAACACGTCTGTGTAACACACAAACATGTGGGACTTGTGGATTTGTGAGGACCCTCCACAGGTTTTTCAGCTCCATAAATCCAGTGTTTCTGACTGATGTGTGTGAAGTGTGTAAAGTGACAGTGTGTAATGTGAGAAGTGTGTGTGGCAGTGGTGAGTCACTGTGCTCTGTTTTCGTGTTTTTGTGGAGAAGGAGGCAGATGACGTGATAAACTCCTCCCCTCTGGTTTTCACTTCATTCTGACCTCTGACCCTGCAGCTCCATAGACGCTAACATTAGCTCGTTAAAGATGATGGAATCGATGGGACGTTGGATGAATCCTTTAAAGGCTTCAGGGGGATCAGTGAAAGGCTGCTGAGGGTCTGTTGGTTCATCCAGCTGTTTCCACCTGTCTTATCACTTCTGGGGTTTTTCGGTGTTGTGTTCAGGTGCCGTTGAAGCTGTGGGACGATCACAGCAGGTTCTCAGCTTCACTTCCTCCTGTTTAGATCTTTTAAAATCTTCCTGTGTGATTTTCTGCCCAGCTAACCCTGTGAACTCCAAACACTAAGATTCACCTACTTCCTGTCTCTCTGCCTGTCTGTCTGCTCAGTGCTGACTGAGACTAAAGGAGGAAGGTTAAATATTTTATTAGGATTTTAACACTTTCTCTTCTTTTATCAACCATTATGATAATGATCTGAAAAGTGCTGCCAGCAAACAGATAACACACACTCTCTTCCTCTCTCTCTCTCTCTCTCTCTCTCTCTCTTTCCTGTGGTGTGTGTGTCCTTAAAGCCTTCAGGGACTTCAGGCCCAGAAGCTGCTATTTAACCTACATTACTACAGTAAATATTCATATGCAGCTAATATCTGAGTGTGTGTGTGTTACAGTGTGTGTGTGTTTAAATATTAATCATGTTTCGGGCTCTGCAGCGCTGAGCTGAGCTGAGCTGGATTCAGCTGCTCAGAGTTGGAAGCAGGTGTTTTTCTCAACCGAGTCGAAATAAACAACCAGCGACCGATCAGCGGAGACCAGTCCAGTCCAGCCCACTCCAGTCCTCAGACGGTTTCTGTTTTTACTTGGACTGGTTGAAGTCCAGTTTGTCCAGGACAGAGTCAAAGAGCAGAACAGCTGAACAGCTCTGGATTCTGGACTCATAACATTTTGAAACCCTCCTCCCGTTTGAATGCCATGAATGAGAGAAGCAGTCGCTGATGGACCTGTTCAGATCTGTCCTCCACACATACAGAGATAAGTGACATGTACTTTGGCTTTCTCGCTGAAGTAGACGACACGGATGTGGAACACCTGTTCAGGTCAGGTGACTGCACTGCAGAATGAACGCATCAGGTGATGATGAGTGTGTTCCTGCATGGTCCAACGTTTTTATTAAGGAGGAAAAAAACAAACAACGGCACAGCTCTTCTTTAGATTCCTGTGAAATCTTCTCTCAGTGCTTCAGGATAACTCAGGAGTTTTCAGGATAATTAAAGATCTGCTGGTTCATCCAGATGTTTACACTCTAAACTTCTCTGAGGGAATTTTTTTGCTTGATAAATAAAATATATAATAAAAGATAAATAACTTGGCTCAAATCACCCAGAATTAGAAGCTGGCAGGTGAGTCACAGGTGTGTGCAGGTGTTTATGACGGACAGTGAAGGCATCAGTGTGTGCAGCGTTTATGCTCCTCTTTTCTGTCAAATCAAACTGATGCTTTGAGCGTCAGCCTGAAGTCGGTGCCTTCGTTCTGTGAACACGAGCGCTGAGCGTGCTCAGTATGTGACGACCTCCTGCTTTCTGAGACGTCTTTGTACTGGGTTTCTGGGTCACTGTGTGTGTGTGTCCTTGGGCGGCTGCAGACTCTTAATATGCCACCAGACTCTGATTAATGATTGGCTGTATGTGTGTCAGAGCGTAACCGCGGGAAACCAAGAACCACCTCTGGGATTGGTCGAGGTTAAGAGAGGTTAAAGAGAGAGAAAGAGGAGTTAGATCAGTTCCAGCTAAAAGGTTCTGATCTGAAAAAACAGGTGAAACACTGTTTCCCACAAGCTTTACTTGTGGAGGTGGGTGGTGCGCCGATGTGCCTGCAGAGATTTGTGCAGTTTAGAGGGGGAGAGTGTAGTCCAGGTTTTCTCTATACGCCTCACACGCAGACTCAGCAGATGCTAGCTCGGCGGCTGCTCACAGAGAAGCCTGTAGTCCTCACTCAGTCCAAAAATCAGTTAGTTTGAAAGGAGTGAAATGAGGCATTCTCATGGGAGATTTACCTTAACCCAGTGGTTTTATCTACCTGGGCAGATCTGTATCTAGATCTAGAGAGAGATCTGAGTAGGTCTTGATCCAGCTGGGTTGGTCTTAATGTACCTGGGCTGGTGCCTATATATGAGAGAGGTTATGAAGGATTTGTCATACTTTACTTCATCAGTGATTCTGATTAGGGCTGGTGCAGATTTTGACAGATCACTCATAAACAAAAGTGCATCATCTGCATACAATAAAATTTGAAGACACCGTTTGTAGAGTTTCAGTCGGAGGCTCGATGACCAAAGGAAAAGATAAAGGAGACAAAACTGTAACTACTGGAAATACCAGAATAGAAATGTTATTAAGCACTTAAACAGACAGCACTTTTAATTTCAGTGTACTTTCTTTGTGCAATGACAATAAAGGGATTCTATTCTATTCTATTCTAAAAACCTCATTAACATACAAGTCTCCAAACTGACAGCGCAGTCGGGATTTCCGTCAATTCAAAACTTTATTTATCTCCACAACTGCAGTTTTACACAGTAGCTTGGAGAAGAGAGAGAAATCAGAATGCTAAAAACAATAAAAGACAATAAGCTTAAAACTTTATGCTGGAAATGTAAAGTACATTAAATATCCTAAGCAAAGTGAGCCCCCGGACCCTACCCCCCCAACACCCCACCCCACCCCCGGCCCCAGCCCCACCTGCCCCCCACCCCCCCGGGCTGGCTCCCAGCACTATTGCATTAGTGGTTGAGAGCCATGAGGGAGCTGCAGGCAAAATGGAGAGGAGAGCATATAATGGTGTATGGTTTTAGAGTGTGTGTGTTTCATGGTTGAGAACACAACAACACACACACATAAAGATCAGCATCTCTGGGTTTTTTTGGGCTACACTCATCATCATCATTATTATTATTATTATTATTATTATTATTATTATTATTATTATTATTATTGATGTCGTTATTTTTATTCCGAGCTCCACATGTTTGGTGTCATCTTTTAGTTTCACTTTGGTCTTTTTCACTGCTCATGTTTTACGTCTAATTTAATCTCATTTCATCTCATCCATCATTTCATGTCTTCATCTTATCTCATCACCTCATCTCATCTCACTTCACGTCTTATTTTACCAGTCTTCGTCTCCTCTCTCTTTCCCTCTCACTTTATTAGCATTAACGTTAACATTATCAATTAATGTCCCGACTATTTTATCAACTAAGAGATTAATTGTTTGGGCTAAGAAACTAAACTCACTTATCCCTGAGTCCAAAATACAACATAAACCCAGGGTGTGAGGACACTGAAGCAATAAAAAAATAAACCTCTTTGCATATTTTGACTCTTTGTAGGTGTCTCTGCTCCTCTGAAGTCAAACCGCCTCACACCTGCTGAGACTGACTGTTACTGAGTGTTACCATGAATGTTAATGTGTGTCTGTGTGTGTTGTGTATTGTGTTGCATTGTGAGTGAGTCCTGAGGGAGAAGACCTTTTCAGCCTCTGCCAGGCTCAATGATCTCTCCTCTGTCTCTGCTGGAGGTTAGAGATGACCTTCTGTATGCTGGGGTGAGTGGGGTGAGGAGGGGGTGTCAGGGAGTGAGGTGCAGACTCTGGTGTACTCTTCATCAGCTGGAGGTGTCATCCTTGACATTTACACACCTCTGTGTGTGTGTGTGTGTGGGCCTGTCGTTTGTTGGGTTAATTGTCTGGTGATTTGTTTGTCTCTAAAATCCTTTGATTTCTCTATGAAGTCTGGTATGCTAACGGCACAGGATCCTGGTCTCTGCTGACAGGGAACTCTGGAGTTTATTATAAAAAGTTTGAATTTGTCTAAAGTGATTGTCAAGTAAATTTACAAAGACACAAACATGGTGAGAGAGGACTTGAGCTCAGTTCCCTTCTGTCTCGTATTCGCTCCGGTCTCAGGGCTGTTGAGCTCTTTAAATGGTTTAACGAGTAACTGAAGCTGTAGCCCTGCACTTACACTGCATTATGGTTGGTCACAGTTCATTTCATGACTGACGAATCTGATGAATGAATCAACCAAGAGTCCGAGGTGACATCGGCAGAAAAGTGAAGAGACATTTCATGGTTTCTGTTTTAGCCTCATGTATTTCACCTGTAACAGCTGGAACATACAAAGACTCCGCCTTTGAAAAATGAAGTGAGAGTTTAATGTGAGAGGTGTGTGTGGCCGTGCTGAGTGACTGTGCTTCATCTTCAGCTTCGCTTTATTTAAACATCAACCAAACTCCGACTTTACACGTTACAGAGTGTGACGTCAGGCGCGTGTGTGTGTGTGTGTGTGCGCTCTACCTGCTGTTTGTCTTAATACATTTGAAACATCAGGGTTTTCTTTCATTATTCCTCTCATTCACATTTTATACTGCGATTTTCTTCTCACAGTGTCACTTTGATGGACTCCACGTTCACGTCGTCCCCTCACAGAGCCCAAGGTCTTAGGGGGCCCCTGTCTGTGTCCGGGGGCCCGTTGTATCTTAATCAGTCCATGCTCGTGCAGATACATTGAAGAACAGAACATGAAGCTCGTTGATTTAAATGTTAACAGATAAATTTAGTGAGTTTCAGGAAAAGTCGACACCTGAGAAGAAAACAATCTGCTGCTGTATCGATCACTGCAGCACACACACTGAAACACACTCAGATTTATGATGATTCAGCAGGACAGATAAAGTCCTCTAAATGTCTCTCTCTCTTTTACTGCTTCACTTTCTCTCTCTCCTCACTCTTTCTTCTCCTTAACATCCTTTTTTCCTCCTTTTTGTCCTCGTCTTCTTTCTTCAGCTGTCAGTCGTCATAGATCTGCTGTGAATCTTGACAGCTGAATAATCAGTCGTTAATGAATCAGTGCAGTTGAGCTTTATTCAGTCCCAGTCAGCTGATCCTGATTGTCTCTTCACCATGATCCAAACACTGAAGATCCTAATTCAACAGTTGATCAGTTTGAATTATTGATCTGATATCAGTGAAAGTGTAGCTGGAGAATGTGAATCCTGAAACTGATGTGAGATCAGCTGATGGTTTTGGATTTGTTGGAACTGCAGAGACGCTCTGATAGTTCACAGGAGGGATGAACAGAAAGGATTTGATCCTCAGCTCGGGATATTTCTCCTTATTACTGAAAATTTATATACGTCTTTCTCCGCATGGTCAGAAACAATTTCCACAATCCTGTGGTAGTGATATCAGTGTCAGAGGGAGGGAGAGGACTCGTGGAAATAAGAACAGATTAAGAACCACAGATTTTTCTTTTCTTTTCTTTGATTACCCCGGCTCTTATCTGGAACACACAGAGTCTAATCCCTCATGTCTCTGGGTTTATGATCTGTTCTAATCTCCTCTGTTCTTCTGACCCTGCACGGTTTAAAGAAACACGTCTGTTGACTGTGGATTATTGGATTTTTCATTAAAATTCACTGTCATTTACATATCTGTCTGTCTGCCTGTCTGTCTGCCTGACTGTCTTTCCATCTGTCTCTGTCTGTCTGTCTGTCTGTCTGTCTGCCTGTCTGTCTTTCCATCTGTCTGTCTTTCCATCTGTCTGTCTTTCTGTCTGTCTGTCTGACTGTCTTTCCATCTGTCTCTGCCTGTCTGTCTGCCTGTCTGCCTGCCTGCCTGCCTGCCTGTCTGTCTGCCTGTCTGTCTCTCTCCCTTCAAGCCTTCATTGAACGTTCTGAAGGATCACTCTGATCTCCTTGAGCACCTATAGAACCATCAAAGGCCGGTTTAATCTCCTCAAGTGACCTTAGAACAACGACTCTTAACATTCTCAAGTACCTCTGGAACCCCTTGGATGTCTACTAGAACCCAATTCAGAACCCATGGAATGTCTGGAAACACAGAACACTGGAACTTCATCAAGCACCCCTTGAACTTTCTAAAGGGCCACCATAAGCTCCCCAGGCACTCCTATAATCTCCTGAATGACACTAGAATGCACTGCTGGGACTCACTCAGGTCTAAAACTGTCTCAAGAAAGACCAGGTACTTACAGAGTACAGGATTGTCCTCAAGAACTTCTAGAATCAACTTAAGAACTCCTTCTTAGAACAGCTATAATTTCCTCCAACCTGTAAAATCTCTCTGGTTTTATAAGGATCATCTCCATCAAACAAGGTTGTGTCCTTCACATTTGGACTGCACAGAGACTTTTGGATGGACCGGCTGCCACGTGGACTCATTCTGACAGATCTGGTCTGGTTCATGCCGGACCTTTGATGGAGGCGGAGCCTGAAACAGGACATTAAGACAGAGTGACAGCTGCTGTCCTGTGGGTGATGAAATGACAATCTGACAGATGAGGACGGACAGTGGACACACGGAAACACTCACACAGTAACACCCCCTGTAGGCTCACCAGCAGCTGGTCTCAGTTCCAATCGTAAAGTTTAAATGAATCTGAATCTCTCGGTCAGTTCGGCTCCTGCAGGGTTGATGGGTTTCATCTTGTTGTTGTTCAGGTGTGATTGTGGGACTTTGAATGTCTTTGTGTGTTTGAAAGTCTCTTCCTGTTTTTTTGCTTTTTCACACGGTCACTTTCAGCCGCTGATCGATCCTTTAAGATCGGTCCGATGGACCGTTGTTAGACATCATGCATGTTTGGGTTGATCTGGGTCGGCAGCTCGCCCCTGTGACAGGCTGAGCTGGTCTGTGGTCGGTACCTGTGGTTCGAGTTCCTCGCT
Organism: Toxotes lorentzi; assembly: GCA_037833715.1. Classification (NCBI taxonomy): domain Eukaryota; kingdom Metazoa; phylum Chordata; class Actinopteri; family Toxotidae; genus Toxotes; species Toxotes lorentzi. The sequence continues at coordinate 191,654 of JBBMJY010000013.1, forward strand.
TCTCAAATGTCTGAACTGAACAGAGGAAACAGATTCACTGGGAGCTCAAGTGTCTCTTTTGTTTGGACTTTGGAATTATTTAACTATCCCTCTGAAGTCTTTGTCCTGTTTCCGTCTTTGCTTGGCAGAGAAATGGGTCTTCTCCATGCTGGCAAACCAGGTTTCTCTTATCCCCCTCCCTGATTAAAGAAAGCAGGTTTCAGGTGTACATGCTGTTTAGGAAACCGGGCGACTGTAACGTGGTTTCTGTGTGGTGTGTCAGTGAAGCATCTTTTAAGATAATCACCTACAGATCTGCACATTTTTCTTCACAGGTTGATTCATGAGCTTCGCTGATCGCAGCCGCTCCTCTTTCATTTTCTCCTGTAGCTACTTCCCTGTTGCTGCTGGTGAACCTGCGGTGAATTGTGAATTGTTCTCCGTGTGATCATTTCATACAGTTTCTGACTTTTGGTAGCAGAAGTGTTCTCCCGAGGTTCTGTTAGTTAGTGAGAACCGTGCTTCAGAGGATGTTTGAAAAGGTTCCAGCAGCTGTGTCTGATGTCCTCTGTGGTGCAGACAAGTCCAGTCCTGCAGCCCTCCTCCTCCTCCTCCTCCTCCTCCTCCTCCTCCTCCTCCTCATCCTCCTCATCCTCCTCCTCTTTCTTGTCCTTGCCAGGAGGAGTTCAAGCCTTGGGGGTGGGGGCGGGGGTGTGTGGGGGTGTTGGGGGAAGACACTGGGGGAGATAATCCATGTGTGTATGTTACAGGGTAATTATTAGTAATTAGCATATTATTCTAATACCGTCATATAGACAGCCTCCAGTACACCCAGATAACAGCGATACACACAGACACACACAGTAACACACACACACACACACACACACACACACACACCCAGAGGCACTGGGCTGACTGCTGCATTATTCATGTTTGGCCTGAGGCAAGTTAGCTTGCTGTGCTAACGCTAATGCTGTTAGTGCCCAGTTAGTGTTCCTGCTGGAGATCAGTACACACACACACACACACACACACACACACACACACACACACACACACACACACACACACACAGTAAATATATATATATATATATATTTATATGTCCACTTCACATACCTTAACAAACACAGAAATATAGTTTGATGCCCTTGAAAGTAGAGCAGGAGGAGTGTGTGTGTGTGCATGTGTGTGTGTGTGTGTGTGTGTGTGTGTGTGTGTGTGTGTGTGTGTGTGTGTGTGTGTG
>JBBMJY010000013.1:213081-235504 GCA_037833715.1 Toxotes lorentzi
TGTGTGTTTCTGTGTGTGTCTTTGTGTGTGTTTCTGTGTGCGTGTGTTTCTGTGTGTGTGTTTCTGTGTGTGTGTGTTTCTGTGTGTGTCTTTGTGTGTGTTTCTGTGTGCGTGTGTTTCTGTGTGTGTGTTTCTGTGTGTGTGTGTGTCTGTGTGTTTTTGTGTGTGTTTCTGTGTGCGTGTGTTTCTGTGTGTGTGTTTCTGTGTGTGTGTGTGTGTGTGTCTGTGTGTGTGTGTGTCAGGTTAAAGGAGCGCCTCATTAGAAAGTCAGTTTGCTGTTGAAAAAGGGAGAATCAGTGGCGTTTTGTCAAAGAGCGTCTGTGTTTTTGTGAAGATGAATCACTCCAAAGTAAAAGCCTTTTTTTCCTGTTTGCAGCCTGTCAGAGTGTTAGCGCGCTAACCCCGGCTGCTAACACACACTCTGTTATACAGTGTTTTAATGATGACTCATTAAACCTGGTGTGTTGCGGTGTGACGGAGCTGTCACACGTCTCAGAAACATCACCTTCATCTCCGGCTGTTCAACCACAAACTTGGGTATTTTCCTTTCCCATCATGCCGTTCTGTTCTGTGTGGAACAGAAGCTCGATCGTTGTTAAGTTCTCTTCATTTCCAGATTAGAATTTGCTGGTAACGTTCATATACAGATGCGTATATATAGATGTTCATATATAGATGTGTCAAACTAGACACATCAGTCATCACATCATCTCTGCTGCAGGAGAGACTGTGGCACCAACTGCTTTCCGTAGATGTGAGGAGGAAACAGATCAGACTCTCTGGTATCAATCATAACAGAGCCGATCAATACTGGATAAAGGTCTGACACACACACACACACGAATGGGTCGATAGCTCGCCTGATCTCTGCAAACACACACGCTGACAGGTGAGCAGGTGTTTGTTGGTCACATGATCCGACACATATCCCACAATCCCCAGCGGCTAAACCCCTAATTGAACTGTCACTCAGACTGTGTTTTATCACACACACACAAGTATTAACCTCAACATGATAAACATGCATCATTACACATGGATCCTGCTTCCTGTGTGTGTGTGTGTGTGTGTGTGTGTGTGTGTGTGTGTGTGGTGAAGTGGGTCAGGAGGAAGTAGAGCAGTACCACCGGGGATTCTGGGTAATGGAATCCAGGTCTGTCGTGATTCGCCGAAGGTCACGAAAATTAATTAACTCGTTAACTCCTTCCTCCCTCATTAAAAGAGATCAGTGAAACCCTGAGGAGTGTGTTCATGTGTCTAAAACTGATCCTGGTTTGGTTTGTCCCTCAGAGCCTCCCGTACCAATTGCCCCCCCTCAGCTGACAGCAGTGGGAGCCACCTACCTGTGGATACAGCTGAACGCCAACTCCATCAACGGAGACGGACCAATCATTGAGAGAGAGGTGACTAACTGATGCTGATTTGTGAGGAGGTTCTAGAGGTCCATGAGAAGGTTCTTCATTAGGGTCTGGGATCATCATTAAGTGGTCACTGATGTGGGGATCTGTGTGGGGCTTCCAGTGATTCTTGATGAGTTTCTAGGTCCTAGCTGAAGTGAGATTGTGAAAACACAATCAAAACCCATTTTCATGATATGGGACCATTAAGAATCTGGCTGATATTTTGGATGCTCTGCTGATTATTATTTTAATGTCAGTAATAATCATCTTGGTTTCAGGAACAAGAATTGTGCTGCCAAATAATAAAGTTGGATATTTCTATTGTATTCTACAATAATGCTGATTTTATCATATAAATGGCGTTGGGGGCGGGTCATCGTGCAGAGAAACTTCAGTTTATCGTTTTTAATCGTCGTATTAATAATTTGCTTTGAGGTGGAGTACCGTACAATGATGGGCATGTTGATCGACACCACACCTGTCGATAAACCTACTCATAAGATTGGACACCTGGACCCCGACACAGAGTACGAGATCAGTGTGCTGCTCACCAGGCCCCTGAAGGGAGGCAGGGGAAACCCCGGACCTCCGCTCCGAGCCAGGACCAAGTGTGCAGGTGAGTCAGAGACAGGTCACAAAGTCAAAACCTGCAGCCAGTCGATGAGGATGATGATGATGACCGTTTGCGTCTTCCTTTTCATTTTAAAATCAGTTTTCTTTTGAAATGTCTCTTCACTGCAGTGACTGCTAACAGCTAACAGCTAACAGCTAGGCTACACTCACACTGCGCTCATTAGGAGGTTAATGGTGGAGTCATTAGCATTGCGTGCCATGCTAGGTTGTGTCAGCGCTGAGCTCATCAGGTGGCTAATGGTTAACAGTGAGGTCATTAAGACAGTGAGCCAGGCTAGGCTTCGTTAGCACCACACTAATTAGCTTTTAATTGATACACTGAACTCATTAGCATTGTATCCTAACTGTACACCTCATCCATCTCATGAGTGAACACACACACTGCTGCAGGTGTGCATGTGCCCTGTAGGTGCAAACAAACTGTGTGTGATTAGCAATTAGCATGCTAATTACACAGGTGTAACGGTACTACTGCCTCTGAAGCATTTCACTTCTGTTTTTTATGGTTGATGATTCATAGAAATGTAGTATTTCACTGCGTTATTTGACCGCAGACAAGAAAGTATGTGATACTGTTTGCTGTTTCTTTTTTTAATCTGATGAGATTAGATGATTTAAATTTATTTCCAACAGGTTTAAAAAGGTATATTATACACAAAACATTTAAACAGAAAAATGTTCCAAATGAAACAACTAAACAAATTTTACAGTCTGTAATGTGTAGGTACAGAGAAAGTAAAGTACATCCAAAACATCAGTTACAGTCAGTTTGCTCTGTTTCTGCTTCAGAGTGAAGTGAAGCAGAAATTAAGCATTAACATCACACATGAGGCGGATCCAGTTCAGGTGTTATGATTCTGGTTTTTAGAATATTTAAAGCAGAGAACAACATATTTATCTGTACATAGGAACAGATAGCAGTGTATTCCAGGGCTGACCTGAGGTCTGTTTCTGAAGAGACAAACAGAGCAAACAACACGTGTTCCTGTGTGTCAGGTTTCAACATGTCAGACCTGCTGTTACATGACTGATTTCAACACCTCACAGGGTTCTGACCTGTCGCTGGCATGTTCTCATAAACACATCCTGTAGCCGACCCACACCACATTCCTGTCTGTCTCTCTGCCTGTGACCCCCTCCCCGTCTCATTGACCCTCCCCCACCCACGCTGACTTTGAGCCCAGTTGTACGCTGCGTGCTCTAGAAGAACTTTTAGAATCTGGAATAAACATGCTCTGAGTTCTGAAACTACAATTACCATCATGCTTTGGTTGAAGTGAACCAGTGGTCTTCTAAGGATCCTTCAAGAATTTATATCCATCAAAGGGCTCTGATAGGTTGTTACTGACGTTTTAGGGAACTAGGGAGGTTCTAGTGTTCAGTGGTGAGGTTCTATAGGTGCTTGGTGAGGTTCTGGATCTGTGAGGAGACTCTCGGCGTGCTTGGAGATATTCCACAGTTCTTTGATGAGGGTAATGTGTTCCTTTATAAAGTTCTTGGGATCCTTCAGGCTGTTGTAGGGTTCTAGATCAGAATACAAAATTAGTCTATGTGATAACCTCCACCCGTCTGGGACTGTCAGCAGATTAAAGCAAACGCTTCTCAGAGATCAACAACAGGAAACACAAGGGGACAAAAGAAATGACTGAAAGACAACTCTGTGTGTGTGTGTGTGTGTGTGTGTGTGTGTGTGTGTGTGTGTGTGTGTCACACACATTCTTAGTGTGACGATGTACGCTCTGATAACACTCATCTCTGTCTTCAACTCATTTTTATTTATTCATTTTACTGGCTATAAATTATGAACCAGCCTCTGTGTGTGTGTGTGTGTGTGTGTGTGTGTGTGTGTGTTTAATAATAAATTAGTGTGTCCATCATACAAGCTTTAGGACTTAGAGCTTGGTGAGGCGACTCAGCGTGGCGGCAGATAAACAGGAAGCCACTGCTTTAATATTCAGCTTCACTGTGACGCTGCTGTGAATAAACACTCATAAAAACCTGAATCTGACCAACGTGAAGCAAACTAAGCGACCGAGGAGAACCCGACCAGTGCTGCACCAAAAACACGAGGCACGAAAGCCTCGAACAGGTTCAGGATAAAACATATACACCAACATGTCGGCTCATATTTATTAAAGGCTTTTTATTTTAGACACCTTCGTCTCTGGAGTTTTCGGGGCAGGTTCTTTGTTTTGTTCCACTCCAGACGGTGTGGAACAGCTGTTCACGCTCTTTGTCTTTATTTCTGAAACACTGTGGAGAGTTTTTCTGTGCCGTAGTGAAAACATTACTTATTGTTCTCAGTCTCGAAGTTGCTGTAGAAACTGTCTATTTTCAAGCGTGGACAGGACTTTTACTGTTTCTGTTGGGACTGTCCACTGCTCCTGCAGCCCAACATTTGTCCCTCAGATTTCACCAGCACAATGAAAAAGGCAGAGACAGTCTCCATGGAAACAGTCGCACTTCCCACCCATAACTGAACTTGTTGTTGTTCTCCCCCCCATCAGATCCTGGATCTACATTGAGGCCCCCTTTCATGAGGTGGTACTAGATTATGTTCCAGGTGTGTGAACATCAACGAAGACATTTAAACTCTTTGGTTTCAGACATGTTCGTGTGACATCGCCTTTTTGATGACGCCACACACACTGTGTCCAGATGCTCAGTCAGAGTCTCCACCACTAAAACCATGACGAACCACATGAGTCCACGTAGAAGCTGCTTCAAGTCAAATGTTTTCACCATTAAATTTCACAGGTATTCAGCCCCCCATCCCACCTGTAGTTTAAACTGTATGGAGTTACACACAGGAAACTGGACATACACACACAGAGCTGAGCATTGGTCATAAAAGTACAAACATTTTCTGTGTGTGTGTTAACATCCATTAAAGTGTGTGTGGTGTTTGTGGAGGCTTTTAGGAAAATATCACATGAATATTTCACTCTCATTCTCTCCACGTCTCTTTTCGCCTCAGATTTTCACGCTCTGCTCGTCCGTCTACGTTTTAGTGCTTTTACTTCTGCTTCCGTATTTTTCTCTTTCCATTCGTTTCTCTGTCTGAGCTCTGGATTCTGTGTCCTGCTCACTTTAAAAATAAAATAATAAAAATAATAAAAATGCAGCTACAGTTCAGCATGAGGTCTGAAGAACGTGCAGCGACGTCAGCTCGCTAAAATGAAGGCAGTGTAGTAAACCCCGGCCAGACAATGGTGAAGCGTACTGATGTTTTCAGAAACCCGTAGTTACGTTCAGCCTTTAGCCTCAACACATTTATTTTCCTTTCCTTAAACCCTGTTCTTCTGTTAACACTGTAAGAGCTAAAGGACAAAATAAAAACAGCTCGTACAGATAAAAAAACAAAAACAAACAACAAATCCACTTAGCAGACACTCGCCAAAAAGGCTAATGCTAGCGAGAGACAAGATGCTAACGTTCGGTGTGACTTTTACAATAGAAATACATTTAAACGTTCTCTCACCGTTAAACTCACAAAATACATGTAAATGAAGGTAGGCCACAGGTGTGTCACACCGTTAGCGTTCCTTAAGTCTGTAAAGCCGTCAATTTTCCATCTGTTGTGTACAGCTAAACACAAAATAAAAGCCTTATAACAAACTGGCACTAAAAGAATAAAAACATACAGGAAGTGGTTGACATTAATAACAGACCTTCTTCAGAGTCAAGAGTATTGATAAGAGTACTGATGGGTACTGTTACTGAAAAGCAGTAAAATAGTTCATTAATAAAATCCTAAACACACGTCAAAGCAGATAAAATCTGTGTTTCTGTTTCTGTTCTGGTCAGCTGACATGAATCATCCATCACTGATGCTCATCTCATCTCTTCTCCTCTTCACCCCCCCCCCATATGAAATCTGTTGATCTCCTGGAAATGAAAAATTAAACCTCTCCTCCTCCTCCTCCTCTCCTTCATCCTGAAGTCACCTTCAAACATTCAGCACTGTCTGTGTACTTTTCTTCTTCTTCTTCTTCTTCTTCTGCAGTGTTTGTTTGTTTTCACTGTTTTGTTGGATCCAGCCCACTAATAAAGCCCCCTGTCCAAAGATAGACTGAAAGCTACCTTTGTTTATAACTAAATGTTTTTCCAGTCACATTCAAAAGAATTCAGTGAAGGCAGCTTCAAACAAACATAAACATGAAAATATAAAGGACCAAGAATAAAACCTTGAGGAGCCCCACAGGTATCCATTGACTCTCAGCAGACGGTGAGGCCGCTCTGCATCAGGGAAATGTTGGCATGGACTGATTATGAGACAACAGGACCCTCAGATGGAAGACACACGTAACGCAGTCATTTTGTGAGTCTGTGTGGTGGTTTTGTGTCTTTGTAGTAAAGACATAAATAAATGAGAAAGCAAACACTGAACAGAAAACTGTTGTTTAAAGCTATTTTATGCTACGTGCATACATGTACAAAGATGTACATGTATGTACACGTGTGTTTGCTGCAGCACCTGTGAAAGACGCTGTATCCCGTCTTTTCTCATAAGTGGGTCATTCGTGCCTCTGACGGAGATTTAGACTTTCAGAGTTGTCGTTTTGTCGTCTGTCGGTCGTTTATGTGGTTTATGTAGTGATAACAGCTGCAGCACGACGCCGGACTGAAAACATGAGAAGCTGCTTTTAAAAATCAGACAAGCTGCAGTAAAGAGGGAAGAACGAGGAGAGAAGCGACATCTCAAATCCAGATGAGAGCTTTTCTCTAAATAAGGCACTAATGAGGTGGAGAGAGAGATGGGCGAGAGACACTGACGCAGACTGAGAGAGAGGGCTTATTAAATCAATGGCAAAATTTGAAAAGGTTGAAATTTCCTGCTTTTCACCAGGAACAAAGACCAGCAGCTGTGTGTGTGTGTGTGTGTGTGTGTGTGTGTGTGTGTGTGCGTGTGCGTGTGTGTGTGTGTCAGCAGGGTGACACACAGTCATGTTGGAAATCTGTTTCAATCAGTCAGGCTCGTGTTCGCTAAAAAGGTCGCACAGAGAGGGTGAAGAACATCGAAAATATCCACAATAATTTGTTTTAATTTTGTGTTAAATTCATAAAATAGCATCACCATCAATTCAAGTGAACCGAGTCCAGACCACGTTCCAGATCAACACCAAACCAGGATGGGTGAGGAAAAGCCCAAATCCAGTCAAGACCTGATCTAAACAGGGGTCGAGTCCAATGCAGATTTGGTTCCAGGAAAGTCAGGGTGGAGATGCCAGGAAACCAGGACAAGTCAGAGATAAAGGTTGGCTCAAGACCAAGTCCAGAGGGAGTGCACTGATTCCACGTCAAGAATAATTCAAACAATGTCCAAGTCCATGAGTCTTTTTTTAAAAATGAAGCCATATAAAGAGTTAGGTCTTCACCCAGAGACAGAGGAACAGGACGTTTAGACTTCAGCTGTGACAGGATGTGGACTGTACACACACCGGTTTTCTGCTGCAAAGCTGCAAACATTTATTTCTGCAGAGCTCTGTGCGTGCGTGATACTTTCAGAATAAAAGTATTAGTTGTGACTGAGGTGAAGCTAATGAGGCGAGTGAGAGACAACCTGTGATAAACGGAGTGAACGGAGGCACAGAGCAGGAGTGTTGAACAGGAACTGAGCTGCTGAGCGTCTTCAGCATGAAGCTCATTTCATTCAATCATCAAACAGACTCTGTATGATTTACTTCATGTCTGAGCTCGACATTCAGAAGACGAAGGGCCTCTCCGAAACGCCGCCAGCTGCCGTGTCATTCGTACTGTGATTTCTGTCTGAATGGTTCTCAGCAGTTCTCAGAGTTTCAGTCTGAGGCGGAGTGAATCATATCAACATGTGATCCAGGTCTGAGTCCAAGTCTGGGTCCAGGTCTGACTCAATCACAACTCTGAGACCATTTTTGATCCAAATTGCATCAGTTTGACTCTTGATCTGGTTTTGGATCTGGTTCTGGATCTGATATTTACATGGTACATGATGACTGTTTGGACTCAGCCAAAGAGGAAGTGAACCTGAACACCTCGCGTAGTTCTTGAAGGTTGGAATTTGTCGTTCTTTAACATTTAGTGGGAAAAGGGGCATCGTTGGTCATTATCTGCAGCAGGCTGCTCTGTCTCTGTGTCTGATTCAAATGTCAGGCCAAAAATTATGGGATGGAAACCATGACATTCACACACACACACACACACACACACGTTCAGGGGGAATGGTAGGATTATATGTGATAGCATTCACTCTCCCCTCGGGGATTATAGGTAATAGGATCCACCTCAATCCCCCTCCTCCCCTTGACCCCCGACCCCCATTGTTGCCGTGACGATGTTTCATTTTGTGTGTGTGTGTGTGTGTGTGCGCGCGCGTGTGTTCCCTTTAAACCGACCATTTAGCCTCGACGTCTCTCTTTCATCGCACCATCGAGGTGGAGAAAACTCACAAGTGCCTCTATTGTGTTTGACTGAAAGCCTGCAGAGTGTGTGTGTGTGTGTGTGTGTGTGTGTGTGTGTGTGTGTGTGTGTGTGTGTGTGTGAAGTTCAATAACAGGAAGAGGGAAGTTTTCAGTCACAATCGACCACACACACACAAAACAGATGAAAGACGACAAAGAACAGGAAAGGCATTGTTCATTGGCTGCAGAAAACACCTGAAAGCACACACACTCACACACACACACACACACACACACACACACACACACACACACACTCACACACACACACACAGTCAGTGAGGTTTTGTCAGGAGAAATTGCTCTTTCCTGCTCTCATCTATCACTCTCTCTCCAAGTGGATCGCTGTCTGTCATCTTGAAATACAGCACTTAGATTGGCCACTACAAAGACTGTGTGTGTGTGTGTGTGTGTGTGTGTGTGACCGTGCGAAGCTTCCTTTAATCTCCTCCTATCGCCTCCTTTCCTCTCGTTCTCTCTGTCTGTCTCCTTTCTGTTGAAGCTCGTTTTTTTTCAGGTTTTGGTTGAATTTACTGCAGGAAGCCCGGGGGTGGGGGGTGGAGGGGTGGGGGGGGTAGCTGGTCTCTCCTTTTTGAAAATGAATGAATTGTGTTGGGAGGTTTTCTCATCATTTTGTACTGCTGTAATGTTTTGTACTGTTCTGTTGGTCTTTTCAGATTTTGTCAGACCTCTTCTTCTTCTTCTTTCACATGTGTAGCTGTGCCTGAGGAGGCCTGTGCAGAAAAACATGTCTGCTCCCGCGGTCAGTGAGTGAATGTGAGCTGTGACCTCTGTCTGACAGAAACACGACGACATGATGTTCACGCAGGGCTGGGACTGCGTGAACTCAGATCAGTGTTTAACGATCTGTTGAGTCGAGTCCTCTGCCTCCATCACCTCGTGTACACGCACCAGATGAAGACGTTATTCAGTCTCTAAACATCAGGATTTTTATGTTCATTACATCATTTTGGGCATTTTATGTGTTAACTAAATAGCGAGGGCGGCACAGTGGTGCAGTGGTTAGGACTGTCACAGCAAGAGGGTTCCAGGTTCGGTCTGGGCTCTTCTGTTCCTGTGTGGGTTTTCTCAGGGTACTCTGGCTTCCTCCCACAATCCCAAAAACATGCACATCAGGTTAACTGGCTGCTCTACACTGCCCATAGGTGTGAGTGTGTGTGCTTGTCTGTCTTTGTGTGTCAGTCCTGTGATTGACTGGTGACCAGTCCAGGGTGTACCCCGCCTCTCGCCTTGACCCTGATGGATCGAGCGATATAGAGGATGGATGGATAGAGCTAAATAGTGACAGTAGAGAGGACAGGAGATCAGAGTTGGGGAATGACCTGCAGCAAAGATCTTAGGTCAGAATTCAACCATATGTTCGGGTCATGGTCGGCATCTTAGACGTCTGGGCCAGCAGGGCACCTTGAACCTGAGGTTCAGTTTTATAGATTATAACCTTTATTTTAATGGATCTGGATTCATTTTCAGCATCTGCTGGTCAGTGCCAGAGGTCTGTGTCGCAGCTTTGTCTGTGTATTATCTCTGTTATCTGAGACTGTGTCTGCACGACGATGAAGTGATGTTACATCATGACAGGTGCTGGTTATAATCCCAGAACAAACAGCAGAGTCCAGTCCATGGTGGGAATCCTAATCATGTGTTTATTTTTGTGTGTATGTGCGTTTGTGTGTCAGATCCGATGCAAGGCCCGCGGCGTCTCGAGGTCGTCGATATTCAGTCCAAACAGGTGACGGTTCGATGGGAACCGTTTGGATACAACGTGACCCGCTGCCACAGCTACAACCTGACTGTGCAGTACCACTACAGACCTGCAGGGACCTCCAGCAGGTAAGCACAGCGAGGGGCCACAGATAAAATAAGACGGGGCTCACAGAAAAAGAAAAGGTGGGGGGGGGTGAACAGTTGCCCTATGGAACTAATAATAGGGACCACCAGTTAAAAACAAAGAGGGCCCCCAGGTAAATATGGGATGGACTGCCAGGAAATAGAAAGGGGTTACAGGTAAACATGAGGCAGGACCACGTCCTGGTCCAATGATGGACCAGGTGAATAAACCCCCTCCTGTCTCTCCTGCAGGGAGCCAGTGAGGGAGGAGGTGGTGTACGACACTCTGAGCTCTGTGCCGCAGCACACCGTACGTAACCTTCCACCGTTTACCAACGTCAGCCTCAGACTCGTCCTCAGTAACCCAGAGGGACGCAAGGAGAGCGAGGAGCTGCTGGTGCTGACTGACGAGGACGGTACGAGTCAGGGACTCGTTGCAGTGTTTGTGTTTCTGTTGAACAGTGGACTCAGAGTTGACTTCAGCGTCTGTTCATTGTGTTTCTGCTGGTGAATGAAGTGAAATGTTTGTATCTCAGTTCCCGGAGCCGTTCCTGTGGATTCGATCCTCGGCAGCAGCTACGAGCAGCAGATCAGTTTGAGCTGGGGAGAACCGCTGCAGACCTACGGCCTCATCCGCCAGTACGAGGTAAACACACACAGCTGGAGTCAATTACAACTCTCAGAGAGCTTTGATGTAAGAATCATCCAATCAGATGGCTTCAGACTCTGCTGACTAATGGTGGAGGTTTTGCAACTTGTGGGTAAATTCAGAAATTTGATAAATTCACGTTTGGATTCTGGATCAATTAGGGTCACGGTTAGCGCTGTGGTGAAGAGGTGTCTGTGCCACGGTGAAAGCTGTAATTCCCATAATCCCCTGTGAGGCAGCCGAAAATTACTGTCACTCTCCTCTGCAGATCTCCTACAAAGCCCTGAGCTCCTTCGACACAGAGTTTGACCTGTCCAATCAGAGCGGCAAGGTGTTCAAACCGGCCAATGAGACGAGCCACATGTTCACCGGCCTCTACCCGGGCTCCACCTACTCCTTCACAATAAGAGCCTCCACAGTTAAAGGCTTTGGACCTCCAGTGATCACCCAGTTCACCACCAAGATCTCAGGTAGGATTCTTCAAAATAAGAGTATGAAAGCCAATGTGGAAAAGCGTAAAACCAAGATATCTACTGGCTAAATCAACTCTGACAGGGACTTTCTCTGGGTAAATACCCACCAAATAAAAGGTCCTAATTTATCACTTACCAAAGGGTCTCTGAGTGAGATACAAAACACAGATGCGGTCGGCCGAGCAGCTGGTTTGAAACCTAGAACCTTGAATACAAGCAGACAGGGGAACAAACAGGGGAGCACTGGTAGAAGCTTCTCCAGTTTGTGTGGTTCTGTCTCAAGGTAAAAGTGATGTTCTCGTCCTCCTCAGCTCCTCTGATGCCGGCGTATGATCAGGAGTCTCCTCTAAACCAGACCGACTCCACCGTCACTGTTCTGCTGAAACCAGCTCAGAGCCGAGGAGCTCCAGTCAGGTAACACACACAGAAAAATAAACACACGAACACACACACACAGGTGTTGAAATATTCAGCAGCATCAATCTTCTGCTTTATAAAGTTTTCATGACTGAAACGTTAAACATTAAAACACGACATGAAGCACGTTGAGCAGAAACTGGGACTGAAGCACAAAGTGTCTCATCAGTCATTCAGTATCTGATGTATTTATTTTTCCTTTATTTATTTCCACAAACTTTTTGGAATCAAACACAAAATTAAGTCTAAAATTTAAATGTAGATGAAATGTTAAATCTCCAGTGGCCAGGGGCCCTTAGGGAGGCAGTATCCGCGGTAACAGTCGTCATGTCAACAGCGGTCTGCTCTCCGTCGTCAAGCTGCAACGAGGGATTTGGTTAATTAACGCTCAGCGGGCGGGGCTAATCAGAGCCTGCTGCTAACATGAGGATTAGCAGGGGATTAACAGCTAATGTGTCAATCACAGACACACACATTCGTTTCCTTTCAGTCGGAGCTGACAGGAAACACAAAGATGCTTCAGTTCATCGATTTATGAACTGACAGTTTATCTTTTTTAACAAATAATAAACGTGAAACAACAAAAGCATGTTAGACGGTCTCCAGATTTCATTTTCACCATTGACCTTGTGTGGAAAAGCTCCTTCTATTCTGTAATTAAAATGATGATTAATTGAAATGATTAAAATGATTTTGCTGTTAGACTGAAGTAACCGCCCACGACTCATCAGCAAAAGCTCTAATTGGCTAAGCTCAGATCAACTCACAGGGCGGCCTGGGATCAGATGGCGAAGGCTGCAGGATCAGTAAGATTGTTAGACTGTTTCTCAGAACGTACATGTACATTGACACCTCTGTCCACCATGACAGCCGCCACACCGCTGCTCCCTCACTCTCTCTCACTCACTCACTCACTCACTCACTCACTCACTCACTCACTCACTCACTCACTCCGCTAGTTTACTGTTAGCCGTTAGCTTGCACACTGGAGCTAAAACAGTGGTACCCAAAACTGTCAAGACCTCTTCCTGGGTTGTCTGTCCGTCACGATATCTCAGGAGCGTAATGAGCAGTGAGCTCAAACGGACCGGCTGTCAGCATGAAACAAAAAGTCATTGGTTTTTACCTTTGTTGCACTCCAAGGACATCCACGCACAAAAACACACACATACACAGTAATGGAGGACACACACACAAAAGCTCCTGTTAGTCCGTCATGAGGCCGTTCAGACCGACTAAAGCTCAGCGTGAAGAAACGCTGCTGTGAGCAGCTTCTTCTTTTCCACTGTCGCAATGGAAGAAACGTGTCCATCAACAGCCCACTCACAGATGAAGGTTTTTGAAGATGATTCGAGGATTTGAATTCTCAAAAATCACAGAAACACAAAACACATGTAAACACACTGGTTTGTGTAAAACGTGAAAGAAGAAACAGAGGACGACTGAAAAGAGGAAAATGGATTATTTCAACTGAATCACGATTTATATTTTGTGTGTGTGTGTGCGTGTGTGTGTGTGTGATGTACGGTGTGTTAATTGACATGATAGGTGATGTGAAATCCATCAGATTGAACAGATGCTACTCTGAGATATGATTTCATGTTTGTGTGTTTATATTTAACTTTGCTTTTGTCTTTTCTGACACCAGAGTGTGTGTCAGCCTTCAGGCACACCAACACACACTGACACACACTAACACACACACTCTCATGTTTAAGAGCCTCAGATTGCAGGACAAAAGGTGTTCCCACGGGCAACCTGCAGCTGTAATCAGATTACTGTCACACACACAGACAACAAGAGCTGCGACGTGAGCGTGAAGAAATGTGATTGGAGACGGCTTGTCAAAGACAGAGAAGGAAAGAAAAGAGATAAAGAGAGAGAGACAGATGTGAGGGGGAGGAGAGAGAAAGACATGAAAGAGAAGAAAAAGAAAAGAAAAAGGAGGTGGAAGACAGAGAGCAATGATTGAATCTGTCTCTTTTCTGTTTCTGTGGGTAATTAAACCATGCACATACTGCAGTGTGTGTGTGTTTGTGTTACAGTGTGTTTCTGTGTGTCTTCCTGTCCTCCATTAGTTTCCTGTCCAGCAGGAAATGTGACAACACTGCAGTTTCACCATCCACACCCTTAAATGTGTGTGTTACAGTGTGTGTGTGTGGTGATATATGACTTCTGTCCTGAACCTGGTTCCTGTGAAACACACAACTATTGTTTCCAAAGTCCCTCAGGACACAAACGCTGCTGAAAACTCACTGTGTTGCATTCAGGTGCAGCTCGGAGTTTCTGTGAACCACAATCTGTACAATGTTTGTGGAACCTGCAGGGTTCCTGCAGATTCTATTGAGTTTTCACTGAGATGAGTTACAGCCCAACAAGTTTTTGTAAAGTCTGTAAACAATTTGTAGAGCGTGAACATTGTCAGTTTAGTTTCCATAGAATTGATAGAGTTGATAGACGTTCCGTTGGGTCGTGGAGTCCTTGTAGAGCCCCAGAGTTTTCTGTAGTCAGTAAAGTTCATAGAGTTTCTGTAGAATTGGTCTTCATGGAGTCAGTGGAGTTTCTGGAAAGATGGTAGAGCTTTTAATAAAAGGGGTTTCCATAGACTATCCTCAGTAGTTTTCCTTCTGTAGTCTGTGGTATTTCTGTAGCGTTTCTGTAAGTTTCAGCTTTCTGCTCTTTTTACTCTTTTTTTAGCTGGTATTCTCATGTCCTTTAAGGTTATTTAATTCTTTTTATCAGGGGGGACTTGTGAACAGGAATTTATTTTCAATTTTAATCAGCTGACAGGTGGATGAAATGGGGATTTCTCATTTAGAACTCAAACTCTGTTTCTATTTGTTTTATGTCTTTATGTGTTTTACCCACATATAGGATTTAATACCTGCACAGACTGGATGAAATGAATTGTCAGTTTAATGTCAGAGTGTTATAAAATTACAGCCTCTACATACAGAGAGAGTTAATAAAAACGAAGGAGAGAGCGATGGAGGAGAGGCAGAGCTGACCTTTCTGTGGGGCTGAATAATGAACCAACAGATGGGTGAGAAGAACTGAAGAGCAGCTTTGTCTCAGGGTTGTATGTGAATAGAAATCAAGCTTGTAACTGTAAATGTTGGTGCTGAACAAGTTCTAACTCAACCCAGAAATACTAAACTAAATACTCAAACATTAACAGTGCACACGGTGTTTATTATCTCATTACCTATAGAAATGATGGAGGTGGTGGAATAAACTGGATTAATGTGTTCATCAGACAAACCTAAAGGTAATGTTTTCTGTTTCAGGTATTAAACTGTCTGCCCTCTTTCTGCAGCAAGTACCAAGTGGTGGTGGAAGAAGAGCGCCCCCGCAGGCAGAGGAGAGGTACTGCGGAGATCCTGCGCTGTTATCCGGTGCCCATTCACTTCCAGAACGCCACGACGCTCAACTCTCAGTATTACTTCAGTGCAGAGCTGCCGATGAGCGAGCTGAGAGTGCCCGTGCCCTTCTGTGTCGGTCAGTCACCAAGTTATTTAGTCTAACAGTCAGATATATAATTGTGTAGCTAAGTAATAGCAAGGTAACTTAGGAAACCAGTCAGCTACTTTGTTTGCTAATTATCTGTCAGTTAGCTGATTAGTTAGCTAAGTGATATGTTGATTTATTGACTAATTTCACTGAAAGTAAGTTTGATGGTCAGCCAGTTTGTTAGTTTTACGAATAGCAGGTCTGTTAGGTAGTCAGTAACTGTGTCAGTCAGTCAATTATTAGCTAACCAATATGTTGTTAAGTTGTTACGTTAGCAGCTAACCAGTATGTTAGTGCTTAGTTATTCAGATAGTCAGTCAGTTGGTTACTAGCTATCCATTTTATTTAGTAAATTAGTTAGCTGACTTGGGTTAGTTAAAGTGATGCTAGGAAATGATATTCTGATTTCCAAAAGCGTGTCCACTTAGTTTACATGTATACCTGTTCAACTGCTAACCTGTTTACCTGCGTGTGCTTCTACAGGTGATAACAGGACTTATAGCGGTTACTGGAATGCTCCTCTGCTGCCTCATAAGAGTTATGGGATCTACTATCAGGCTGTTAGCACTGCTAATGGGGTGAGTTCACCTGTCCACAGACTGCAGCGTGGATCACCTCCTGCGTCCATTTCCATCACCACCAGTACGAGTGTCCACCTTGGTCCCAAGGTGGTCGTATCCAGCAGTGCTCCTGATATCCTCAGTCTGATTATTTACCTAAATCAGACTCACACATATATTTCACCTATGTCAGACATTTGGCTGTTATGAGCCTCTTATTCTAAGATGTTTATGAAGGTGCTCCTCATTTTCTACATTACACGATTTCTTCACTTTCCTTTGTTTCATTTGAGGGTTGATGCTGTTTTTGTAACACGGAGTTACTTATCAAATTCCATTCTTATGGTTTTGGTTTATTATCATTCTCTAGTATTTTAAGCCTTCATTACAGACATTAGATATTAATCCTTCCTTTATTAAAGTCACATACCAGTGTTCATATGTAACTGGTGTCTTTTAATGAACATGAAGTGTAATGTTTCTGTGGATTCAGGTAGTTAGATATGGGCTACACTTAAGCCCCCACTGGAGTTTCTTTTAGGCTGTATCTGTTTCCATTCAGTCAAACTGTCCCTTTACCAGCAGCTGAATCAGCTGTGATCAGCTCCATGGATGAACAGACACCGGTCACTGGATCACTGAGACACTGAAGGAAACTTAGAAACAGCAGGATTCTCAGTGAAGTTCTGCAGCTTCTTTTCCTCTGATTTCTAAGTGGATTTCTGGAGGTTTATTGTGGAGGGACATCAGAGATAATGATATCCTCAGGAAGTTTAAGTCAGATTGAATCTAGAAATATAAACATCTGTGTGTTCAGATATAATTGAGTCATGACTTTATCAGGGAGGAAACAGTGGCTGAATTTTGTTTAAGGGAGTGGCGGGTGTCAATATATCCAATCACACTGTGAAACAGAGCTTGACGTCTGTGACAGAACAAAGTGACACTTGTCTGTTTATAACGAAGGTTTCACATTTTTCTGTTCTGCAGATTTCTTTCAATTTCATTCCCTTTTTTCTTCTCTGTCATAAAAAGTCAGAGAAGCGAAACCAAGAGAGAGAGGTCACACTCTGAAATCAACACACACATGTACACACACACGCACACACAGACACAATCACACACAGACACACGCGCACACACACACACACATGCACACACACAGACACATGCGCACACACACACGCACACACAGACACGCACATTTTAATAGGAGAGGAGATAGTTCCAGCAGCCTGACCAGTGACACTAATAGGCTTCTGTGTGTGTGTGTGTGTGTGTGTGTGTGTGTGTGTGTGTTTTGTCATGTACGTGTGTAAAAAAAGATAATTGTTCACCGTTACACACACACACACAGATCGTATTGTGGTGTGTGTGAATTATTGACACTTGGAGGTTTAATTGATGTGTGTGTTGAATAATGCAGCGACAGAAGTGCTTTTTACTGTCGCCACACCACAGAGATACGCGACCATCACTGCTGCTGCCTGTGTGTGTGTGTGTGTGTGTGTGTGTGTGTGAGAGCATGAATATTCATGTGCTCTTGTGGTTAATTTGTCGTCTGTTTGTTAAAACCAGAAAGACACAAGATGTTCTCTCTCGCCTTTCAACAAAACCTGTCTCACTCTGTGTGTGTGTGTGTGTGTGTGTGTGTGGGTGTGTGGGTGTGTGGGTGTGAGTGTGTGTAATGTGCGTGTTATGTGTGTGTGTCAGTTGTTAAATGCCAGCACAGGCACTGATCCACAGCCATTTGCCTTCTGTCCGCTCTGTTTACAACAAATGTATGTTTTGGTGTGTGTGTGTGTGTGTGTGTGTGTGTGTGTGTGTGTGTGTGTTACAGCTAATATGTTGGCATTGGTTTTGACAGGAAACTAATTTGCTTCTCTCTCTAACAGGAGACAAAAATCGACTGTGTGCGAGTGGCCACTAAAGGTAAGAAGATGTAGTGCATATTATTTTGAAAGGTTTTGGGCATTTTTTGTGTTTAAATTTGTAAAAGTGTATTTTATTGTTTAAACTGTTCAGTACATCCCATTTGAATGTGGTTCTGTTGTATTTTGAAAGCTGTACAGAATAATTTATTCTGAAAGAAATAGTGTACACTGTTTTTATGTCTTGGACACTTTATTTTGAAAGATGTTGAGTACTGCTTTATTTCAAAGGGAGAAGAAAACATTTATTTTGAAGGCAAATATTATTTTGAAAGGTATTTGGGATTTTATTTTGAAATATTTCAGGTACTGTCTAATTCTAAAATATGTAAAGTGCACTTTATATTGAAATCTGTATACATTTTATTTTTGACGGGCTTTGGGAACCATTTCATTTTGAAGGGCACTCATAACATTTTATTTTGAAAAGTGTACATTTAGTGTTGTAGTGTTAGCAGTTAGCGCCATTAGCTGTGTGGACCTGGTTTCTGATCACTAGCTAGCCAGGCAGCCACCAGTCAATTCTGAATAATGAGACACAGATGGCAGTTAGCTTTTGGAGTGCTAAGCTAATGCTTAGCACGCTGGTCCCATGCAGAAGTATAATGGCCCACAGATGGCTGCTAGTGCCTGACACCTGTCCTTCACTCTGTCCTCAAATAACAGGACGAGGACAACCTGATGTCCTCTGCAGATACATGGACACACCGCGCAAATAAAAACACACGCTGAGCTTTCTGTTACGCTAACACTAGCCAAACACAGTGCTCATTCCTCAGACTCTATGGGCGTTCAGAGGGCTGTTTAGTATCACAGCTAAACAAGCTAAACACACTGTTATCTCTCTGGATGAACATCGAGGATAATCACTCACACACACACACACACACACACACACACACACACACACACACACACACACACAGTAATTGACAGTTGTGGCTTTAATCAGCTTTTATTGGAGCACATTTCTGGTAGCTAACAACACCAGATGCTGATTGGCTCTGCTGGTCTCCTGACACCTGTCAGTTACACTGCAGCAGCCAACCAGATCTCCCCGTGGGCTACAAGCACACACACACACCAAGCAAACACACACACTTCAAGCCCCACAGTCACACTCACCTCACACACTCAATTAAAGCGCACATCTAAAAGCAAACACACACTTTCTAAATGATAAAAATAATCTGATACATGGTCATGTATGTAAATTATATATGTAATTTATATGTCAGTGTAGCCTGTGTTTAACATTATTCTGTTTATTAAACAGGTGTAGGAATAGAACTGTACAAATGGTTTTAGGAGCACTGGAACTATTTGTTGACCAACAGTCTGAACAAAGTCCTGGTCCCTGCCCTTCAAACGTGGTTCAACTAGTCCAGACTAACATGTTATCAGGCTAAAATAATCCTGTTAATTCTAGATCCTTTGGTTGGATTGAGGATGATTTGTTGAACCTGGTTGAAGGGTCAGGCTAACCTGGAATAACAGCTGCTTAAGAGTGTTTTCAGTGTTAAACATCAGATATGAGCAGTGAGTGTGTTCAGAGCCTGATGCTGGTGAAAGTTTAATGAGCTTCACACAGACTTTTCACTGATCATCAGGAACCTGCTGTGAGAATGAAACCTCACTAAAATCTCTAAAAGCTGCTTCAACTGCAGAAACTGTTTTCAGTAAAGTGAGTTCAGCATTTCAGCTTTCAGGAAGTTTTAATGTGCAACCGACAAATTCCCATCTTGACATCTGTTCAGACTCCGTCAGTCCAGATCTTTTAGTTCAGGTCTTATTGCTCGAAATATCTAATAATTTGATAATCAGACAAACCGACAGTAGATTTCTGAATAATCTTCATGTTCTCATCTGAACTCAGAGTTAAATCAGCAGTCTTTCATTATTAGAGACAGTGGTATGTGAACATGACTTCACGGCTTCAGTCTACAGTCCTGATCTAGCTAACTAGCAATAAGCTGCACATCTGCAGGTTTGTGTTTAAGGACATGTTGCTATGACAACAGTCACACATTTTAACCCAAGAAATTCCAGTCAAATCATTAATGATCTAATCCGGAGATCTGGGTTATTCTCTTACGGAAAACCAGGCCCTGGTCTAACAGCAGGGTTTGTTGGCTTGATTTCTGTCCTAACTCTACTGGATAACTTACTAATGTCTGGTAAGTGATTGGTTGATTGATTGATTGATTGGCTGATTAATGAGCCTCTCTCTCAGGTCTGTTCTTGAACTAAAATACTTAAACACTGAACAACGCTCTGCTCTCCTGTGGATGTCGTTTAAAAGCCTGAAAATCCTCCTTTAGAGATAAAAATCTCCTCTTCCTGTGATGCTGTAACATAAACAGATAGTTGATAACAATATAATCAGAGCTGAATCAATTAGTCAGTCAACAGAAAAATAATCAGCAGCTTGTTCTTCCCTTGTCCCCGTCCTCTGTCACAGATTTCCAACCTGGGGCTCAGGGAAAAACTCAAGCTACATAAATTTGAATTCCACTCTGCAATCTTCAGTTTTTAAGCAAAAACCCTGAGTTTTGACTTTTTTAGGCTCCAAAAATATTTTCAAATAAGACAAAATGTTCAGAGGTCAGACTTTCTGTCACCTGTAGACGCTGCTGCATTTTAGGTAACAAGCCTAAAAGTCTCATGTGAGTGTTGGTCGGAAAAAACAACACATCTGAAGACGCTGCTTTAGACTGCTTTAAAATTAATTTATTAATTGACTAATCAAAAAATAATCAACCCATTGATAAGTCATTAGCTAAATTTGATGATATAGTCTTGGGCTACAGGAAGCTGTCACAGGCATTTTTTAGCATTTTCTGACATTTTATGGAACAAATGATAAAGTGATTAAATAATAAATGATTTTTTAAATACTATTTTAAATTGTTGTATCACAGAGCTAAAATCTCAACTACACAACTTGTGTTCTGCAATGACAATAAAGATTTTTCTTATTCTTAATTCTAATTAAATACAAAATATAATAATAAGATAATTATGATATAAAATAATCATAGCATAATGTAAAACAGTTAAAATCATATAAAATATGTCACAGGAGCAGTTTTAATTGTCCACTGTCAGCAGTGTATATGCAGATGTTTGGCCATTAAAGCTGAATCTAAAATCTGCTTTTAACTACATTGTAGTTCATTGTAAATAGTTTATTAGATATTTATATGCAGCTTATGAAGGTTGAAGAGGTGTCAGCGTTTTCCTCCATCACCTGTGGCTGATAAGACCTCCACCAGGAGAGCAGGAAGATGCAGCATGGTACTAATATTTCTGCTTCAGTGCAAATCCCTGCTACAGCCTGTCTCTCTCTCTGTTTATCTGTCTTGCTGTCTGTCTGTCTCTCTCTCTGCATGCCTTCCTGGATGAATAGCTGCTATAATCGTCACCCAGCTCACCACGCCGTACATTCGTATCGCCCCGGCAGCTGGCGACAAGCAGCTCACAGGTCAGCCGAAGCACAACAGAAACACAGAAACACAGAAGCACACACTCTTTATGTCAGAAAAAAGACACACAGCTACACAACTGGTAAAGTAACTGGTAACACTTTCATACGTTTCAGAAGAAGCTCCAAGAAAAGAAGTGAAATGTAGTTGGTATTTCAACAGAAATCATGGAAACTGTTCAGTTAGTTCTTCTAATTAATCCCAATGAACCTTTAACCTCCTTTAACCAAAATAAGCAGCTTTCAGTCAGTGAAGCAAATTAACGTTTGATGAATAAATCACAGCACACGTTCCTACTGTTCATGACTGGAAACAAGACTCAGGTGTAGCTGATCACTGCCTGTGGGTTCAGGTCTGTGGGTTCAGGTCTGTGGGTTCAGATTCTAAAGTGTGAATTATCTTACTTGTGGTCATTTTGTTATTACAGGGAGTGTGTGTGTGTGTGTATGTGTGTGTGTGTGTGAGTTTCAGTCTCAGATTCATCTGTTTTGCATTAATACAGAAGTAGAACAGGTGGGACACACACACACACACACACACAGCTGGCAGAAAATTACATTTAAATATTTACCAGCCTAAAGGTGGAAACTTTCCACCGACTGTTTACACACACACATAATTACGCAAC
The DNA here is from genome assembly GCA_037833715.1 of Toxotes lorentzi. NCBI lineage: Eukaryota > Metazoa > Chordata > Actinopteri > Toxotidae > Toxotes > Toxotes lorentzi. The sequence goes on from JBBMJY010000013.1 coordinate 235,056, forward strand.
ATGATGCTGTGTTTGTGTGTGTGTGTTTGTGTGTGTGTATGGGAGAGCTTGTGTCACCAGCAGGCCTCAAACATTCTTAACAGCTGTTCACCTCGTATACACAGACACACATTAATACACAGACACACACCTCCCACTCAGCGTGACCGGCTGAAGCCCCGAAGCAGAAAACAGCTTCACTTTCACATGAAAAACTGCTTCTCTGTGGCCTACTGTGACACACACATACACACACACACAGACACACACACACACACTCACACACACAGACACACACACACTCACACAGAGATAAATTCTGTCTTCAAAGCAGTGTTTTGATAGCCTTTAAACTGAAAACAGCAGCTCTCACTCTGCCTCCGAGGGGGTGATGGCTCAGTGTGTGTGTGTGTGTGTGTGTGTGTGTGTGTGTGTGTGTGTGTGTGTGTGTGTGTGTGTGTGTGTGTGTG
>JBBMJY010000013.1:258599-270740 GCA_037833715.1 Toxotes lorentzi
GACCACTTTGAGTTTTTTGTATCCCTAACCCTCTTTGTGAGTCCCTGAGAGAGAGATGTGACAGAGTGAGGAGTCTTCACTCACAAACCATCAGCGGCTCAGAGAGAGCTCATTACCCATCAGCCTCTGGTTTCACATTAATCAACATTAATTATCCACCGACCGGAGGGTTCAGGCAGAGCCGAGTTCAGATCACTGGTCAGTAACAAGCTGTGTGGACAGACTAAGTCACAGGCAGCTGGACTCAGGGACTGGACTGGTTTAACCTGTGACCCCTCGGAGCTCACACTGACACTGTGCTGCTCTCTGCAGTGGAAACACTGTGGAACAGAAGCTACATCCAGTCTGTGCTTTCTGTTTCTGTTTACCTGTGTTCTCTTCTCTTCACTCAGGGATACCACAGACCCAACCACTATATCGCCACGCAAGGTAAGAGCAGAGAAACAGGCAGAAACCTGTAACGTTCTGTGTGAATGAATGTCATCGTACCTCAGAGCGGCCGAGTTTAGGAGAAACACTACAACAAGCCGAGGTTCATCAAACACGAAGTCTGAGTGTCTGCACATGATGGATCACAGGTGTCACCAGATCAACCAGAACAGGAAGGATCACAGGCTTTTTATCTGACAGGTTCAAGTTCAAGTTTAAATGTCCAGGTGTGTGTTAATGTACACACAGTCACACACACACACCAGGGTGTTAGGGTTTTAAAAAGTATTAAAAGGTGATAAATCAAAATTGCCTAATTTAAGTCCATTTAAAGTGTGTAATGTGATTTAGAGGTATTATTATTTTAAAAATATCACAGATCCTCGTCTTTACATACAGAGTCTCACCTTTGTATGTTTGATGCGGTCGCTCATTAACACCTCAGCAACTCAGTGTCGTGATGGTTTCTTAAAAAATCCGAAGGTAGTAAGGTATTAAATTTAAGGATTGCTGTATATACCCTGACACACACTCATACTCTGACATGTTCGTACAAACACTCACAGGATGGATGATTTCTACCTGGGGAGCTGAGTGTGTGTGAGTGTCTGTGTGTAGGTGTGTGTGTGTACTGGTATGAGTGTGAGGACTGGTTTTAAACCATTGAAGTGAGGACATTTTGCTTGGTCCTCACTTTCTGACAAACCTTAAAATGACTCTGAGGATTAAGACTTGGTTTTATGCTTCAGGTTAGTTTAGGTAAAGGTGCTGGGTTACGGTGGTTCAGTTTAGGGTTAGGGAATGCATTATGTTAATGAGTGTCCTCAAAAAGATATTTGTACAAACGTGTGTGTGTGTTTCAGGTCCTATGCAGGAGACGGTTTATGATTTCTGGCGGATGGTTTGGCAGGAGAACACCGCCGCCATTGTCATGGTAACCAACCTGGTGGAGGTGGGGCGGGTAAGTCGCGCTCACACAGTGATTGTTGTGGCCATCTGGTTGTTTTTCCTCTTTGATGAAGTCTGGGACTCCATTTCCCAGAGTGCATCTCTCACGTCCCCCTTTGTTTATCCTCCTCCTGTTGTGGAAAAGTTTCTGGCCTCTCGGTTTGTTCCTGTAAAAACTTCCTGTGAATGAAAGCGTGGAATGTGAGTCTGCATCAGCGGTTTAGGTTACAAACATCGGAACGGTCCCTGCACCTCGAGGAGCGCTGATAGTCTCCACATCACAGATCCACTCGTGTACTCCAGGTTATCATCATGTCACATTTCTGTACATAACTGTACTGTACATGTATGTGACTGCGGACGAAACATAACTGCAACTCAAACAGAGCAAGGATCTGCAGTGATGTCAGGGCAAACAGGGCAGCCAATCACAGAGGGCGACATCCAGACGTCCCCCAACATTTACTTTACAACAACATGACAGAGAAACACCACAAATCTTTTCTTTCAGAGGCTGAAATCGGAGAATATTTGACATTTTCTCAGGAATCACGTCTTAAAACAGATCATTCATTTCAAGTTTCCTTTTTACAAGAAAGTTTTACCAGTCGCCTCCGGATTTCCCTGAATTGTCCTGAACATTAGATGTGAATAACTCCGTGAATAACTCCTGTAGCGCCCCCTCAGGTCAAACTGGACACGTTCAGCTCAGAACAGAGGCATCATTTGGTTCAGGCTGTGGCTGAAATCAGCTGATGTTTTTATTGCTTCCTCATGTGGACACTGCAGCCGGGAAAAGGTTTTTGACATGACAGGACTCGGCCGGGCTCTGGGACCAAAGGTGAGGTGGTTTTGTGGGACCAGGGTCTGAGCCCTGAGTTTATGCCTCAGCGATGCAGAGCAGCTGAACGTTACTCGTGTGAGACTTTCAGATGTCGTTTCCTCCTGAAGCTGAAGGATTTAACCTGAGATCACACACACACCTGGCAGTGTGCTCCCTGTCCCAGCTCTCATTACCCAGAAGGCACCAGGGATCTGTTCCCCCTCTCCACGAGAGCCACAGAGGAGGATTCTGGGATATATCGGGCTGATTATCTGCCTCTGAATCTTTCCATCACTGTAGGCTGATTTGTTCTCCTACCCCCCCCCCATCCGCATCCCTCCGTTCACCTCGTCGGTTGCTGTGGCGACGGTGTGATTAGCTGTGCAGTAATTAGCTGCTAATGAGGGTGGAGAGGGGGCGGAGCCTCTGCTGCTTTTCTTCTGTTTATGTTTCTGTTTAATTAATGACTCAGTTTATTCCTGCCTGACTTTAATGTTAATGAATAAAGAAGAGTCGTGTGTGTGTGTGTGTGTGTGTGTGTGTGTGCGTGTGCGTGTGCGTGTGCGTGTGCGTGTGTGTGTGTGTGTGTGTGTGTGCGCAGGTGAAGTGTTGTAAGTACTGGCCAGATGACACAGAGATCTACGGCGACATGAAGGTGACGCTGATTGAGACTCAGCTGCTGTCGGAGTACGTGATCCGGACCTTCGCCGTGGAGAAGGTAAAACACACACACACACACACACACACACTTATCTTACACCAGCTGTGAGGACACTCATTCTCTAGCGGTAACACACACATTCGGACTCAGTATGGAAAGCTAAGTGTGGTTGCATGGGTGTAATTTCCTCTGGGGGAGGGGGAAATGTCCCCTGTCTTCTCACTCAGGTCTCTGAACAGTGTGTGGACGTGACAGTGAATTTATGGGGACGGCAGGTAAACATGGACAGAGTTCAGCAAATTAAAACAGGAGCAGAGACCAGGGACACTCAACACAGAGGGGACAGACCTGCTTCAGGTCTGGTCTGTGAAGGTGAATCAATCAGCCTGATTGATTAAGTAACAGTAGCACGTCTGTTCCTCTGTCTCAGAGGGGCGTGGCAGAGATCAGGGAGATCCGGCAGTTTCATTTCACCGGTTGGCCTGATCACGGCGTCCCGCTTCACGCCACTGGCCTGCTGGGCTTCATCCGCCGCGTAAAGGCCAAAACGCCGCCCACTGCCGGCCCCACCGTGGTCCACTGCAGGTACACAGAGTTTAAAGTCTATTTACATATTTCTATTCATTTCAGTACGAGTGACTGAAACTGGCAGCGTTACTCAGATGTTCTGGTGAATTCTGAGAGTGGCCAGATAATACAACAAATAACTTTGTGTGTGTGTCAGCGCGGGGGCGGGGCGCACAGGTTGTTTCATAGTGATAGATATCATGCTGGACATGGCGGAGAGAGAGGGCGTGGTCGACATCTACAACTGCGTCCGAGAGCTGAGAGCACGAAGGGTTAACATGGTCCAGACTGAGGTAAACACACACACACACACACACACACACACACACGTACAAAATAAAAACAACGCTCGACTGTGAAAGTCTCTGACTGGCAGGAAAACAAAAACAATGGACGAAACATCAGTGATGAGAAACGGAAAAAACATGAATGAAAACTAAATCTGAATTCTGACACAGAAGAAAGACGAGAGACGAGACAAACTAAAAGATGCGACAGACAAAATTATGAGACACCAGGAAAAAAAGCTCGTGACATATTTCACATGTTACATGGTCGATGGGTCAAAAGCTGAAGTTTGACTTTGGACTCATTTGGTCGTGTTTGATTTTTCACTTGTGTTTTTTTATGAAACGTTTCCAGCTGAACACAAACAGGAAGTGATGCGATTGTTGTGCTGCAGTTCCTTTTAAGGCAGCGACAGAAATGGACAAAGCCACGACCTTTTCTGTCCAACGTTTAATGTCACTCATCTCTTTTATTCTGTCCGTCCTCATCCTCGTCCTCCTCCTGCTGCTGCGTGTGTGTGTGTGTGTTGACATAAATCATTTATGAAGTGACATTTCAGCAACACTCCTCCTGTCAATCAAACCTGACGGGAGGGGGGGGGTGAGGACTGTCTTTGTAAAGACGTCTCCCCTGTCTGTCCACCAGGAGCAGTACGTCTTCATCCATGATGCCATCCTGGAGGCGTGTCTCTGCGGCGACACGGCGATTCCAGCCAATCAGCTGCGGTCAGTTTATTATGAGATGAATCGATTGGATCCTCAGACCAACTCCAGTCAGATCAAAGAGGAGTTCAGGGTAATTGATTATTGATCAACATATCGGTTTAAACATCCTTAAAGTGCTTTTATATATAAAATGTTTTATTTTTTATATTCACTCAGAGTTTTGATGATGTTGTATTTGTGTTTATAATTTATACGATTCTGCTACTTTCTGATGAAGCAGCTTTATTAATGGTTAATAAATGATTTTTAAGCCTCTAAGCTATTAACAAAAAACTCCCTGTGACCGCGTCTATAAATCTTAATATTCCAGTAGTATTACAGTAGTTACAGTATTAGTAATGAACACCAGGTCATGAACATCACGTTTACAGCTGTAAATGTTAGTAAGTTATTAACAGAGAGCACTGAACTCACTAACACACATTTCAGTAACAACAGGCTAATAAGCATCAGGTCTGCAGGTGTAATGTTAATAATCAGTAATAAACATCACAGCCTCTTATAACTGAGTCATTAATGATTTATTGAGTGTTAATAAAGCCTTCGTAAAGACCTGATAAAGGGTCTGCATTCGACAGTACCATCATTACCAGCTATGTCGTCATGGAAACCAACCAAGTACCATCATTAGTATCATTTATTATCTGAAGTTCGGGTTGATGTAGTCACTGCTATCGACCTGGTCACTGATATTGAACTTGATGATGTGGATGGATGTGTGTGTGATGTCAGACCCTGAACATGGTGACGCCCACGCTGCGGGTGGAGGACTGCAGCATCGCTCTGTTGCCTAGAAACCACGAGAAGAACCGCTGCATGGACGTGTTGCCTCCGGACCGCTGCCTGCCGTTCCTCATCACCATCGACGGAGAGAGCTCCAACTACATCAACGCTGCGCTGATGGACGTATGTAACGCACACACGACACGAAGTCCATTTAGTGCCTGTTCTGAAGGGTTCGATCGTCTCGCATGATCTGCTCCTTTTATTTTATTCATTATAATTACAGTTCCCATGATGCTTTGGGAGGATCTGTAATCTTCGAGTGAGAGCTGTTTTTCAAGTTGAAGTTTGTTGTTGGACCTGCAGTTTTTCTAATTCTACAAATAAAACATGATTCTACTGAGGGCTTTTGTTGTGAAAGGCAGTCGTCCTGACGTCTACCTGTGGCCCCCGCACTGAGGGAGCCACAGGTAGACGTCCCTCCACCTCTGTACGTTCAGGGTCTACAGAAGACCTGAAAACCGTGTGTGTGTGTGTGTCAGACACACACACACACACACACACAAACCTCAGTATTGTACATCCTGCTCCACCATTTTACTAATAAACAACAGGGGTGTGTGTGTGTGTGTGTGTGTGTGTGGCAGAGGGTGGAGTAATGGAAATGTCAGTTCAAAGTTCCTTTCACAGTAAAAGCTCACTGGGAGAAAAATCTGCTCGTTGTTGTTGGTGTTATTTGTTCACCTGTGTGATGTCATATCCTGCTGTTTGACCCACGTCTGCCATGTTACTGTTACAGAGCTACAAGCAGCCGTCAGCCTTCATCGTTACCCAGCATCCTTTGCCCAACACAGTGAAGGATTTCTGGCGCCTGGTCCTTGACTACCACTGTACATCCATCGTCATGCTGAACGACGTCGACCCCGCACAGGTAAACACACACAGGTGCACACACACACACAGACTCACACATAAACACACGCATGTAAATGCAGTGATGGTAGATTTAAGTGTAAAAATGAGTCTAAACCCAGAAAATGCTCAGAAGTAAAAGCAGCAGAAACACGAATGTCACAGTGACGTGGATCCGTCCACCGTGTGTGAACATCTGTTCCTGCAGCTGCTTCACAGTAATTCATCCAAACTGTGACTGAACACGCCGCAGGTTTAATTAGTCATAAAGTCCAAAAGGTAAAAACATCTACAGATCATTCTGTATGATTACATGTATAATCATATTAATTATTATCAGGTGTGTGTGTGTGTAACTGGTATAATTAATAGAGAAATTGTATCTTGACCTATATATAATGAAAGGAACTCATTTGTATGGGTAGTTTGTGTAAACATGCGATCACCAGTTTCAGTGTTACACTGCAAAGGAACTGATGGACAGCAGTGAAGAGAAGGAAATCAGATGAATCACATATAATAATAATAATAATAATAATAATAATAAACTCCCTCCGTCTCAGCTCTGTCCTCAGTATTGGCCGGAGAACGGCCTCCATCGTCTGGGCTCCCTGCAGGTGGAGTTCGTCTCTGCAGATCTGGAGGAGGACGTCATCAGTCGCATCTTCAGGATCTACAACACAGCAAGGGTGCGTTTGTTTTACACTCCTTTATGGTTGAAGTTGATGTGACTGTCGCAGCCTAAGGCTGTTGGATGTTGGTTGTTAGTGAGTTGATGTTAGTTGAGATAAAGTTCAGGTGCAGCAGGTGGAGGTGGAGTCGACACAGCCGGTGTTTCACTGAAATACTCAGGTAAATGAAGCCGAACACAAACTGTAAACACAGTTCACTCTCCTGTCCACTGTTTTCCTCACAAACAAACACGTTGTGTTGCACTGCTGTATGTTGTAGCATCCATCTGTTTCAGTCGGGGTTGTTTACGTCCTCAGGTATTCGGGGTGTGTTTGATTTCTGTGTGATAAAGTCGTGTGTGTTTGATCCAAACCTCCATTTTCTCTCCTGTTTCACTAAATTTAGATCAGAATGTGTTTGATTTAAACCTCCTCACCTCCCCATTGGGCTGAGGAGAGGTTTAGTTACGTTTGATTTGTGCCTCATTTCCTCCCTGTGTCTCACGAAACTCCCCTCCCCACCCGCCTCGCTGTGGCAGGTCGGATTTACGTCAGTGCGTTTGATTTAAACACATTCTCCTGCCTGTCTTCTCACATTTATGTTAGGATCAGTTTTTTCTTCCATCCCATACACCCTTCACTTCACCCCTTTGTTGCTTATTTCCTCCTTCCCTTCCGTCCTCCCATCCTTTCCTTCCTCGACTCCTTCATCCCTTGCTTAGTTTAGGGTGTGTTTGATTTATTCCACCTTTCAGCATCTGCTCCTGCCCTGCATTGTTTTGGGATGTGTTTTCATCTGACCACCCTCTCCTGCTGTAATCTGCCAGACAGACCTGAGATCAGGTTTAGGGCCAGCTTGTTTTTTTACCTCCCAGTCCTCCCTGTGTCTCCTCAGCCCCAGGACGGGTACCGTATGGTACAGCAGTTCCAGTTCCTGGGCTGGCCGATGTACCGGGACACGCCCGTCTCCAAGCGCTCCTTCCTCAAACTGGTCCACCAGGTGGACAAATGGCAGGAGGAGTACGATGGCGGGGAGGGACGCACCGTGGTCCACTGCCTGTAAGTATACACCAAAATCCAGCACTGAAGACAGTACAACAGCCACTGATACCACTACTAATACTGCAGTATAGTAAAGCTGATGCTACAGGTGCAAATACTGAAAGTACAAATACTGATAGTACAGGTAACACTGAGCTGCTGTTATCAGCAGTGATTTGTCTCCATCTGGTGGTGAACAGTGGAATAAGACACATCCCCCCCCCCACAGGAACGGAGGCGGTCGCAGTGGCGTTTTCTGCAGCATCAGTATAGTCTGTGAGATGTTGCGACAGCAGCGCTGTGTCGACGTCTTTCACGCTGTTAAAACGCTGAGAAACAACAAACCAAACATGGTGGACCTGCTGGTAAATAACCAAAAACACACCTCACTATTTTCTTAGCATCAATTTTTAAAACTGATTCTGAATAAACGACAAAGAATGAAATAAAATGCAGAGCTAAAGAAGTTTTTATAGCATCAGGACATCGGGCATGAAATCTGTGACATCTGTTTAATTTCTGTATTTCATTGTTAACACAGGACCAACCCTCCAAAATCTAATCTACGTCTATTGTTATGATTATTGTTATTAGTTTTAAGATTGATAAATAAATTCAGTTTAATTAGTTTCTTTTTTGATTACTTATTATAATTATAACCACATATATTCATTTTCAGAAATCTCTTATTTCTTATTTTCTTTTTATTCATTTATCATTTTATTATTTTACAAACTGTTTGTTGTTTTCAGAGAAAATTCGTAATTAATTGATTTTTTACTTTTTCTGTTCATTAAGATGTAATTTTCATTGTTATTAATTTATTCTTTATGACTAATATACTTCTGGTACATTTATATATTGTGGATGTTGTTACATTCATAAATATCAACATATATATAAACGTATAAAAATGATGCAGATTGTAAATTGTGATTTATGGACGTAGTAATATTGCATCACCTCTGATGACCTCTGGCTCCGTCTCTCTGCAGGAACAGTATAAGTTCTGTTATGAAGTCGCTCTGGAGTATTTAAACTCAGCTTAGCTTCAACAAGAGACTCTTCATCCTCCTCCTCCCCCTGCGATAATGCCACACAGTCCGACAGGACGAAGAGGAGGAAGACAAAGACAGAGGAGGAAGGACTGACAGAAGTGAAGTGAGGAGGAGGAGGAGGATGTTTTTGCACTGCCTTTGACTGAACCTGCGAGCATGGACACACTGAACTCCAACAGACTCACTTTGTTACTCACTATGTGTCACATTGTTGGGTGCTTTTTTTATTTTTATTGTTTTGTTGTATTGATGAGCTGAAACTAAAGGAACCAAAACGACATCAGAGTGGAGCATCTCGTCTGCGATCGATCATCAGCTTCAGTAAACAACGAATCAAGATAATTACACGCTCCCGTTTTTTTAATCTGTATCTGTCTCCATTCAGTCAAACTGTCCCATTAACAGCAGCTGAATCAGCTGTGATCAGCTCCATGGATGAACAGACACCGGTCACTGGATCACTGAGACACTGAAGGAAACTTAGAAACAGCAGGATTCTGAATGGAGTTCTGCAGCCTCTCTTCCTCTGATTTCTAAGTGGAATTCTGGAGGTTTATTGTGGAGGGACATCCATGTTTAACAGCAGAGAAAAGCCCCAAATGATCTTTTTCCAACTTGAAATTTTATGACTTTTCCTAAAGTGACACCAACATTAGAAAAAGTGAAACATTTCATTCCACATTAATATTTAATGTGGAATCAAATTATTAGTTCATCTTAAGAGTTAAGTTTATCTTTATTGATCAGTTCCACAACCCGTATGGAACCAGTCTGTTAGGATGATGTCACTTTTTAATGGTTGATTTTCATTGGTCATGAAGCAACATGACGTCAGAGCTCAGGATCATCGTCAGGTTTAAATAAGTGCTAAAGTGATTAGTCAAAAACTTGATCATTAACAATTTTAATGATTGATTCTCAATTACAGAATGAAGCAAAAATGTCAAATGCCATTAGTTTTGTAGAAAGCAGGACTGAACCGGACTGAGATTTCACATGGAGCTCTCAGTCCACTGGGGTTGACATATTGGACGAGCAGGCCATTTAAATTTGAGTAACTGTGCAGAACAGTATTTGGGCCAAGCACGTCCTGGTTCCGTTACCATTAGATGTGTGGAACCTTTTTGAGGAAACTGTTGTTTTATTGCACTGAGACAGTTTTGGTTTGTGTCTGGCTTCGTAGACACACAGCTGAGTGTCATCTGCGTACAGTGATCACACGGATTACTTATGTTCAATTGAATATTAGAGAAAAGAAAAGAGACTGATTGGTTATCAACACAATCATTAGTACCAGCTCAAATTTAACTCCTGATAAATAAACATCATCTGTGTTGAGCTTAACCGTTCATTCTTGACCTGAAAAGACAACCTCAACTCAAGGTCCACTTACTTGTGTTTGTTCCAGACCTTTCAGCTGTAGCACAGACTGAGTTTTCTTAGTTGCCTGAAGGAGCAAAGAATAAGGGGAAAATTTGAACATCAACATTTCCATGGCAACTGTTCCACATCAGTCTGCTGATGATGACTGTGTGATATGGTAAAAAAAAAAAAAAAGAAAAAATGACTAAGTAGACTTTTGAGCTAAGAGGCTTCTGTCACCAAGTGTTTTTGGTTTTCTTTCTTTTTTTTATATCGCCACAAAAGAATATAAAGATATAAATAGACATACAGACACTTATGTCAAGAGTCACAGTCCATACATTTGTCTGTCTTCTTTGATGGTGTTTAATGTTTACTGTTCCGGGCAGGGCAGAATATTTACTGCTGCAGATCAAAAACTAACTGGACTGGAATCATCTTCAGTTTGAACCCTGGTCCCCTTCAGGTTGTGCTTTCTGTTTGTTTACTCCTCAGCAGCTGAATGATGCTGGTTGGTGGTTTTGTTAATAATGTACATAGAGCAGGAGGAAGCAGGAAGAAGAATATTTATTCCTTCAGTTGTCTCAGTGTTGATGTTGTTGTTGTTGTTCTTCTTCTTCTTGTGAAGCACAGAGAGAGAGACAATCATGTCGGATGATTTTAATGTTCAGGACAACGGAACCACAGTTAGACCAGGAAACAACCTGTCTGTTGACATATGGCTCTGGGTTAGTGTGAACCCTGGGTACACGTGCCTGTGGGCTGGCGCAACCCTGGTGACCTATGACTCTGGTCTTAGGTAATCCTGATGACCTATGACTCTGGTGCTGCAGAGAACATTATTGTAATGAAAGCTTTTATTTATGTTGTATGAGTCCAAAATACTACAATAAAAATCTCTATACACACCTCACCTGGAGTCTGTGGCCTTCCTGAAAATAAAACCCTGTAAAGCATCAGACACTTTGAGACTCCCTGGATCAGAATAATTCAGTCAGTTAGATGTAACCTAACAATTTATTCTCTCTACTTCTGTCATTACTTGTGATATCTGCATATTTCCAGTGTGTGTGTGTGTGTGTGTGGAGAGAGAGAGAGAATATATAATTAATTCATTTCTCTACATTGTGAAAAGCTGTTTGATAGAGCTGTGGTCACTTCAGTATTCAGTATTGTTCTCCTTCATTTAGCAGCAAACTGAATATTTCACACTTTCCTTACATTTTGTAATGTAAATGATTAATGGAGACTCTGATATTCTTATATATATTGATTATATATTGATATGATTTTTTATTTCCTTTGGACTGTACCGCCCAGTCTGATGAATCCACTACAGAATGAGTTGCAGTTTGTGTTCTTGCCTGCAGGGGCAGCGTCAATTCACTGAAACCGGATGCGCACCAAGAAGAAGAAGAAGAAGAAGAAGAAGAAGAAGCATTTCCGGTGTGGCCCGCTGTTTCGGTGGTGTTGTTTCGTCTAAAGTTACGTCTGATTTTTGTGTTGAATCTTTTAGGCACCGTTGAATCCCGCTCACATCGTCTGGGCCGCTCTGCTCTCAGGTAACCCGGATGTCTTACCACCTGTCGGTCTGCTTCTGTTCTGTGACAGGCAAGAAACGTTAGTTAGCTTCGTGCTAATCATTAGCATGTGAAGCGGAGCGGTTAGAAGAAGTTAATGTGAATAATAGTGTTTACATAATAAGCCGGAAGTTTGTTTTATTGTTGTAAAAGAAGTGTGAGTAAAGAGACAGTGTCTGATCACCGCTCAGGGTCAGACCGGATCACCCGGTACCACAGTCTGACGACAGGTGGAACGGGACTTCATTTACCTGCTGGGGGGGGGGGGGGGGGGGGGGGTGTTTGTCATTGTTCCCAGCCTAGATGAATTGTTTAACTTTTCCCTCTTTTGTCCCTAAGGTGCTCTTTAAGGC
>JBBMJY010000013.1:270840-283509 GCA_037833715.1 Toxotes lorentzi
CCCCCCCCCCCCCTCCCCTCCATGTCAGTGTTTACAGACTGGATGAACTGATTGAATTTATCCTCTGCTGGTCCTAAGGTGCTCTTTAAGGATGTCGGCTGGACTCCTGGAGCCTCCTGGAGGAGAAGAACAGCTCTGTGTCTTCCTGCTGAGAGCTGGAGGAGAGGAGGGGGAGGAGGAGGTGAGGAGGAGGGAGGTGGGCTGCCAGTGGGAGAGTCCAGAGGAGCAGAGGAGGGAGGTGGGCTGTCAGAGTGACTCAGCAGAGAGGAGAGACGCTGCTGTCCAGGTGGACCTGCTGACTCAGCAGCTCAGCTGGAGACACTCAGGTGAGTCGTCCTGCCCTGTGCAGGTACACAGCTGTAACAGGAACCTGGCTAAGAGTCAGGTGTTGTTGTTATGTGTTGTATTACCTGTCAGACCATCACTGTTTACGTTTGACACATGTGCATTTACCTGAGCGAGACCCCACCCTTCAGATTAATGAGGTTCGACAGAGTGAAGGAACGGCGGAGCCTCTCAGGCTCTGTGAGCACAGGATGCTGAGAAGGTAGATTTTCTTAAATGCATCATTAACACTCCCTGATAAGTGGTCCAGACAGACCAGGTCCCAGAGACCTTCAGTCTCCTGTGATATGACACTGGAGAAAACAGAGCCACAGATCTTTATGCTATCATCATTATTATATAAGATTGATTAATTGACAGTCGGAATAGTTGCAGGTTAATATTCTGTTGATTGAACGATCGTGTCAGCTCTAGTAATAAAGTCTCAAAGTCTGGTTCAGGTTTGAACTCAGGTTCCACATAGTGGCTCACTGAAGGAGCGCTCCAACATCTAGTGCGTCCCTCAGAGATCCTGAAGGTCCAGCACATCGGAACAATAAACAGCCTGAGTGCAGTGACGGGTTTCTGGCACAAGGAGGCAGCAGACAACCTCAGACTGGTTTGACTGACCTGAGTTCAGTTCAGACGTTTGGGTTCAGTTACAGATTCTGATCTGACAGCAGATATTACATATAAATACACGCTGTTATTTACTGTGCTAATATATGGATTAAAAAATCAGTACCAGCTTCTAACAGTGTGTTCTGTCATTATTTCCTGTGCCTCATCACTTTCTTGATTAAGTCGTTTCCAAAAAGCCAGAAAAACTTGGCTCACGATGCCGCGACTCAGAGCAGCCGGTCCTCGGCTCATTTCACTCACCTGATGAACTGTGTCTGCAGGTTCCTCTTCCATGCTGCTGCAGTGTTTTGCAGTCAGGCCCGATGGATCAGACGGGGGCGCTCTGCTGCAGCACTGCACCACCAACCGAACCAGAACCAGAACCATCAAACCCGCCGTCAAACTCTCCCCTAAACCCACCCAGTCCAGGTCCAGGACCCAGAGGAAACCACCTCCTCTGAGCTCCAACACCACCAAACGAAATCCACCTCAACGCCGTCACCACCGTGTGTCACCTGATACTGAGCAACAGGACGAAGAAGAAGGAGAAGAGGAGGAGGAGGAGGATACCAGAGATCCCAACTGGACTCCACCTGAAGGTGAGTCAGGACAAAACCCCCCCAAAAATGTCCCATTGTTTCCATTAGATTGATGTCAGAGGAAGAGATTTAACAGTCTGTGACTGAAGACAAGGTGTGGACACCATGTCTTCAGTCACAGATCTGCCAACGAACATGTATTCATTTTTTCAGTAGTTATTTATTCATTATGTAAATGTTTGTGTGTGCGTGCGTGCGCGCGCAGACGGCATTTGTATACATGCATTCATTACTCTCTCTACGCATTTATTCGGGTTCTTCCTTTAATTTGACATCTGTGTTTATGCTTATTTACATATTTTTTGTTCATATTAAGTTTCATATTGTAAAATATGATCGTTTATATTGTTTCATATTTTATGTATAGTTGTGTTTTTAAATGCATTTATCAGATTTAATATTAAATCAACTAGTTTGACTCTTTGAGCAGCTCTGTGACGTCCTCCCTGTGTGTCTCACCCCCAGATGTCGAGTCTGTGTCCGAACTCGGGGACGTCCGGCTGGACTCGGAGTCCCAGCATGCACCTGTTCGTGTGGTGAAACTGGAGCCCGACAGCACCGTGTGTGACGTTTGTGGCAAAGTGATGAAGAATAAGTCGAGTCTGGCCCGACACTCCTTCATCCACACAGGGAAGAAGCCATTCGCCTGCCACCTGTGCGACTTGCGCTTCAACCGCCGCGACAACTTGCAGCACCACCTGAACCGGCTGCACCCCAATGGCGTCACCAAGCTGGAGAAGCAGCGCGAGGTGCAGGCCTGGTTGTGTGCGGTCTGCGGGAAAACCTTCAGCTGCAGGTCCAGGCTGAAGACGCACGAGGTCATCCACTCAGGGGTTAAACCTCACCGCTGCGACCTCTGCCCCAAAGCCTACATGAGGACTAACGATCTTGAGCACCACAAGAAGACTGTCCACGTCGAGGGCTCCGCGGAGCCTCAGCGGCCGAGCTCGCTGCTCTGCGACTTCTGCGGTAAAGAGTTTAAATGCAGGTCGCAGCTGGCCATCCACTTCCAGACTCACACCGGCGAACGGCCGCATCTCTGCGACATCTGTGGGCGCAAGTTTGGCCGACAGTACCAGCTCAAACGCCACAAGATCCTGGTCCACGCCAACCAGGTGAACGGCGAGGAGAACCTGCCACTCGACGCGCCGTTTGCTTGCAGTGTCTGTGGAAAGCGGCTGAAGTCTGAAGCGCTTCTCGCTGCTCACTCCCGCATCCACACTGGCGACAAGCCTCATCGCTGCGGCGTCTGCCTGCGCAGCTTCCAACGAGCCACCTGCCTGAAGCAGCACCACCTACGCGTCCACCTGAAAGTCAAAGTGAACGATGTGCCGCACAGTGCCGGGCGAAGGAAGAGCACTGCGCCGGCGAAGGTGTTCCCGTGTCCCAACTGTAGCAAAGTTTTCAAGTTTAAGTCTCTGCTGGCGAGTCACTCAATGACCCACAGCGAGATTCGCCCGTACGCGTGTGACTTCTGCAGCCGCAGCTTTAGACGCCTCAGCCACCTGAAGAGACACCGTGAGGTCGTCCATGCCAACGGAGCGCGCCCGGCGCAGAGCTTCGTCTGCCACATCTGTGGCAAAGACAAGAAGTGCCGCTCGCAGCTCACCAGACACGTCATCATCCACACCGGGGAGCGGCCGTTCGCCTGCGACCTCTGCACCGCCCGCTTCAACCGTCGTGGGAACTTGCAGCAGCACAGGAAGCGCATGCACGGCGTGGGGAAGCCACCCGCAGAGGAAGCCCCGCCCCTTCTATTCGATGATGACATGACTCCCGCTCTGACATACAAACAGGAAGAGACGGTGGTGGCTGTCGATGCTACAGCTGAGCAGTTTGAGGCTGCGACGAATGACGAGTCGGATGTTGTTCAGCAGCTCGCGGCTTCCTGACGCGCTCAGAGCTTCGCTCACATCGTCCTGCCGCTGCGTTCAACACCTGTCTGAGGCGTCGGTCGCCCTGCCGACAGATCCCACCTGGTGGATCTGCAGACAGGGACGCACATAAGTGAAATAAATTCTGTTGTGACACTTTATTAAACCTGTGAATGATCTGAGAGACGATCAGTGATCGATTGATCCAGAATGTTCAGTTTAAAGGAGAATTAAACGTCAACATGATTCAGAAACTGGAACGTTTCTTTCTTCACTTCGAGTTGAGTCTGTAAATCTTCTACGTTATGTCAGGTAAGTAAACTGTAGCTGTTCTGGAGCTTTCTATCATATCACATGATTTTCCTCACCAGGTGGAGTTCGCTCATTTGTCATGGAAAGTAGATTCTTTCCTCCTCTACCTCCTCCTTCCTCTCGACAACAAACAAATGGAGGCAGCTGATTGGTTAAAGTCAGAGGAAGCGTTTTTATTCATGACAAACACACACAAAACACACACACATAAACACCACTGCAGAGTGTGTAGAGGTTCGTCAGCTGACAGTTCGACTGATCGATCACTGATAAACTGCATGGTGTCTCCATGGTAACAGGAACCTCATTTTCCTCATTTATCAGATTTAATTACTGGGACAGTTTAATAAGGGTTCAGTTCTCGGTCAACGGGGATTTTAAAGGAGAAGAATCCATTAAAATGAGCCAAATTAACATTCATCTCTGTGGGTTTTAAACTCCTCTGAAGGAAGATGAGTTTCTCTGTGATGATGATGATGATGATCAGGGAGCTTCTTACTCTTCACAGGTTCCAAATGTTGGAGACAGAACTGTGGAAACCCTGAACCCAGTGTCAGTGTAATATAACAGCATCACTTTTACAGGCTTCTGATTCTGAAAATATTTTTCCTGTGGTGATTATGACATGATCAGAGACCAGACCAGACCTGGCTAGACCCAGTCTGACTCCAACCCAGAACCAAGTGGACCTGTGGAAACCTGTACATCGAACCATAAAACTGCTGCAGACCGAGGACAAAAACAATAAATCTGTAATTTGTGTTGGAGAAGTGTGAGAGCGGACTCAGTCGAACCTCAGCTGATCTGAAAGCAGTTTGTCTTCAGGTTTATGGTGCATTCAGGTGTCCCTGCAGAATAGACGAGGAGAGGACGTGACGGGATCACAGGTCAGACAGTGAAGTTGTTTAACATTAATCAGTAAATGAAGATGGAATAACTTTTATTACAGACTGATCCAGTTCTTCCAGCTGCGTTTTCTCCAGCAGCCTCCACTGTGTGTGTGTGTGTGTGTGTGTGTGTGAGTAGTGTGTGAGGTTGAGCAGCAACACGTCCACCCGTTTTATTAAAGGAATAGTTCAACATTTTGGGAAACTGGAAAAAACAGATGGTTCCAGTTTTGACACAGAAGATTTAGAAGGTGATGCTTCCAGCCGCTAAGCTAAGCTAAGCTAAGCTAAGCTAAGCTAAGTTAACATACAAACATAAGACTATGCCACAGAATGCTGAGCTGTTCCCTTAAATGTTCTAATCTGCCCGGTAACAACCTTTGACAGAGCACTGGCCTGACGTGGTTTTAAATTGAAGTCAGAGTCAAAGACACATCTGTTGTGTCCACCAGGGGGCGCTCAGGAGTCCTGTCCATTATTCTGGTGACACCTGCTCAGCCCACCTGTCTGACCACATGACTCGGGCCTAGTTCGTGGAGCTTATGTTGATGTAGCACGTGAGCCACGTGATTGGTCAGTCTGAAAATTTCACATGTTCATGTCACATCCAGGAAAGTCAAGAAACTCTTCCTGTTTATTCATGTGTTCATTCCTCTGCTTCCTCTTTCATCTCTGTTCTTTCCGTTTAAATTAACAGATCTATTAAACCCCCCCACCGTGGTGTAGCTGCTCAGAGATCAAACGCACCCCTGCAGTGACTCCACCCCCCTGAGATACGCTTCATTTCCTCTCAGCTGCTGATCACTCCCACTTCATTAACTGCACATGTTCAATTAAAGATCAGAAGGGGGGGGGGGTGATCTGACAGTCAGTCCTGTAGCATGACATCACCACAGGAAACACAGGTGAACAAACAGGTGACATGGACTCTGTAAGAGGGAAGGAAAGGAGTTAAGGAAAGAAAGGAGGGAAGAAGAGAAAGCAAGGAGACACAGGAGGGAAGGAAGGAAGGAGGAGAGAAGTGCCTGCACAGAGGAGCAGGACTGTGTGTACTGTCAGTACAGGTGCAGTAGAAATACACAGTAAACTGCATCTGCAGTACAAAAACCGATGATGCCATCGCCCCCTGTTCCTGAACACACCACGTGATGATGATGATGATTGACTGAGCCGTGAAGCGACGTCCCTCTGCCGTCGATGTGCTGATGCTCCTGTGATGTGACGGGGTGGAGGTTTCAGACCTCCATGCTGTCGGGTTTGGGCGTCCTGGAGATCCACAGGTTTGATTGGCTGGGGGCGGTCTTTGTGCGGGGATTACTGCGGGGAGAGAGGTGATGACATCATCATCATCATCGTCGTCTCCTGAAATGAGGCTGTGCTGTGCTGGGGACACTGCAGGTGTTTGCTGTTTGTTTCCAGCGTATTTTACAGGTGTTTCTTACCTGGATCTTTTCAGGAACACTAACACAGTTTGGTCTTAAGTCCTGAACCTGCTCGTTATGTTTGAGCTTTGAAGAAAAAGGTAGATCAGGAGAGTTGGTGAACTGACGTCAGATCCACTGAGTGTGTGTGTGTGTGTGTTTCATTTATTGATCATCAAACTGAAGCAACGTGTTCCATCACGTCCCGGCCTTTGCTCTAAACGTCCCCGTGATTAAAACCATCGAACTCTCAGTGAGCGAAAAACAGGAGCCGGAAACCAAAGCGTCGTCACGTGTGATTTGTTTGAAGCAACAAGTTGTTTTCTGCCTTTTACAGCTTCATTAGCAAACGACTAAAAAACACCAGATTCAGCAAATACTCTGCGAATGGAAACACCGGAACTGATGCCAGGTGCTCACACACACACACACACTCTGAGCCAGCAGCTGCTGCTGTAAATCTGCTCTCGTGAACAAGACGTCTGAGTGTGTGACCCGTCATAATCACTGAGTAAGCTCTGCTTAAAGCCCTGCATCCTCAGCAGGAGCAGAGGCTGCTGGGAGTTGTAGTTTCTGTGGTTTAGTCTTACCTTCTACTGAGCATCTGAAAACAACATGTCCCAGAAGCCACCAGGATGAGCAGCAGCAGGGGGATTGTGGGAATGATCACATAGACCAGTAACATGCCTGAAGAGAAGCAGACAGACAGTGAGACAGACAGTGAGACAGTGAAGAACTGGACCAGGTGCAGGAGACAGCCCGTCTTCACTGATCCCGACTGACCTGGGAGCAGCAGACACAGCTGTCCAGAGTCAGCTGCAGGTGAGATCACCAGGAGATTCAGAATGAGAGTTTAGGTGTTTTTCCTGTTTATAAGTGACGAGCGTGGAGGGTTAGGGTTAACCCCGGGCCTTTCAGACCCTCCAGGTCCGACTGATCTGAACCAAAGAGTCCACAGTCGCTTTATTTACAGATAACATTTAAAAACCACGGGTCAAAGGTCAGAGGTCAGTGGCGTTAGTACCTGAAGCTCCAGCCATGGTGACCTGAGGGCGTCCCTCCTCGCTGCCTGCAGACCCCTGGACCACATGTCCACCTGCTGTCGTCTCTGAGGACACACAACACAAAACTGTCACCCACTCTGACCTGATGGTGGCGCTAGAGGAAAAGTGAGTCCTAATAAGCTATGACCTTATAAGGACTTTCCTGCTCACCTGTGCTCCGCCCTCCAGGTGTGTGACCTGTGACAACGTGGTTCTCTGAAAGACAGAATCCAACAGACCATTGTTTATCAGAGACTGAAGCTGATTGGCTGATGGTACCTGGTTTGTTTATCAGAGACTGAAGCTGATTGGCTGATGGTACCTGGTTTGTATTTGCAGATGAAGTTGTGTTTCATGTTGCACCGGTCGTCGTTCCATTGGTAGAGATAAGCCCCGCCCAGACCAGGTAGTGCTGTTGGCTGATGATACATGACGACACAGGCCTCTCCTCCACAGGACGGCTCGTCAAAGTACCAGTTCCTACATCATCATCATCATCATCATCATTATCATCATCATCACCACATGAATTCTAAGTTACAGTGTGTGTGTGAGAGAGACTACAGCTTCATCATGTGAAAAGCTGAGCTTTATGTGATTGGACAGTTGCTGTTCAGGGGCGGGGTTTAGTGAACAGTCACCTCTTTCTTTTTCTGCGCTGAGAACGCTAAATGTTTCTGGGGTTTGACGTCGGTCACCTGACGCAGCTTGAACATCACACTCACCTGAAGGAGGCCGGGCTGCCGTCGGTCCAGTGGTAGAGCTGTGGACAGGAAGTGAAGCTGCTGCTGAGTTCAGGGTGAGTCTGATCGACCCCGTCCACCCGAGTCAGACCAATCCAGAAATCACCGTCCGCTATACCTCCTCCTCCTGCACCTCCCACTGCTCCTGAACGCAGCTCCTGCAGACGAAGAGGAGAACGATTAGAGGAGGACAAGGAGATGAAGAAGATCGGGCAGGTGTGTCTCACCTGCAGCAGGTTTTCGATGTCCATCTGTTCGGCCAGGCTCTCGATGCTGAGCAGCGACCCCCCGTCCATCTCGCAGGCTCGACACGCCTCCCTGAACGCAACGCGACTGGACACATCATGGAAGTATGCGATCTTATAGCAAGGACGCCCTGGACCACCCGAACACACCGTCTGGCCTGAGGGACAAAGAGGGACGGGTGATCTCGTGTATGTGCCTGTATGTGTGTGTGTGTGTGCCTGTGTGTGTCTCTGTGTGTGGGTGGGTGTGGGGGTGTGTGTGTGTGTGTGTCTCTGTGTGTGTGTGTGTGTGTGCGCCTGTGTGTGTCTCTGTGTGTGGGTGGGTGTGGGGGTGTGTGTATGTGTGCGCCTGTGTGTGTCTCTGTGTGTTTGTGTCTGTGTGTGTGTGTGTGTTTCCACAGTGAATAGCTGCAGTGATTAATGCTCCGTCTGGTTAAAACAGCCTCACACACACTCAGAGCTACTTTAAGTGATTAGCTGGATTCTCTTCTGCACCATCATCACTTTGCTGTTAAAGCCACTAAAGAGCTTCATATAGATCTACCCCCCCCCCCCCCCAGCTCTGAGTGGACGGAGAGCCAGAGGGTCCAAAACACTGGTAGCTCCAATTTTACTGAGGAAAACAAAGTGACCTGGTTTATCAGGGACACAGGACGACACGGTCCAAATAGCATAGCCACCATGACACCAAGTGCTATAGCAACCACCCCAAACACCACAGCAACAGCCCAGAGAGCACCACACCACACTCTGTCAAGCTCAACACTGATGGTGTCGTCTGTTGCTAGGCAACAGTCTCTGTTAATGAAGCAGGAAAACCTGAGTAAAGATGGATAAACAGCAGAGAACAGCTGCTTCAGGTTCGTTTTTCACACACATCTGGCCTCATTATTATGGGATGTTTACTGGGGTTTCTTCATGCAATAAGGGAAATAAATGGATAAAAAAAACTTCAACTGAAGACGCTCATTAGAGTTCACCACAAATTCAACTTTAACTGAGAAAAATCCAATTCAAAAACAAAAAGACATTTAATAAAAGAAAATCCTGTCTTTATTCATTCTTTAGCTTAGAATCGATTTCATTCAAACTTTTCACCTCCTAGTTTAAACTACTTAATATATTGGAATTAATTAATTATTCATGAGTAATCACTTAACTTCAATTTGTGGTCAACATAACGACAGTACGACTTGTTAAAGTAACAGAGTAACTTTATTTTGTTAACTCACCGCTCAGCACCCGCGCTCCATCTGTGACCATCACCATGACAACCCCGAGGATCGACTGCATCATCGGGTAAAACGTCATCTTTTTGATTTGTTGTGCAACACAAAAATAAATATGAAAAATGTTTCCCTAAAGATCTGACGTCGATTTGTTTATAAAATTTCAAAATAAAAGCCCCACTCCTGGATTATTTCCGTTCGTCCATGTTCGTCGTCCTCTCAGTTTCTCTGCCTCTGATGAAGTGACAGAGGAGCTCTGCTCGCATCATCTCCCCCCCACACCCCCACTCCCCCTTTGATCGATCATCCCTACAGAGCCCCAGATGTAGCCTCCTCTTTCATTAAGCCCTGGGGGGCCACACATACAGTTCACTTTAATTCACTTAAGGGGGCAGCTGGTTGGTTCCCAGCAAAGCAGCTGATCAAGAACCCCCCCCCCCCCCCCTATCTGCTGCAGTTATGAGCAACACTTCGTTCCTATCTCTCTTTCTCTTCATTGATCCATCTGAAGGTGGATTCTCTCTCACATTTCTCTGCTGCTGATTCGTGCCCCCCCCCCCCGGGTTAATGTTCACTATCTGTTCACTACACCTGGGCTGACAGTGTGTTTGTCCTGAGCCACAGCTCTGTTTTTGTGTCTGTGCGTGTTTGGCAGGTTGTGGACTTCAGGCACTTTTCGTGTCCCAGCAAACACTGGTTGTGTGTTGTGTGCGCACAGTGTCAGTCTCTGATGGCGCAAGCTTTGGTCTGGTTTTGGTTGTTTCCGTCTGCCTCCGGTCTTTGAGCCAACCTATTAATCCACTTTATCAGCTCTTTTCGTTTCATCATGTCTGATCCAGAACAAACCTCCAGAAATCCACTTAGAAATCAGAGGAAAAGAGGCTGCAGAACTTCCTTCAGAATCCTGCTGTTTTTACTTCTCCCTCAGTATCCGTCATAATGACCACATAAAGGCTCCAGTTTCTATTTTTGGTGGATGCTCTGCTCCTCTGTACGACTCGTTATGTCACGTTATATAATTTGACTTGATTCAGTCATGAACAACATCAGAGCTCAATTTTTCCAAAGTTTCACAAAAAAAGAAAAAACAGACATGTTAAAACGATTCATGTGATCATTTATCTGAGCTCAGTCGTTAATCAGTGAATTTGTGTGTGACAGATGCAGATGTTGATGGAAATCTTTGCGATCGTTTCTGACCGGGAGGAAAACGTGTGCAACGATGTGACAAAAGCAGTTTCTTATTCCTCTGATGGAGAAAGGAAATCTATAGAAGCCTGAGCTGCTTTCAATGTGGCTCACTAGTCTGGATCGACTGGATCCGTGTGTGTGTGTGTGTGGTCCCTGAACGCAGCACAGGAACATTAAACCAGTCATACCTCTGCTCTCATCTGCCGTAAAAACCTGATCATTTTACCTTTTCATCCTCTTCTGTACCCAGGATCAGTCCATCCGTGAGCGTCCACCTGGGACTCGTGGTTCACTGTCCTCCTGTTGTCTCGTCTAAATCTTTAAAGGATTTACTTTAAAATAGTTTAAACAGATTCAAACAAAAAGAGGCAGATAAACAGTCACACAGGCGAGTGATCCAGAAACCACGCTGCTGTTACTGTGTTAGACCTGCAGGATCAGACCCAGGACAGACTCAGATTACTGTCCTCCATGTGTGGAGAGGATTTTATTGTTTATGTGTTTTTGTCTTAAACATCTTGGGACGATGTTGGAAATAAGTGTTTCCTGTTTTCTGTGTTAGAACAGTGAACCTGCGGAGTCATGTGATGGACAGGAAGGTGTGTGCAGCTCTGAGTTAAAGTGTGTTTCCGTATCTGGTCAGATCATTTTACTGACACACTTAGACTCTGATGCTGTTAACTTCCTTCTGAAACTCAATCCGTAACCTGATTATGTTTAACGATCAGACCAATCCTAATTCATCTGGGTGATGTCAGGGCGATGGACGGAGGTGAAGGTGTCAAACTCTGACCAGTCACTTTGATCAAACTGTTCATTTCCAGCTGGAAACTGAAGACTGCACCCAAAGGAAAGAAGCATCAGAGTGTGTGTGTGTGTGTGTGTGTGTGTGTGTGTGTGTGTGTGTTCTGACCAGACTTTGAACCTAAAACTCTGAGTCGTCTGTAAAACGTCTGACAGGAAGTTTGGAGTTCAACTTACAGTCAAACGCACAATTTCACTGTTTGTATAAACAAGTGTTTTACATAATGAAGCCATGAAAACACTCACACACATTCCTCTCTTACTATCTTTGTGAGGACACCCCTTGATATACCAGGTCCTGATCCTGATTTAGACCTGGCCCTGACCTGAACCCTAAAACCAGGTCTGAACCGTCAAACAGACCTTTGAAGGTGTGAGGACCAGACGCCTCAAACCAAAATTTGAACACAAGTGTATAAAGACATGCACACACACTCACACACACACATGCAGATAATAACCTGTTAGATCTCTCCCTCCATTCCCAGTATTGATTGCTGTATTGATCGGCTGCAGGCGGCTGATCGTCTCCATCCAGAAACACACTCCACTTACCACTGATTACCTCATGCACACACACGCACACGCACACACACACACACACACACACAGGAAGCAGAGGAAGAAGCAGGAAAAAGACGAAGAGGATCTCTGGGTGCAGAGTAACAAAGTAATCGATTACTAATCAGACGTAAGCGCTCGGTTTTCCATCTGTGTTTCTGGACTGTGGTAAACATGCTGCTCCTCAGTCAGGAGTCTACATGGATCTGGTCCTCCCAGTCTGAAACTCTGGACGTCCACCAGAGCTAACAGAGGGCTATAGGATCCAGATCCATGTCATCCATCTGTCGCTCAGACACTGACTGCTGTCCTCCAGGAAACACCAAGAACACCTGGAACGTCCTCTAAAAGAAGCACTACCTGAACATTGTCCAGGACTCCTGGAGCCTCCTCAAGGACTGCTTTCACTGTTTTTATGGCAACAGTCATTCAGAGACATAAACACACACACACAAACACACACAGCACAGTGAACTGTCAGTCACACACACAATGTTCTGTCCAAGAGCTGCAGATCAATAAAGTTTCTCTAAATCTCTAAATGTGGATTTATGAGGCAGATTCAGTTAAATGGACCAATCAGCTGGCAGCTGCTCAGACTGCATGATGACACATTAACCCGTGTGTGTGTGTGTGTGTGTGTGTGTGTGAGAAAGCTCTGCAGTGACCTGCTGTGAGAATCAATCTGCATTAACACACACACACACACACACACACACACACACACTCGTTAAAGCGGATTTCATTGTCTTCCTGTTCTTCACAGTTTTCTTATTACTTTTATTTGTCTTTTCTTCCTTGTTTCCTTTTTTTTT
>JBBMJY010000013.1:283609-301412 GCA_037833715.1 Toxotes lorentzi
GATGTGTGCTCTTCTGGTTTAACCTGTGTGTTGGTGTGTGTGTGTGTGTGTGTGGGAAGGCTCTGCAGTGGCTTTCTGTGAGAATCAATCTGCATCAACACACACACACACACACACACACACACACACACTCGTTAAAGTGAATTTCATTGTCTTCATGTTCTTAAAGGTTTTATTATTAATTTTATTTGTATTTTCTTAATCGTTTCCTTTTGTTTTATTGTTTTATTTTATGGTTTGTTTTATTTTATGTTTATGATGTTTCTCGTGTCTGTGTGTGTTCAATAATCCGAACTGGTCCCTGAACTCAATACTGAGCTCAATAAGGTTAATTAGTGTGTGCGTGTGTGTAATAAGAGTGTAATTGATGGCTTCAGGACCAAAATAATTAGCTTTCTGTTCTCGTCAATACTCTGCAGGTCATCTCTCACACACACACACACACACACACACACACACACACACACACACACACACAGTGTATTGATCACTGTAGTTTTCAGCTGAAGAGGAAAAACTTTTAAATCAAAATCCCTAAAGGCCTTGGGAACTTTTTCAAGGAACTTCCTCACAGACCCCTGGAATCTGCACAAAGACAGAAAGTCTTCAGAGTAACATGGAACCTCCTTAAAGACCTGGAAACTACTAAAGATCTCCCTGAACCGGCTCAGGAACTGGGACCTTTCTCAACAGGACGCTGACACCTGCTGTCCATCAGGTGGAACCACACCAACATCAACGTCAGGCAAGAACCAATCACGTGATCAGATTTGTTCTGAAGCGACAGAACAATTTAAGAATCTGTGACAGATTCATGTCCTGCACCACATCCACGACGCTGTAAAATAACACACACTCACAAACTTAAAGTTAATTTTCTGTTCATCACTTTACTGAGAGGTTGATTTTTATTGGTTAGACACACATGAGGACGATGCCTCTGATTGGAGCGTGAGGACTGATCAGACCTGGTCCAGGTGCTGTGTGACATACAGGTAAGACTCTGAGCTCCTGTGGTTCAGTGTGTGAACTGCAGATTTATTCATAATGAAATGACACAAACGTTAAAATCTCGATGTTCAGCTGCTGTGATTCTGTGTCTGAGATCCAGACCACAAGGATCCACGAGTCCTTAAAACAGATCACGACATCACCTAACTCCAAACACGTCCACTGTTTGTCCTCATTAGCGTCCCTCAGCCCGGCTCATTGTTTTCAGTCCTTACTTTATTTCCAGGATGTTTAAAAAGCAGAATCAGATTTCCCAGAGAGCACCGAGCCTTCGCCCGCCACCTCTGACTGCAAACATTTCACACAACTCTTCACGGAGGATTTTTCCGTGACAGGACCTTCGAGGTCTGACCTGAAACCCGACCTGTGTCCATCCAGACCCCGACGTATTTAACATATTTATTAAAAGCAGAAATGAGGCTGAAAACGAGTCTTTGATGAAAACATTAAACTCTGGTTAATTAAAGTCCTGAGCAGCAGATCTCAACCTAAAAACACATCGCACAAAACCTGATTGTCTTTAAAAACAAAAGTGGACCGAAGACACCCGTCCGTCTCGGGTGGAGGTGGGATGTCCTCCTCCTCAGCCCTCCAGCTGCCACTGCTGCGCCTGCGAAGCGTCGCATATCGCCATGGAGACGTAACCCTTGGGCCCGACTGGCTGAGCAACAGAGAGACACTGACCCACTGAGACCTGGTAGAGCCGGTTAGACTTCTACAGGACAGAGAGAGACGTCAGTTTAGGCACCGAACTAAAACCAGCTCAGTCTGGTCCAGCAGTCCACATGAGGAACGTCCAGGCTGTGCTCAGACTGTGTGGTCAGGAGTGAAACACTGAGAACAAAGACTACAAGGACGCACAACTGTGGCCTACTACACACCGTTTCTATACATTAATGCCTAGGGGTGTGTGTGTGTGTGTGTGTGTGTGTGTGTGTGCTGGCGTCTCACCCCCAGGCTCCACTGCTGCGACCCGCCTGAGCCGTGACACTTCATCAGTCTGGGGGGGTCAAAGGTCCTGACCTCTGACACGTCCAGACACAGCAGACCTGCCAGGACCAGCTGACCCTCCTCATCATAGGCCCAGTCCTACACACAGTCAGGGGTAAAGGTCAAAGGTCACGGTGAAGGCTGCGTTTGGGTTAACAAACAACTACACTGTGTATTTGTAGTGAGAGGTGATGTGGTTGGTTCACCTGTTCGGGGTCACGGGGGTCGCACGGTCGCAGGACGACGGCTCCGCCCTTCTGACTGACTCGGCCCTGGGCCACGAGACAACGCCCGGTCGCCAGGTTACGAAGCTGGAAGACGGTAAAGACAAAGGACACGTTTGTTCAGTGTGCGTTGAGCTTACGACTCAAACGATCAATAAACACTTCCTGTTGTAACACTTCCTGAAGCGTCAGGTGGAGCTGAAGGATTTATGTTTGAACCACAGTCAGTTCATTTGAACGTCGTAAAAATCTGTGAAGGTTGGGGGTTCAGGTACCCGGCCTCTCTGCAGGACTTTGGGGCGTCTCAGACCCTTGTTGATGAACAGCGGCGGCTGCTGCTTGTTGCCGTTGGCAACGGTCTGCATCTCGGGGTAGACCGTGTCCAGGTACCACCGAAATGAGTGACACTGGAGACGCTTCCTCAACGCCACGCGCTCACTGATGTCGCCGTAACTGCGCTCACGCAGCTCTGGACGCAGAGACAGATACTGCTCCTGATGGGACCACACAGACACAGGAAGTGAGGTCAGGGAACGCTTCAGCTGCCTATGGGATCACAGCTGTGTGTGTGTGTGTGTCCTTTCACCTTGTACTCATCCATCCATACGTGTGCTAGCCTCAAGGAATTGTGGGCCATGGTGTCCTGCCCCCCAGGTGAGCCGTAGGGCCGCCTCTTCCTGAAGATATGGCCGACTCTGGAGCAGGGGATGATGAGCAGCTGACCACCACACATCCAGATCTGAGTGACACACACACACAGTAAAGACACACACGCACACACACACTCCTTTAGGTCGACTGTTCTTCTGATGAAGGACTTTGAGCTTCGTCACCTCAGAGTTTAGTTTTATTGCTGAAATTCATCATCAGCTGCAGCCTCACCTGAGACACAGTCTCTGTCCACAGCACTGTCTCCCGTCTTCATGCTAAGCTAGCTTAACATGAATGACGCCTTCACTGACAGTCAGTAAAAGTGTGTTCTCACCCTGAAGGAGATTTCCAAGTTTTCCCCGCCCCAAATGTCCATGCCGGCGTCGTATTGGCCGAGCTCGTTGAAGTACTTCCTGTTGATAGCAAACAGACCGCCTGCCATGGTGGGAGACCTGGAGGGGGGGGGGGACATCAGAGGTGAGGTTTTGGTTTGGAGGGAAGCTTGATGGATCACCTTTGTTCTGCTGGTTACCTGATTGATTATCTGGTTACCTGATCGGTCCAGTCGCTCCCTCAGGCCCGTTGAGCTCAGAGGGGGGGACGGGGTCCCACTTGAAGTGCAGCCCCCAGTTGAAGCCACCCCTGACGATGGGGGAGGGCGAGTAGGTGAGCGTGTCGGCTGAGATGATGTCGATGACGGGGCAGACGACGGTGCGGCGATCCTTCTGGAGGGGAGCCAGCAGAGGCTGCAGCCACGCCTGGTTCACCTCACAGTGACTGTCCAGGAAGACCAGCACCTCACCTGGACACACAGACAGGTGAGTCCGGGGTCACTTTGTCCTGTCAGGATGCTTGTGAGTGACAGGTTACCAGTCCTTTCAGGATACAGAAGCCCCACTGGACCAAATTACATCTGTTCCTGTGATAAAGTCAGTGGCCTCAACTCACAGTTCAACTCACAGCTCCAGCAGGTTATTACTAAAGATAAGGAGTGAAAGGACAGGTGGGGAGCAGGGGACAGGGACGGAACATGTATGTCCAGTACGGACAGATTAAGGGTGCAGGACGTACCAGTAGCATGTGAGGCTCCTATCATGCGTCCTCTGATGAGTCCTTCCCTCCTCTGGTTCCTCACCAGTTTGACTTTCCCGTTCAGGTCCTCCCTGACGTACCGATCAAGGTCGTCCTTCAGCTCCTCTGAATCAACACGAACACGTAGGGAGACGAAGACTTGAATCTTTAAAAACATGTCACAAATGTACAGTTTCCCAAAATAAACAAAGAGCTGATGTCTGAACAAACGGGAGGAAATCACGTGACTAGGTGGGGAACACGTGTTACCGAGCTCGCTGTGATCGTCCACCAGGATGATCTCGTGCAGCAGGTAGGCCGGTGTTCGGTCCAGCACGCTGTGAACGGTCCTCAGCAGGGCGGAGAACGCCTCGTTGAAGAAACAGATCACTACGCTGGCAGAGGGTAGAGTCAGAGGATACACCACATCCCGACACCTGCACAGAGGTTTCTCATCTGAGCTGTGTATAAACCTCCCGCTCAAACGTTCAGCACATCAACGGTTAAACTACACAAAAGGACGACAGCTTTCACTGCTCATCACAGACTACTGCTTTAAGAATCCTGCGTGTTCAGCTGCTTCCTGATAGTTTCATAATGAAATGAGTAACGTTCACATCATAAACTGGTCTGTGAGGTTTGATATGATCTCAGTGTTTTCAGCCTCTGACGGATAAAAGTGACATTTTTTTCTACGAACAGAATAAAATCCAAATCTCTCCAGTTCGAGCCAGATGTTTCCCATCATCCATACAGGAGGACACTGCTGCTCAGATAATCAGGCTCTGAACTCTGAGAATTAGTGCTGCACGATTTGATGAAAATGTGCGACTGCGATTATTGTGGAAAATATTGCGATTGCGATATTATGCGGATCATATTTTGAAACCGCTCCTTATTAACTGTATATATCGGCACCATATCTCGTGCCAAATAGTTTGTTATGTTGTCTGTGATTTCCCTGTGTCTTTATGGCGTGACACTTGCAAACGTGATTGCACGTTGTGGTTCTTTCAGGCGTTACTTGGTTGGGCTTTTATTTGCATGCACTCGTTGAATTTCTCTGTGTTCTCAAACGTTCACAGAGGTCGTCCCTCGTGCTCCTCCTCAGCGTCCATGTCGGTCACTACTGTTTGCTGAAAGCCTGCGGCTGCCCACAGCGTGTGGATGTGGTGTCAGCACAGCGTGACATCGCGACTGCGATTAGATTAATCGTATTGCACTACCGAGAAGCAGACTGTGGAATATTCTGGGTCCTCACCTGCTGCTACAGCTCAGGTGATTTCAATCAAATTCTTTCAAACTTGTCTCCACCTGTTTTGGTGGTTGATCTAAGTCAGGATCAAGTGGGACAGATATCTGAGCAGCACTGTGGTGGATTCAGGACCGGTTCATCTCAGCCCTGATGTTCAGGGAACGAGGACGAAGAGAAGAGAAATGTACAAACAGATTTTGAAAATGTCAAGAAAGCTTGAATTAGCTTTTAATGTTGGACACATGTAATCCTTCAGGTGAGAAACTAAGATTTGAGGTGAGAGCCTTGTCTGTTGTTACAGAGGTAAATGTCTGACCCAGTGCTGGTATCAGCAGCACCAGTGCTTCTTACTGGGAGTCTCTGGTGTCAGGTATCTCTCTGTGGAAGCCCAGTCTGGTGGAGATGAGGACGTTGAAGGCGTGTCGATGGTAACCGGTGTCCCTGACCTCCTGATCCGCTTCGTTAAATATCATCCCTGCAGACAGACACAGCGTCAGAGAGCCAAGACCCGGGTCTTGTGTGTTTAACTCGAACCAGAGCACTGAGCCGGTTTCATGTTGTATGGACATAAATGAACGACCAGTTAAACATATGATGAGGAGGAGGAAGAAGAGCCATTACCGGACACTGAGGCGTCGAAGCCTTACCTAAACCTGAAGCTGATCTCATCCCTAACCCCACCCCGTTATCTGTGCTGCGCCTTCACAGAAAATGAAACACCCAACTGTTCTGAAATCAGAGGCTCATCTTAGTCCCGTAGTAAGAAATAAACATTTTCTAGTTCCAGCTTCTCTAACATGAGGATCTGATGCTTCTCTTCATCATACATGAGGAGGAACTGAATCTCTTTGGGTTGTGGGAAACAGACCAACATGCACATTCAAACCAGAGTTACACATGTAACTGAGATTCTGTGCGTAGGTTTTATTAGGCATTTAACTGTCTGAAAGAGTTAACGAGATCATATAACGCAGATGTTTCAAAAGTTTTTTACATAACTTTGGTTCTATGATTTAATTCAAAATTGTCTATAAAATGTCAGTAACAGAACAAACACTGTCTGTTACACATCTTCATATCATTCTGTCTGATGGACAGTCCACAGCATAGAGACAGTATTTTCACATTCCCATCAGCACCTGAACACACCACAGCCCCTCACCCATCTCTGGCGACAGATCCACCCCCTTATTGGCCGGCAGAGGCCAACGCCCCGCCCTCTGGTCGGCCAGAACCCTGGTGATTGGCTGGCTGCGGTGCTGCACGGGGGTCCTGCTGCGGGCGGGCTCGGCTCCCAGAGAGAAATAGAGGAAGAGGAGGACGGACCAGGTCGCCGAGGTGACGAGGCAGCCGTAACAGAAGTACCGCAGCGTGACACTGGCCATGATGGCCGAGCGAGCATCGCCTTACATTACGCTGCAGAGAGAGAGGATGGTGATAGTATGAGTGACGTGTTTGTCTTACTGCGTTTGTTGGTGTGGTTAAAGGTGAAATCCAGTCATCCACTTTTTATTGATTATTATCGATTACTTTTGGTGTCTGATGAACTGGACGTGTTTCATCTGCTGACCTGCAGCCTCAGATGTGATGAAGCAGCAGGACAAATATTTACCGGCTCACATTAAGGACTAACTGAGGGGTCAGAGGTCACAGTGTCTCTCTCAACCCTCTCAGACAGTCGTGAATACCGATCCGACATCTGTACACTGGAGCAAATGAACAAACCAGAGGCACATGGGGGGGGTCACATGACTGCTGTGTGCTAATTAGGCAGCTGACACAGGTGCATTGAGTGTCCTCTGTTCTTTGTCCTGAGGTCATTCAGAGCTCATACCTAAGACCTCAAACAGGAGCAGCGGAGTCAGGTGTCCTCTGGTGAACTGGTTAATTATTCGTCTCCATTTAAACACTGACAAACCATAACGGCACAGAAACTGTCGGTCATTTACTTTAAAGAGTGTGTTCTGGTGAAATGTCCTGTCGCTGCTGTGTTCATGTTCACACAGCAGCGAGCTGTAAAAACCTAAAGCCTTATTACACATTAAATGTTAGCAAAAGCTGATATGCAGTAGGTGAACTTGCACCTTTAATCAACAGTCTCTTACATCAACCAAACATTTACTGTCGTCCGCCATGTTTCTGCGAATATGACGTCACAAGTCGGCAAGTCGTGTACGAACATTTTCGGAGACTTTCCGAGTTTCTGCCTCGGACCGCCAGGAGGCGGGAACTCATTCCTCCGACTGCTCCCACACCACGTGAACGCACCGCCCGGCTCCGCAGCTGTATCCGTCCACTCAGCTTTTATCAGGCTTTTAAACCGAAGTCACACCGAGTGACACCTTTCTGAATTAAAATGGATTTAGATCCATATGTGTGCCGAATTAAACTAAGGACCTTACCAAGACAGAAGGACACAATTTACCTTAAATGAACGAAGGGCCGCTGAAAAGAGACAATTTACTCTGAAATTCCATGTTTTTAAACGGAGATTCGTGTTAATCTTTTCCATGAAGAGCACAGAGGGTTAAAAGCAGACGCGCGTTGTAAAGCTCCTGAGCTGTAACACTTTAAATCAGTGGCTGTGGTTGGTTGAACCCATTGTCTACACCGCAGCAGCGCTAACGGCCAGTTACACTGAAAATTAAAATTCTCTGGGAAACAGAGGAGAACGACCAACCGAGCGGAGGTGAACTAATATAAGACCGAGCCCAGAGTGAAGCTGAGCCGACACGAACAGAACACCGGTTCATCTCTGAGCAGCCTGAACTCCATGTCTGTGGCTAAATTAACGGTTCCGAGGGGAAAGCTCGGGCCTCAGCTGTGCTAGCTAAACCGCGTCCGATAATGGAAGTAGCGTTAGCGCTAGCTGAACTCAGAGGAGTGATGCGTTCGCCGCAGAGCTTCAG
This sequence comes from Toxotes lorentzi, assembly GCA_037833715.1. Taxonomy (NCBI): domain Eukaryota; kingdom Metazoa; phylum Chordata; class Actinopteri; family Toxotidae; genus Toxotes; species Toxotes lorentzi. The sequence continues at coordinate 291,721 of JBBMJY010000013.1, forward strand.
AAGATCTGAATTTCATCCCAAAACACACCGACGTTATATCATGGCCGACACTTTAGTCTTATGACTGAACTCTACTCACGGTTCATTAGCTCGTAGCAGTTTGCTCAGCGGCACTCTGGCCAACTGGTTGAACCCGGCCGGTTTAAAGTCAGTTAACCTCTGCTGTAAAATGATGAGTTTTTCCAATGAGGTTCTGAGCGTAGCCGCAGCGGCAGATGAACTGTTTACCTTCACGCTGTCATCACAGACACCGTCCGTGAGTCCGCAGCACCGACACAAGTTTCCCCACAGACAGCATCAAGTCTGGCAACATGCACCACGTGACTTCCGGTCAATACTTTCACAATAAGGCAAACCGGACTCGTCCCGCTGAGACTTCCTTTTTAATCAGGTGAGTCTGAAAAATATAAAAAAAAATAACTACACAATACTTCTCTAAATGCTTTTATTCCATTTTATTTTTTTATAAAAGGCTTTTTATGGAAAACAAATATCAATTGGGCACTGAGGTTATTTATTATTTGTTCTTGTAATGACATATTTATTACATTTTATTCACAGTACTTACTGGTTTTGGCTTAGTTGAAGTTGACTGGTGTCCTTCTGGTTATTGTTCTGTGACAGGCCCAGGGGCAACATTAGTGCTTCTACTCTCGATAACACTGGAGTGAATGAACTGGTGATTCTGGCTGTAATGTCCTGTCCCGGACAGCAGGTGGTGCTGTTGTTTAAAGACAAACCATGTCTTCGCACGTTGTCTGCAGGTGAGACTGGTTTATCTGAATCAAATTCTTCTTACAGATTGTGGCTGTGAAGGTGGACTCTGATACATCATCTGCTCTCAAGCTGGGTTCAAACCTGTGACATGGACACAACTAAAACACATCAGCTTCAGTGAAAGACAGGGAGCTTTGACATTTTATCACCGCTTCTCATCCAGTTTCCCATTAAGAAGCTTTTAGGTTAAAAGTGCTGCAGCTGCATTAGCGTCAGTATTAAATTAAAACACCAAACCAGCATCTTTGTTTTCTTTACTTCCACTGGTGGAAAGTCACCAAGTACATTTCCTCAGGTACTGTGAGCAACTTGTACTTTACCTGAGTACGTCCACTTTTCATTCTAACTCCACCACATTTATTTAATAGTTTTTCTTACTTTTCAGATTAAGATTTTACAAACAAAAGATGTGGTCAGTTTATAAAATAACATGAATTAGTATTTAAAAAAAAAAAAAACATTAAGAAACAGTTGAAATGAGTTCCACGTCAACCAGCGACAACACGAAAGTACCTCCTGCAGCGTAACGCGTCCGTAATGATCAGGGGCAGCTCTGCATTTTGACTTCTTTACTTTAATCAGTGATTATCAGGCTCAGCACATAAACTTCATGCAGATTCGTCAACATCATCATATTACCATCATAGGGCCCCATTCACTGAGGGTTTTTAATATTTCTGACTGTGAAAAACGTTTTCTACAGGCAGAATTTTATTACATCTGAATCATTTTAAGCTATAAGCTTAAAAAACTGTTCACATTTGAACAAGAAGTACTTTTGCTGCTCGTCTGCTGCCTTCAGTCAAGTTCGCTTTTTATGTGAAATACAAAAAAATAAAGTGCAAAAAAACACTAACACTAAAGTTCAGTTTATATTTACAAAGAGCTCATTTAAAAAAACTACAGTTTAAAAGAAGAAAAAAAAAAAAGAAAATTCCATCAAATGTTCCTCAGAAATAAACAGATATTTACACAATATCAGCGATTCTTAATTCTTTCCACTGCTGGACACCAGACGTCTGACTCTGACTCTGGTTTGGTTGAGATTCTTCTCAGATCAGATCAGTAAAAAGGTTTTTGTCACCCACAGTAAAAATCTGACCAACAGGATTCAGAAAGGTGCTGAGATGACTGTGCTCTGTCAGGTGGCCCAGTGACGTGAAGCTGTATCAGTGGATTCAGTGTGAGAGGAGCAGTCAGTGATGCAGCCTCTTCCTTCATCATGTTCTCCTGCACATTCCTGCGTCACCACTGTGAAGCATGAACGCTGAGGCTCGTCACCTCAGTCAAAGTTAAAGTAGCTGCCTGTGTGATAACGTTCCAGAGCTGAGTATCACAAACCAGTGCAGCGCTCTGGTGTCTGATAAACCTTCTTTCTAATGTCTTCAAACTGAACTGAGCTCAGTCACTTACAGAAACTTGTTAAACAGTTTGTATAGAAGCTATTTTTTAAAAAGTGGTCCTGATGTTCCATCGTCTTTCACTCTGAGTCTCAGACAAACAGAGAAAACTGTCTTTTGTCCTGTGCGTCCTGTGAATCCTCCTTTAATGGTTTGGTTGATCGTGTCACTCCAAGGTCTTCATCAGTCCAGGATGTGGTTAGCCTAGCTTAGCACAAAGACTGGAGGCAGGGGGAAATGGTTAGCCTGGCTCCTCCAAGTCTGTCTGTCTGTCTGGGTAAACTCAGCTCTAATTTAACACTGAAACTCTCTGTTTTAACTAATTATACCAAAGACTTGTGGCCTGGTGGTCTAGTGGTTAAGTAACCTAAATTTAATTCCTTCCATGGAGGTTTTCTCATTCATCTCAATACAATTCGATCACAGCAGCATCTAGTGGACATTGGAGGAACTGCCGCTCTGAGGCTGCTGACTGGACTGGATCAAACCAGTTCAGACTGGTCTGGACCAAGAGTTATTTGTGGGTAAACAGGACTCCCAGTGTGATCCCGGCTGCTCCCAGTACAGCCAGTCCAAAAACTGTCCTCAGAGACCAGAAACTGAGTGGAGGTCTGGACTCACCGTACAAGTCCACAAAGGCATCCTGGGAAATGAGAGAGAGAGAAAGGTGGACAGGACACACACCAGATCAGTGCCTTTGTCTTTGACAGATTCCAAATGACTGAAGTGAAGTTTAACGGCCGTTCAGCAGCAGAACAAACTGAAAACACAACGCTGACACAAGAACTCAGCAACAAAGCAACTTGATCAGTCCGTTGATACAGCTGGTGCAACCCCTGAACTTACTCGAGGGGTTCCTCAGAGTTCTAGACTCGGTCCTGTACCTTTTCATTTTGATCACTGTATCCCATGTGTTTATTTTTTACTCAGGCTGCGATGAAAACATCCGACTATCAGATTATCAGCTCACATGACAGTTTCGTGAGTCTCATCATTGTACGCTGAGTTCACTGTGTCCTGCACATACGAGTGTGCTGTGGTGGAAGATTCATTTCAGCTGAGCACGGTTACAGTTTCTGTTTGTGTTGTCACGTGACTGACACCTACAACATGAACACATGCACACAGAGGGAGTGTGTTGTGCGTGCGCTGCATGTTTATTGTGTGTGTGATCAGTCCAGCGTTAACAAGGAAGTGTTGGGTTCTTTCCCTGCGTGGTGTGTGTTGATGTGGAACAGTAATATGATGATTAGGGGAGAACCCTTCTCCTTTGTGACAGAGGACTGATGCAGAACCTCCTTTCTACATGTGTAGGTTTGTATTTTTTGGGTTTCAGTGCCTACAGTCTGATTTCTGTCCAACAATCTTAACAGTTCTGTTCCACCAATAAGAACCCTGATTTTAGGTTCCCACGCATCAAAGGTGTTCCTTTAAAACCCAGCTTGTTGTTACCTGTATATGAGTGAACAGACGAGAATGTCAGTGTCAGAGTGTCAGGGAGGCATTCAGTCAAACTGTCCCATTAACAGCAGCTGAATCAGCTGTGAACAGACAGCTCTCACTGGATCACTGAGACACTGAAGGAAACTGCAGGATGGATATCAGAGATGATGATATCCTCAGGAAGTGATGTCACTCTGCATGATAGTATGAAAGTTAGGACATTTCTGCGTCTACGCCCACAATGGACATTTAACGACCTTCACTGTGTCCGTCCTTCATGTCTCTACCATGCAGATGAGGTTTGATTGACAGATTCAGATAAAAAAATCTTCAAACACCACAGAGCAAACACACGCAGCGACTGGATGATTGACAGCTCGTTTATAAACCCGTGGACTGAAGCAGGCGCCTCAGGAAACATGGACGGAGCATGAACTGAGTTCTGAAGCAGATTGAAGTGAAAGTTTTGTCACTGTGGCTGAAATCAGCTCATTATGAGTCTGAGTCACACTTCTCTGAAACAGTGAGTCACACGGAGCGAGTGTGTGTGTGTGTGTGTGTGTTTTGCTGAGTGGACTAATCAGAAATGAGCACACTGTTCTTTACCAGCAGGATGGGCAGCCGTTGTCCGACGAGGCTGGGAGTTTGGGTATGAGGTGGCTGATAGTTCCACTGTGTTCTGCACAGACTAACCATGGTTCGTGTTTCTGGGAAGAGATGCTGATGTTTTTAATCTAAACCATTCTGAGAGTCCAGACACCACAGTGACACATGAGTGTTTGCATTCTTATTCTATTATTGAGTTATTGGTGTTTTTGGTGAAGTGACCCTTTAAAATATAATAATAATAATAAAACACCCCATGTGTAGTAGATCTAAACCCAAAAATACTGCCAGTGATCCACATGGGTGTCGGACCTATTAACTCACAGGCCCAAGACCTGCAGCAGTGAGACCAGACCTGACCTGACCAGTTAGACTGAGGAGGATTTGGACATGGTCTGACTTATGACCCAGGTTGGGTCTTGGCTCTCTTGACTCTTAGTTGTTGGAACAGTGCCCTCTGTAACCACGAGTGAGTGAGGACATGGTCCTCACACCTAAAAAGGCCTGATGAGGGCTCAGACCTGGTTTTAGGGTTCAGGTTAGGACCAGGTTTAGGTCGGGGTTAGAGGGGCTTGAGAATGTACTATGTCAATGAGTGTACTCAAAAAGATACAAGTACAAACGTGTGTGTTTTTAGCAACATAAACAGCAGTGTCATCTGCAGAGAAACACACACACACACACACTTAAAGCACTTTCTGAACGTCTTGATGGAAAAATTTTGTCAGTGAATTCTGAGAAAGCAGCTCAGCTCACCACTGCCTGTGTTCTTAGAGCTAACAACACACACACACACACAGCTTTACCTGCTTCAGTGCTGGTGTCTGAAATGAGACAAACCACCAGCTCTTCAGACTCCCTTTGAAAATTCACTGACAACTGAAAACACACATACACCTCAGGTCAACTGTGTGTGTGTGTGTGTGTGTGTGTGTGTGTGTGTGTGTGTGTGTGTGTGTGTGTGTGCGGATTAAAGCTTGTCGTGTTATTTAGGTTGAACAGAGTTCTACAGAAACAGTCTGTCAGCTGATCTGAAGCCTGAGGCGGAAACTCAACCACAGTGATTACCTGGAAAGGTATTTCTAGGTAATACCACACACACACACAAACACACACGTACACACACACACACACGTCTTATCAGGCAGTAGATAAAACTGAAGGAAATAGCTGCAACAGGAGAGAATATAAATAGAAAGTAAAAGCTTCACTCTGCTGTGTTCAGGGGTCTCTCGCTCGCTCTCTCTTACTAACACACACACACACACACACACACACACACACACACACTCACACTCAGACCTGGACCTGACAGGAGCTGAGAACAGCCTCACAACATGAGGATTATATGCAGCTTTCTGGTGGACCAGTTAACAGGCAGCTGGTTTTAAATATGACGTTTTCCAATGGAAGTTTGGTTATGTTATTTCACTGTTTTCCCCCTGAGAGTTTGGAATGGACCAGTTATTGCCTCTTTAAAAAAGGATTAATAAAACAAGAGGTTCGCTCAAAAGGAAGAATCCAGCTTAGTCCAGAAACCAAAACCAATCTGTTAGGATTCAGACTTAACATGTCAGATTTATTTTTTATCTCGGGATTTTCAAATCATCATTTTCAGGTCACATATGAATTTTGAGTCCATAAAGCTGTTGAGATTTGAGATTTTTTAGCTGATAGTATTTGAACAAACATCTGATTATTTCTTGGACTCATTCGTCGGTGCTTCAGTCTGTAAACTGAGCTGCATGTTTCTGTCTCAGTTTCATGAAAACAGCCTCTCCATTTCTGTTTTTCTGTCTGTCTGCAAACCTGTCGCTCTGTCCTTCATCACTCAGCTGACACACACACACACACACACACACACACACACACACACACACACACACACTCTGTCTCTCTGTAGAGTTTTAGGGATTTTCTGCACTTTGCATATAATTTGCATTCAAACCAAAATACTCTTTTCTCTGTCTGCAGTGTCACATCTGATCTCTCCACTAAACCACACACACACACACACACACACACACAAGCCAGACTGCATTGAGTTTTCTGTCAGATCAGCTGATTCAACAGAGATGAGGGAAGTTTGAAGAATGTGAGATAGAGCTGATGGAAGAGGAAAAAAAGGAAATAAGAAAAGAGATAAAGAAAAAAGACAGGAACAAAAAGGAGGAAACAATCACCATGATTCTAATTTGACTGAAAAATGAATGTAGTCTGGTTTGTGAGTATGAGGAAGAACTAGAGAAAGACAGGAATCATTGTCCTCCTACCCATCCTCCGTTGTCTTCTATCCATCCCTGGAGCCGCGGTGAGTCCAGACTCTCCTCCATCCACCTGGCAATGTCGTCCACCTGCCACACCCCACCCCTCTTGGCCACCTCGGTGCTCAGAGCTCCTCCCAGCTCCATCATGGCTACGATGCGTCCCCAGTTCACCCCGTCCTTGAACAGCTCCTCACTGACAGCCATCAGGCTTCGCTGTCGCGCTAATTGGGCGCCGTCCCCGCACAGCAGCAGCACAGACACCTGGGCGGACAGGTTGCCATGATAACGGTGTTCCAGCTTGTCACCGGCACACCGCAGGGCAACCTGCAGCTGGGGCGGGACCAACCAGGGATCTAGGAGGAGACAGCCAATTAGCAAAGAGGAGACGCGTGATGTCATCATAATGCAAGGAACAAAAACCAAGGCGAGGTTAGATTACCCTAGCTACGACATCATGTGACATCATAACACAGGAAGCAGAGGGACCACTAATATACTAACGTCGAAAGGAGTTCGTAACGCACTCCAGCTGCACAGGCTGTGGAAACTGCCCCATAATGCATTGCGTCTCTTCAGACTCGGCCCGAAAACATGGCCTGCTTTAAAATCTCAGCAGGTACATGCTGCCGCTGCCAGTTGGTGTGAAATGCATTCTGGGTGAGAACAGGCCTGGTAATGGCTCCTCTAGGGGGCAGCATGCAGTACGTTAGCAGGGGTTCTGAACACAGCCTGTGTCACATGACAAGCCATGCTTCTTCTCTCAGTACGATGATGGCTCCGTTATCTGTTTTTATTATTATTACGAGCTTAAACTGTGGTCGTACCTTTATTATCAGAAGTACTTGTAGTAGAAGCTTTAATAGTATTAGGAGACTGTCGTAGCAGTAACAGTGATAATAATAGAAGTACTTCGTGTTACTGTTGATAGTAGCAGTACTTGTAGTAGGATGTTAGGCAGGTGTGAACACCAGCGGTTGCCGCGACAACCTAAATAAACGTCCTCACCTTGCTGGGCGTCGTCCAGAGCGACCCCCAGGTGTGATGTCCTCACTCGGTCAGGTCTCCATGACGCTGCCGATGACGAAGCTTCGTTGTGTCTCTGCTGGTTGGCGCTGGGTTGGCGGGGCGGGAAACGCCAGGCCACGCCCTTTTTGAGCAGCTTGTACCGGAGGTAATCCTCCACGATGTCCCGGCTGGTGTAGGGGGTAGCCATCGCCCCCTGCAGGCCGACTGCTGTTAGAGCAGTTAAGCTGCCACTCCACACATTACTGATCCTTAAAGACCGTCCAATAGAATCACAGCACCTGATGACGTCAGCAGGCCCTGCGTTATTAAGGTGGAATCTGATACCAAGAGAAAAACCCTCACTTCGATCCAACAGAGGAAACAGAACATTTACAGACCTCCTCCTTTTCGAACCGGATTCCTCTCACGTGAAACTGAAGCTTCAGGCCATGATCCCTGAACATCCAGCATTATTAATTATCGGTGGATTGACAGCTGAGTGACGCTGCCGGCGTAAAGACCCGTTCCAGCTCTGAAGAGAGAAAATCCAACATGATGCTGAGGAACAGATCTGACTGTTCCTGATCACAGGAAATCCGTCAGATGCTGCTGATCGGCGGAGAAATGACGATCAATAATCGATATCCGGAGGTACGGAAATTCAGTTCAGAAGAAAAATAAATATTTTAGAGGAATCCGCAGCTGAACGGCGGACAGAGCTCCAGGTCCGGGTCTTCCTCCGGGTTGGTAGTCCTCACTAAGACTGCACGTGCTAAACACACACACACACACTGCCGGTGGTTACGCCCCCTCATTATGACCGAGGGGATTCCCCTCACAACGGTCCTCTCACTGCCAGAGAAAGTCCAAAGGATGATGGTGATGATGATGATGATGTCCCGGCTCTGTCCCCGCTCTGTCCCCGCTCTGTCCCGGCTCTGTCCCCGCTCTGTCCCCGCTCTGTCCCGGCTCTGTCCCGGCTCTGTCCCCGCTCTGTCCCGGCTCTGTCCCCGCTCTGTCCCCGCTCTGTCCCGGCTCCTCAGTGTGAATAACTCGGTCTCTTCCTCTCTCTGCATCTCATTCATGCTCTCACTGCTCTCATTACCTTGACTTGTGTTTATTGTTGTCAGTACCTGTAGTATAACAATTGTAGAAGTACTATCATTAGTAATAGTAGTACTAAGTAGCTAATATGAATATGTTTGTTATTTTAATGAGTAGTGATACTTTTGATGGTGGTAGAAGTATTAAAGATATATTTGTGGAGTGAGTGTAGGGACTGGGACCTTTAACAGTAATAGTTCTTTATCAGAAGCAGTTGTAAGAGTACTGTTCGCTGCACTGTGTTATCAAATAGTGGTAGTATCAGTAGCATTAATAGTAGTAGTAGTATAATTATAGTCGTGGTACAGTTGTAGGACAGTTGTAATTGTCGTCCTTCTCCTTTGAATATTCTCATCATCACTTGTTTTTGTGTCCGTGATTTTTCTACCTGTTTAAATCAAACGTGCTTCAGATCCAGTGGTGGAGAGTTTCCCTGTTAATCCTCCAGCTGTGTGTTTGTTACACACTCTGTGTCACATAAAGTTTGTTTAGAAGGAAAAACCCGTCAGTCTGAGTTGGTGTTGTGTGTTTGCTGCCATCTGCTGGATCTGCTGCTCAGGCGCAGTCCTCAGCGGAGTGACTGCAGTTGTGTAGTTGCAGTTTAGTTGCAGCAGTAGCTACATGTTTACTGCATTGATAACATGCTTCTGCTGTCAGACACCTGTAGATGTTACTGAAGATACTGTGAGTCACTGCTGTTTACTGAGTGAAGGAGAGAAGCTGATCTCTGGAGGAGTGTGTGTGTGCGTGTGTGCGTGCGTGCGTGTGTGTGTCACACGCAGAGGTATTTACGGTGCGGCGGAAATCACGTGAATGCAGCACACACACGCACAAACACGCGCGCGCGCAGACACACACACACACACACACACACACACACACACACACACACACTCCTCTCTCCGGTTACCGGGGCCGTGTCAGATGTGTTTCTATTTTCTCCATCTTTCCCTCCGACCCGGAACTGCTCTGACGGGGGGGGGGGGGGGGGGGGGGGAAATAGGGAAAGAAAAGGAGAAAGAGGGAGAGAGAGGGGAAGGTCCCCCCCCAAGGTCTTCCATTTCTTTCGCCGAAACACACTTACTCCCTC